>CM039508.1:23685277-23904462 GCA_022432975.1 Begonia masoniana | reverse complement strand
ATAGGACTCATCTCCTTCACGTCTCCTTTGTGATCTTAAGTTGTCCCACCATAAATTCGCATAACCAGATAATTCAAGAGACACCAATTGCAACTTCATCTTTCCAAAGTAGTTGTAGTAATCGAAGACCTTCTCCACCTTGTCCACCCAAACTAGGAACATGTCACCATTACAAGAACCATTAAATGAGAGAATGGACAACTTAATATGTTTTAAGTCTTCACTAGGTCTGCGCCTATTTTGAGCAATGTCAAACTCTTCATCTTCGAAATTCACTTCTTCTACAACTCGTTGTGTTGGTTTCTCCTCCTCGGATGCTCGGTTCTTCTCCTAGGTAAGGGATCTTGATGGGTCCTCACACGTTCTGTCACGACCCAAACCCAAGGGTCACAACTAACGTGTTCATGATCGTAAATCCTATTCTGGACACACCATTTTTTTTCTTTTAAAACTGACTGTACTATAAATTAAGTCTTTTAAAACAAATAAAAATCATGCTCAAAACTCATTTGAAACTTTTTAAAAATAAACCTAACTCGTTAAAAGAAAGCAGAGAAGAAATAGAAACTGAATGGTCTAAGTCTGAAAAGCCGAAACAATTCACTAGGGGCCGATCAACATCGACCGAATTCATCTGCCGATCACATCGACCGATTTCATCGTCCAGACTACGTCGTCCAGACCACGTCGTCCAGACTACATCGACCAAACTACGTCGTCCAGACTACGTCGTCCAAACTACGTCGTCCAGACTACGTCGTCTAGACTACGTCGTCCAGACCACGTCGTCTAGACTACGTCGTCCAGACCACGTCGTCTAGACTACGTCGTCCAGACTATATCATCCAGACTTATTCGTTTTGACTACATCGTCCACAGTCCACGTGACTTCATCGTTCACGGGTTACATAGACTCATCGTCCACAGACTAACGTCCATAAACTCATTTAAATTTATCGTCCACATACCACGTGACTTTATCGTCCACAGTCTACGTGACTTCATCGTTCCCAGCTTTGGACTACAACTTTGGACGATAACTTTGGACGACAAACTCTATCGTTTATGATATCATCACCCATAGACATTATCACCCAGAGAATGGACGATATCTTCGCCCACAGAATGGATGACTGTTTTCGCTCACAAAACAAAACACATAGACAACCGATCAATCGCCCTCCCTGGCGAATGTTCAGCTAGCTCTTTGGAACTACCTCTATAAATAATCTCACATTTCATTTCAAATGAAAACCATCTTACTCGTAAAAACATAATGTACATAACACTTAAAGAAAACAGACGAAAAACCTTTAATCCTAGAATTCTTTATAGCTCATGAAGATCAAGATTCTTTTCTACTTATACTTCCATTTCATTGTCTTATACCATGATAGACTAAGAGCACCTCGGGTCAAATCGCTTCCCATCCACAAATTTCCTCCACGAGTACCATCCAGCAACCAGGCTTAAGCATTCTCATCTAGTTCGTCACCTGCTGATTCGTCACCTGCTGATTCGTCACCTACATCATGAGGTTTAAGCTATAAGCCTAATACTTAGTAAGAAGTGCAACATATACATAAATGCTCATGAATGCATATTTAATAAAATCATGTTCACATTCTTTATTCAGATCATGGGAGTCATGGTCATGTTCGTGTTCTTGATCATATCATGGGAATCATGTTCTTGTTCATCGTTCACATAACATGGATTAAGGAGGGGATCGTGCTGGAGGGTAGGCAGAGTGCGTGTACATGGTCCTCACGGACAGTAATCTTGGTCCATTGCATGGACAGTGACATGGCCAGACCACTCCAACCCTCACTTAATCATTACATACATTTCATAATCTTAGTCTCTTCTTTCAATTCTTTACATAAATCATACATGTAAAACAATTTTTTGTATCAGTGGGGGAAACATCATGCATGTACATGAATAAGTAAAAGAACATTACACTTGTAACACCCCGTAAATTTACCCTCAATACTATTCATAAAATCCCATAAAATTTAAACTTTCATTTTTTTGTTTCCTTTATTCAGAATGCACTAGGGTAATTAAACCCAAACAGTGGAAGACTATTCGCGTGCGAAAATTCCTCTCGGGTTCTATCACTTAATTTCTCTCGAAATAAACTAACACTTAGTTCTTCTCGGGTTTCATCAATTTAAACAGTGGAGGAGGATATTTCTTTTTATCGGGTTTCATCGAAGGAAACAGAAGAAAGTATGGACGACAGAAATAGAAGAAGGCGTGGACAACAAAAACCTAAGAAGGCGTGCACGACAGAAACAGAAGGCAGTGTGGACGTTTGAAAACAGATGGTAGTATGGACGTTTGAAAACAGAAGGTAGTGTGGACGTTTGAAAACAGAAGGCAGTGTGGACGTTTGACAACAGAAGGCAGTGTAGACGACTGACTTTCTCTGCCAGAATGCTTAACTAAACTTTATCGTCCACAGGCTTACTTAGACTTTTCGTCCACAGACAACGTGATTTTGTTGTCCACAATCCACGTGACTTCATTGTCCACAGACTAACGTCCATAGACTACTTAGAATTTTCGTTCACAGACTTTGGACGACGACTTTCTTACAGAATACTTAATTAAACTTTATCGCCCACAGACTTTGGACGATGACTTCCATGCATTATTTGATCGATTGCCCCTTCATGGCGATCGATCGGCTAGCTCTCTGGATTTTGTCCAGAGAGCTACCTTCATACTCTTTCCCCTGTACCTACATCTCATTCACCCAAAACTTCCAGAAATATTTAAAACTTCAATATTACTTTTCCATTCTGTTTCATCAAAGTCTATCCAAACACTCATTTTTATCCATACATGGCGGAAGCTAATGAAAATCTTCAAAATACATCAAAACAACATTTTTGTAACCTATCCAGATACCAAGCATCCTAAAATGACTCGACTGTACAATTTCTCCTATTCTTCTATCCATCAAATCCTCAAAACATTACTTACATCCCTACTGGTCAAAATAAGAACCGACTGCCTAGCGCACTCCCACGAGCATTCTTCTTCAACCAGATCAAGCTTCGGGTGGAGGAATCTCATCCTCATCAGTTTCGAAGTCACCTACACCATAGAGACATTCTATGAGCTAAAGTCTCAGTAAATCTGCGTAAATGACAATGCATGCTATACATATGCAGTTCATAAAATCATGATATTCTTTTATCCTTTTTGTCATTTATACCTTTTCATCAGTCTTCTTCCTTTTCGTTTTCCTTTTCATTTTTCCCTTTTCGTTTTCCTTTTCGTTTTCCTTTTCGTTTTCATTTTCATTTTCCTTTTTATTTTTCCTTTTCGTTTTTCTTTTCATTTTCCTTTTTGTTCTTTTCGTTTTCCTTTTCGTTTTTCCTTTTCGTTTTCATTTTCATTTTCTTTTTCGTTTTAATTTTCATTTTCCTTTTGTTTTCCTTTTCATTTTTTCCTTTTCATGAAGACATATGCGGAAGTTCATTTTTCATGCTTTTCTGGAAAACGTGATGCATGGACATGTACAATGCAATTAACATAATTAAAGCATAAAAACAAACAATAAACATTAAACATTCTACCATTTAACTAAAACCTAGCTACCCGGCCAATCTACACCCAAAACGACCTAAGTCCTCAGTTCCTCAATTGATATACATTCTTATGGTGTAGGCCAAATCGGCCAAACAAGTCACGAAGACTTACCTCGCGTCCTTAGCAAATCGAGCACCTCGTTTTGAGCTACGTCACCTGAGATGTCGGTTGGAGAAGAAAACGTGAAGAAGTGGCGTTGATCGGAGGAAGAATCGACCGAACTGTGAATAATGGAGGAGAGTCGCCAGAGAGGTTTCTTCCTCTGGAAGAATTCGCGAAGTGTGGGAGGGAGGAAGGGTTTGTGGGATTTAATTCACTTAACTTGTCAAGTGACGAGTTTGCCCCTCCATTTGATTTTCCATTTATCTCATTGTTCGTCTATCGGTTCGGTTTTTCCAAATTTACTTATTTCTCCAGAGATTCTAATTCATTCATAGAGTTCCAATAGAACTTTCCGTTCGTGAAACGGCTTAATTGGATTTATTTACGATAATGCCATTGTATAGCTAAAACCGAAAACCCATAAAATCGGGTGTTACATTCTATCCACCTTAATTGAAATTTTGTCCTCAAAATTTGACTTAGCTTGTAGTCCTTGGCATTACTGTCTCATGCCTTGTGGCCTTATACTTCAACTTATAATTCCTCTATTTCTTTCGAGTCTCTTCCCTCCTTAATTGGAATTTTGTCCTCAATTGAGTTCATTTAGTTCCTCACTTTCCTAATCCCGCATCAATCTAACACGTACCTAACCACTTCAAGCCCTCAAAGCTTTCTCAATTTACTTACTCCGATGCTAATCTCAATTACATTATGGTCTTATCCACCTATCAGGTAATAACAATTTCTACATTTTCAAAGTTTTTAAACTCTTCTAACTACGCACCTTATCGTTAAATAACTCATATGTTTGCTAACTTCAACTTATCCAATCATTTCTTCAAACTCTTCTAACTTAGGCTCGCTTCTAAGTTTACTTAAATAACTTCTGGGTAATTTCCCGTTTTCCTTATTCGATAATTCTCGGACTTCACAAATCGCCCGACAATCTAGAGCATCCTTCGATGCATTTAATATTTAAGCTTCAAATTTCTCTTTGATTCATCATATTCTAAAACTCCAAAGGTTTGTCGACTAAGGTCTAGTTTCTATCCATTTAAATCTTATATCTCACAATTGTATCCCTCTAATAGTACTAAATTCTAAGTGCACAACCAAGACTGTACCTGAAATAGTCGAAGGCCTGGCCTCATCATCAACGTCGCCAGGCTCGATGAAAGCAAATACTCTCGGGGTAACTCTCTTCTGGTCTCCACCTAGTTGGGTTCGGTTTAACTGTGGGCAACCCTTGACATAGTGGTCAAACCCGCCACACCGATAGTACCTACTCGTACCCATCCAGCATTCGCCATAATGCTCCTTCTGGCATTTAGGGCACAGAGGCTTCTGGATAGCTCCTTGCACCTGCTTTCCTTTGCCTTGGTCATTGTTTCCCTCATACCCCCTTTTAATACCTTTTTGTTGTTGCTGTCGTTGTCCTGGTGACTGCCAGTCTCTATTCCGAGGTTGAGGCTGAATCTCCCGAAAGAACCTTCTAGCCGGTTCCCCCGGTTTAACATAAGTCTGTTCAGCAGCCTCAATCTCCAACGTTCCCGTTACAATCTCAGTATAGGGCACATCCCGTACCCCTGATATGATGACACTTTTTCTTATCTTCTGACTTAACCCTTGCATAAACCGACGCGCCTTGTCCTCATTAACACTGACCTGGCGTGGTGCGAATCGGGATAGGGCCTCAAACCTTTGACATATTCTGCAACGGAGCCGGCCTGTCTCAATTGCATGAACTCCATCATTTTGGCCTCTCACACCGTATGGCTAAAGTATTTGTCATAAAATATGGCTTTAAACTGCTCCCAACTTATCACGGCTACATCGATGGTTGCCTTAATCATATCCCACCAGAAACGGGCATCCAGTGCTAAATGATAGTTGACGTATGCAATTTTATCTCTGTTCTCTACTCCTGCGTACCCCAGCATATCCTCCATAGTTCGGATCCACTCCTAAGCTAAAGTGGGATCCGAAGATTGTCCATTGAACACCGGGGGTTGTAGCTTTTGAAACCTCTTCATTCCTTGATTACTAGGAGCTGCCACCTCTTGAGTTCTATTGCCCTCACGATTAATTTGCGTGTCAAGCTGTTGAGACTGTCTTTCCATATGCTAAGCCTGTCGTTCGAGGTGTTGGGAAATAATTTCCTTGAGTTGGTCTATGGTGTCGTCTCTATCATTCCCTCGACGCACCATTTTATAAACCTATAAAAGTTAAAGGCAATAACTCTAAGAAATCAAAACAATGAAAGCATATAACGTACTTAAAGTTGAAGAAGCATGTCTGTGAAGTGGCTTGCGCAGTCGAGCAGTCTACAGAACCGATTTTAAAACCCGGGGGCTCTGATACCACAACTGTAACACCCCGTAAATTTACCCTCAATACTATTCCTAAAATCCCATAAAATTTAAACTTTCATTTTTTTGTTTCCTTTATTCAGAATGCATTAGGGTAATTAAACCCAAACAGTGGAAGACTATTCGCGTGCAAAAATTCCTCTCGAGTTCTATCACTTAATTTCTCTTGGAATAAACTAACACTTAGTTCCTCTCGGGTTTCATCAATTTAAACAGTGGAGGAGGATATTTCTTTCTATCGGGTTTCATCGAAGAAAACAGAAGAAAGCATGGACAACAGAAACAGAAAAAGGCGTGGACGACAAAAACCTAAGAAGGCGTGGACGACAGAAACAAAAGGCAGTGTGGATGTTTGAAAACAGAAGGTAGTGTGGACGTTTGAAAACAGAAGGCAGTGTGGACGTTTGACAACAGAAGGTAGTGTGGACGACTGACTTTCTCTGCCAGAATGCTTAACTAAACTTTATCGTCCACAGGCTTACTTAGACTTTTCGTCCACAGACCACGTGATTTTGTTGTCTACAATCCACGTGACTTCATTGTCCACAGACTAACGTCAATAGACTACTTAGACTTTTCGTCCACAGACTTTGGACGACGACTTTCTTATAGAATACTTAACTAAACTTTATCGTCCACAGACTTTGGACGATGACTTCCATGCATTATCCGATGGATCACCCCTTCCTGGTGATCGATCGACTAGCTCTCTGGATTTTGTTCAGAGAGCTGCCTTTATACTCTTTCCCCTGTACCTACACCTCATTCACCAAGAACTTCTAGAAACATTTAAAACTTTAATATTACTTTTCCATTCTGTTTCATCAAAATCTATCCAAACACTTCATTTTTATCCATACATAGCGGAAGCTAATGAAAATCTTCAAAATACATCAAAACAACATTTTTGTAATCTATCCAGATACCAAGCATCCTAAAATGGCTCGAACTGTACAATTTCTCCTATTCTTCTATCCATCAAATCCTCAAAACATTTACTTACATTCCCCACGGGTCAAAATAAGCACCGACTGCCCAGTGCACTCCCACGAGCATTCTTCTTCAACCAGATCAAGCTAGGGTGGAGGAATCTCATTCTCATCTGTTTCGAAGTCACCAACACCATAGAGACATTCTATGAACTAAAGCCTCAGTAAATCTGCGTAAATAACAATGCATGTTATACATATGCATTCATAAAATCATGATATTCGTTTTAATCCTTTTTCGTCATTTATACCTTTTCATCAGTCTTTCTTCTTTTCGTTTTCCTTGTCAATTTTTCCATTTTTTTTTTTCCTTTCGTTTTCCTTTTCATTTTCCTTTTTGGTTTTTCCTTTTCGTTTTCCTTTTAATTTTCCTTTTTGACAAACAATAAACATTAAACATTCTACCATTTAACTAAAACCTAGCTACCCGGCCAATCTACACCCAAAATGACATAAGTCCTCAGTTCCTCAATTGATATACATTCTTATGGTGTAGGCCTAATTGGCCAAACAAGTCACGAGACTTACCTTGTGTTCTTAGCAAATCGAGCGCCTCGTTTTGAGCTACGTCACCTGAGATGTCGGTTGGAGAAGAAAACGTGAAGAAGTGGCGTTGATTGGAGGAAGAATCGCCGAACTGTGAATAATGGAGGAGAGTCGCCAGAGAGGTTCAGAATTCGCGAAGTGTGGGAGGGAGGAAGGGTTTGTGGGATTTAATTCACTTAACTTGTCAAGTGACGAGTTTGCCCCTCCATTTGATTTTCCATTTATCTCATTGTTCGTCTATCGTTTCGGTTTCTCCAAATTTCCTTATTTCTCCAGAGACTCTAATTCATTCATAGAGTTCCAATAGAACTTTCCGTTTGTGAAACGGCTTATTCCTTTCATTTTTCCATTTTTGTTTCTTTTCGTTTTCCTTTTCATTTTCCTTTTTGTTTTTCCTTTTCGTTTTCCTTTTCATTTTCCTTTTTGTTTTTTCTTTTCGTTTTCCTTTTCGTTTTTCCTTTTCGTTTTTCTTTTCATTTTCCTTTTCGTTTTCCTTTTTATTTTTTCCTTTTCATGAAGACATATGCGGAAGTTCATTTTTCATGTTTTTCTGGAAAACGTGATGCATGAACATGTACAATGAAATTAACATAATTAAAGCATAAAAACAAACAATAAACATTAAACATTCTACCATTTAACTAAAACCTAGCTACCCGGCCAATCTACACCCAAAATGACATAAGTCCTCAGTTCCTCAATTGATATACATTCTTATGGTGTAGGCCTAATTGGCCAAACAAGTCACGAAGACTTACCTTGTGTTCTTAGCAAATCGAGCGCCTCGTTTTGAGCTACGTCACCTGAGATGTCGGTTGGAGAAGAAAACGTGAAGAAGTGGCGTTGATTGGAGGAAGAATCGGCCGAACTGTGAATAATGGAGGAGAGTCGCCAGAGAGGTTCAGAATTCGCGAAGTGTGGGAGGGAGGAAGGGTTTGTGGGATTTAATTCACTTAACTTGTCAAGTGACGAGTTTGCCCCTCCATTTGATTTTCCATTTATCTCATTGTTCGTCTATCGTTTCGGTTTCTCCAAATTTCCTTATTTCTCCAGAGACTCTAATTCATTCATAGAGTTCCAATAGAACTTTCCGTTTGTGAAACGGCTTAATTGGCTTTATTTACGATAATGCCATTGTATAGCTAAAACTGAAAACCCATAAAACCGGGTGTTACAACACTACAGGAAGCAAACCATCATCGTATAACATGTCATGAAACTATACTTATCATAGCATAACATTCAACGGATCACAGACATCAAACAAATCACCAAAACCACAATCCTAGTATCCTTGTGATGTAGGGCCCTAATGGCCGGGTCCCTAACTTACTTGAACTTCTTAGCAATGCCGTGCTTTCACTTGAATTCTTCTCCACCTAAGACATTTCATATTCCAATGTTAAATATATCCTGAATAATCTAAACTCAAAGCTGGTAAAATCCTAACTAAAGAAATCATCCTAGAATCTAGTTTAAACCTCTAAGTCGTTTAGTCGAGCACCTTGTGTGCGTAGCTTAATCTTCACTAGCATTGATGGCATTAGTGTGCTAAAACTACCAGATTCATACTAATATCAGAATCTCATAATCTAACAATCGACAATATTCAGAATTCTATCATCAATGTCATCGATAAGAAAACTCAAAGACACTGTCATTATCCTAACACCGTCCGATTCTCAATATTCAAACATCAACCAAAATCATTCCTAAATCGAAGACTAAATAAATGAACCAGCTAAACTTTACCTAGAGCTTAGATTTCAAAGGAATGAAGGAAGAATCAATGCTGGTGAAGGAAGAATCGCCGTGGGAAGATTCTTGCAGGAGGAGTAGGCTGAAAGTGGGAGCTCTTGCGGAGGAGGAGATTTTTGTGAGGTTTTAGGCTTTCCATTATCTATTTATATCAATTATAATTAACTTATTTACAATTCTGCCACTGAACCTACTTTTCTTTTATAATCTCCATATACCATAAACTACTCCATAAATATTCACGGAATAAATACCCAACCAAAGTGCTGGTTGTTACACGTTCATTTCTTAACCCCATTCGCCGATGACTAATAATTTCCAACTTATGGTTTATGTCATCAATTTTGCCTTGGTAGATAGTCTCACCCTCTTTAGTGTTTGGTGCTTCGGGTGGTGCACATTTTTAACTCGATTTTGGTTGTGAGTAGCACCACTCCTAGTCATCATTTCACACACTAAAATATCACCAAAAGTAGAGCAAATATCCAAGGAAGACAACAAAACTCTGATACCAAATGATATGCTTCAGATTACCAAACAAATGGAGCAAAATGGAAGCATAATAAAACTCAAAAATCTGCTCCTAAGATTTTCACAGATTTAGCCGAGAAGACACAAATTGCAGCTATAACTTCAGTTCTGTAAATCCAAATAAACTATAAAATTTAACACGAAAGTAAGCTTGGGTGGAAAAAATACACTCAACATTTTAGATGTTAAATCACTTTGGATGGAAAGATATGGAAGAAATGGCGTTGTTGGTCCGAGAAGGTGATAAATAGCACCTTTCGGGATTTGAAATGAACTTTATCACTTTTCTCATGAAAAGAATTTTTATATTTTACATTGGTGGAAAAATACTCCACTAAATATCTCATTCTTTCTATAATAATATGTGACCTACTAATATTTCTGGTCTTTATTGTAGTATTGGAGTCTGCTTTTAATGTTGATGAACATGTGTACGATGAATGAAGATTACGACTTGCATTTGACCTCGTGGAGACCCTCATTTGCATCAAATATTGGAACAAACACCGTAACAAAAGATCAACTACGAGAGGATGAAATACTTGAAGAATTTAGAAATTTTTGGATGTTAAAGATAATATTTTTTTTTAATTTTTATTGTATTTTGAAGTAATTTTTTCGAACTTGTAATTTTTTGACATGTTGCAAATTATTGACAATTAGATGAGTATCAGCCTAGTTAAAATATATCTAATTGTAGAGATCCAACTATCAAATATTTGTATTGATATAACTTTTATTAGATCGTTTCAAATATTTTTTTTCAAAATATACATCATTTTATATATTAATAAAATTTTGTTAATTAAATGACTAACTATTATATTTTGACATTAAAATGTAAATAATTATTATAATTTTAATAACTAATTTTTTAAAAATATACATCGTATTGATATAAATTGAAAATATTATGTATGTTTGACTCATTAAGGATCGTTATGCTCAACTCGTTAAGTTTCGAATCAACTCGTTTAGGCGGCTCGAGTCGGCTCTTTTAACTCGTGGCTCGCAAGCCGACTCATGTTGAAATCTTTTTTTAGATAGGCTTGTTAGACTTGACTTGTTGTGATCGCTAAACTCGTTAAAGCTTGACCAACTCGTTTGTTATCAATGGCTAACTTACCTTAAAGTACCCTCAAGTTGAGGTGACATCACCTAATTGAAGATCTTTACCTATAATTGGACTGAGTTGACTCTGAGATCAAGTCCAATGTGTCTAAACTCGAATGTTTGTAATGCTGGACCCATATAGATTGGCATTATACAAAATCGAGTTAGAGACATGTATATACACTTAAACACATTATAAATAAAATTAATAAAACAATTTACTTCCAAGCTCACATTTATAAAATGAACCTCTTGAATTATAGGTTTGATATGTCTGTGTCTAATGAAATTTATAAGTTCAATACATAATTAGACCCTTAGATCATCTTCCACGATATTAATATCTGAACCTAATTCATTGTCTGCAAGGTTCATATGCATCCACTTTGTAAACAAATGACAAATATAGATTTAATGATAAGATTAAAATTATGCGTTATTTTTTTTAACTGCATTAAGTTGGTAGTTTTATAAGGTTAACTTAGCTTGTTGTTTTCTAAACCTACACCGTAGGGGTGGGCACGATCCAGTCCAGTCTAGTCCCACCCCAGAACCGGAACCTTGGTCCACGGTTCCAGAGCTGGGACTAGACTAGGACCAACCGATCGGGTTCCACATTATAAAATATAGTATTTAAAAAAAACAATATAAATACAAAAATCTATGTGAGCCACAGTCTGTCGCTTTTCACCTTTGAGACCGCAAACCAGACCGTGGCCCGCAGTTCTAGAGGGCATAGGACAGTTTACGGTCCTCATATGTGGGGGAAGCGAACCGAACCGGGACCAAAACTGAGGTTTCGGTTCGGTTCTGCCCACCCCTACTAAACGAATAAGACTTTTAACTTCATTCTTCTCTTTTGGACAGCTTGGTAAGGCTTTCAGCTTCCATGCAACCTGTCCATGCAAGGACGAGTACGGCTAGTAGAGCGCGCGCACACCTGACCGCATGGAAGGTTCTCCAAACGGCTACTCTTTTTCAGCCAATTGCTCCTTCGTTTTGAACTAGCAGCCTAGGGTTTCTTAGGATCATATTTAAACATCGTATTAGTGTTTGTACACATCTTTGGTTAAATGAAAAATAGCATCTTTTCCTCTCAAGAACCAGGTAGGTTTCGAGTCTCACGGTAAGCCTCAGTTGTGACAATCTGAGTGGAGTAGTGCCTTTAATTGCCATTCAAGTCCAAAGTTACTTGAATTGGTACTTAACTTATCATTCTCTCTTCACTTTCAAGAGTACGAATTAAGAAGAAGGTGAGCAAAACATCCCTAACGCTGCTGTTTCTTTCCTTGGGAAGAAACTATATCTGAAAGTGCCTTTAGTTGCTTATTGGACCAGCTACAGGCTGTTCTGCATATTTTCGTGTCCTTGTTATATTTTCTCATGATGTTTCATGGTCTTGAACTTTACTCATAAGGTAATACTCATGTCAAATTTCATTTAATTTGGAAGTCATTTAAGCACTTTTCTAAGAGAATATTTTGGAGTGCTCTCGGCTACATCGAGTACCGAACGCATTTGTAGTTTTGTGGGTTTAACTCAGATCTTTTCATGTGGTTTCGCGTCATGAAGTCGATGAGCTGTTTCGGTGCATGAACGATTTGATTGTTGCATTTTCATGGACCAATGGTATATGGCGAGTTAATAGTACCTCAAGAAATGGAAGTAACATAGAGTTATGGGTTTTCAACTGATAGTTTTATGTGTAGTGTTTTATTAAAGTAAAGACGATATAAATGGACTTTTTGTAACTAAACCTAAAATGTTTGTTATCAATGAATGATTTAAGCTTTAATGTAAAGTCTTTGGTTGTAGTTAAGTTTTAATAACTTTTAAAATGTTTCAAAGAGTTTTTTTTAACAAAAAGCACATGTGTAATGGTTTTAGAAAAGAAAAAAAAAGTTTTACGCGATGGGTCATCAAAATCTTCAAAAATGCAGCATGGGTGAAGACATGGAGACTACGCTCGCTATCAGTTTGTGAAAACTTAAATTTTTGGCATATGGATTCTACTAAGATAATTGTAACACCCGGTTTCATTGAACCAATTTACTTAACCAACTTGTAGTGTACGTTTTATGGATAAAATTGGGAGAATTAGTGATTAGGTTAATAAATGACTAAGTAATGGAATAATGGTAAATGGAGAATTATAGTGATAACCTATTTAAGGAAAGAGGTTTTGTGATTAATGCACTGTAGCGCCACTATTTTTCATACTCTCTCTCTCTCTCTATATTTAGCTCAAGCTCAGCAGAGCTCTCCTGGCGATTCCCTCTCCGATTTTTCTCCAGACTAGGTGAGTCTACTTCGATTTCGTGTTACATTGTAACTAGTGATGGTAGAGAGGAGTATAGATGTGAGCTTTGGTGAATGCTGGGTAGTTTCGATTTTGTGGTGAATCAGGAATGCACTATGTATAGAACTCCCAAACTAGATTCCTTAGATTTCTGGATAGATTAGAATGAGGTTTAGTAAAAATCTAATTGATATTCTGTTTATGACTTAGGTGAGCAAAACTTCCGAATTAGTTTGAAACCGAACATTTCCAAGAAGCCAGGTAAGTGGAGTATGCATGAGCCTTCGGGTCTACATCACAAAACAGTAGGAATATGTATGTTTGGATTTGTCTGTATGTCATGCATCATATTTTGAAATAATACGAAAATGAATTTACATGTATTGGTTTGGTGAGAAATGAACAGATTGTAACAGATAAGCTATTAAGGGAACTAATTCGCTGATAAGTGTGTATTTTACACACTTATTTATACTTTCTATATTGGATTTGATAAGTTTTTCTCAAGTATTTGAAGAAATTTAATATATTTTGTGCAAGCATGCAGAAATTGTAATTTTAACAGGTAAGAGGAAGGAAAAAAGGTAAAAGTCATGGAGAAATAGTGAAGTTGGAGAAACCACAGCAGCGATCAATCTCCATAGACATGCAGCGATCGATCTCCATTCAAATAAAAGAGCCAGAGATCGATCGCTACACAACACACGTAAGGAGAACCCGCGATTGATCTCTGTGCATGCCGTGAACAGCCGCGATCGATCTCTGTCCATTCCCATAAACAGCCCGCGATCGATCTCTGAAGAAATGCAGCGATCAATCGCTACATATACCAGAAAAGAAAGGAGAAGCAGCGATCGGTTGCCATACACAATTAAAGAAAGCAGCGATCGATCTCCATAACATGTCAGCGATCGATCGCTTATCATCTACAATTTTGGAAAGATTTTGACTTCTAATCTGCACCATTAAACTAAAGCAGCAGTGAATCTTAACCATTGATCTTGAGAAGGGAGATTTAATTAAACCTAGAGCATAAGGCGTTTTATAAAATCAATTCACGCAGTCGGCAGAGAGGAGATTCGGATTCGGCGACAGAGCTTGCGGCAGAGAAGCAATTCTGGAGGCGACTTGAACAACAACAGCATAGTTTTATTTTCTTTTTACTTCTACACTGTTTCATTATGCAATTATTTAGTATTATTATTGTTTATTTATCTTTTAGCATGAACTAAACTTCCCGTTCTAGGGTTTCGACGTAACTTTACTATGATTATTTATTTTTCTTGATTCAAGTATTTAATTTTCTGTTCCTGTTCTGTGTTGAGTAATTTATTCTGAACGTAATACTTAGGTTTGCTTGATCACCAAAACTAAGAACTTTAGGGTTAGTTCGAGATGCGAGAGCGGAGAATTTAACCGTGCACTGAATAAATTACCTTAAAAAGGATCCTAGGCTAGAGATAGTTAGGGCGTTTGAGTGGTAATATAATTTCTTGTTCTTAATGTATTCAATTAATTCTCAGGATTAGAGACCGAGAGGTGATAATTCGTTAATTGAATAAGTTTGTCTTTGCTCGAGAGAGATTGATGAATATTTTCGTGAAATTGCCATCAACACAAAGGAATAGGAATTGATTACTTGAATTAAGTTTAATAAATAGGATTAGTTAAGTGAAATCGGAACCCTGGATTTTCTCATCATATAATCTTACTCTTTTACATTCAACTCTTTTATTTAAATTGTTATTTGATTTTTATTTGAATTATTTTAGTTTAAAATCTAAAAACCAATTATTATTTCATTTCAAATTAAACTGAAAATTAGAGATTCAATATTTAACATAATTATTCCTCGTGGGATCGACACTCATACTTATACACACTTTATTACTTTTGCGACACGTGCACTTGCGTATTACGATTTTTCGCAACAAGTTTTTGGCGCCGTTGCCGGGGAACTAATTTTGTTATTATTGAATTATTTTATTTTAGTTTATATTTGAATTTTCTTTTGCTGTTAGGCTTAAATTACATTATTTGCACATTACAGGTGTATGCAAAAATTAGGTACTGCCAACCTAATCCCTCTCGACGCTGAAATTGAACGAACTTGTCGCCGAAATCGAAGGGAAACAAAACAAGCAATTATGGCAGATGATCAAAACGCAAATCTACAACAGAGGGTTGAAGTGGCAGAAGTCGAACGACGGACTTTGCTCTATTATGTTATGCCATCCATGGACGGGATTCAATCAGCAATTCGGAAACCTGCTATCACATGCAACAATTTTGAAATTAAGCCGGGAACAATACAAATGATCCAACAGTATCAATTTTTTGGCCTGCCTAATGAGGACCCTAAGGATCATATTGCTAGCTTCGTTGAGATCTGTGATACTTTTAAATACCATAATGTCTCTGAGGATGATATCAAGCTCAGGTTATTCCCCTTCACACTAAGAGATCGCACGAAGAATTGGTTGAACTCCTTACCTTCGGATTCAATTACCACGTGGAATGAATTAGTGCAGAAATTTCTATCCAAGTTCTTTCCCTTTGAAAAGATGGCGAAACTCCGTAATGAGATCACCAATTTTGCTCAATTTGATGGTGAGACAATCTATGAAGCATGGGGCCGATTCAAGGAGCTTTTAAGAAAATGCCCCCAACATGGTATACCACAATGGATGCAAATACAGACATTCTTCATCGGTTTATCAGTTTCTACACGGACTCTTGTCAACTCAGCGGCTGGTGGATCACTATTACAAAAGACGGAAGAGGAGGCGTTCAACTTGTTAGAAGAGTTATCCCTCAATAATGATCAGTGCCCGGTTGAACGTCAGATTTTGAGGAGGCAGCCAAATACCCCAGAAATGGAAGCGATAAAGGCATTGACTACTCAAATTGCTTCCCTCACTCAGCACATCCAAGGTAATCAAGCTCGAGTTAATGCAATTCATTCTCCGATCATACAATGTCATTGGTGCCAAGGACCTCATGCTAGTGAGAACTGTCAGCAAGGGAACCAAATGGCTAGTAGTTCATCTGAACAAGCCCAATATGTGGGAAATTATAATAGACCGACGCTTCAAAATTCCGAAAATTACTATAATGGGGGGCACAACAATCATCCGAACTTCTCGTGGAAGAACCCGAACAACGCCATACAGATGCCACAAGCTAATCAGTCGGGACCTCCGTTTCCAGAGAGAAAATCTAATCTGGAGGATTTAATTGCCAAGATGGGAGAGCGCACCAGTAATATGATTGCTGAAATGGGGGAGCACACCAATAAATTTATGGCTGAAACAAGAACAACCTTGCAAAACCAGTCAGCTCAAATTCGAAGTTTGGAAACTCAAATGGGACAGATGGCAGCCGCATTAAATTGTCGCCCTCATGGCACATTACCTAGTTCTACTGAATTCAATCCTAGAGGACAGTGCAATGCCATCACACTTAGAAGTGGAGCAGTGATTGAAAATTATACCAAAGAAAATAAGAAAGTGGTCGCACATGACGGAGTGCATTCGTCATCATCCGAGTCCACACCAAAGGATCAAAAGCTACAGGAAACTCCACCTCAGATTCCAATGGAGATCATCCCTAAGGTCCCTTTCCCACAACGCCTGAAAATTACAAAGTTGGATAAACAGTTTGAAAAATTCTTGAAAGTGTTCAAGCAGCTTCACATCAACATCCCGTTTGCCGAGGCTCTAGAGAAAATGCCTAAATATGCCAAATTTCTGAAAGATATTTTGTCTCATAAGCGTAAGATCGAAGAAGGCAGTATGATCGCTTTGACGGAAGAATGCAGTGCTATTATTCAACGGAAGCTTCCACAAAAACTGAAAGATCCAGGCAGTTTCACTATTCCATGTGAAATTGGGAATTCTATATTTGAAAGGGCACTTTGTGATTTGGGAGCGAGCATTAACCTGATGCCTCTATCTATATTTCGAAGGCTTGGTATTGGTGAAGCAAAGCCCACAAGTGTAGTTCTACAGATGGCCGATCGCTCTATAAAGCATCCGTATGGGGTTATTGAAGATGTTCTCATCAAAGTCGACAAGTTTATTTTTCCCGCTGATTTCTTGATTCTTGACATGGAGGAAGATCGTGGCATCCCTATAATATTAAGTCGACCATTCTTAGCAACAGGGGGTGCTATAATTGATCTTAAAAAGGGGGAGCTCAAATTGCAGGTACAAGATGAACATGTGACATTCAAGGTATACAAATCATTGGAGTACCCAATAGCTAGCGATGACATATTTAGGGTGGAACTCCCTACCGCTGTAACAAGGGAAACTTCACTTCAACCAAACAAATTTTCTGAGCCTAATGGGAAGCAGTGTGTTGAAAATTTGGGGGAGTCAAAATTACGGGTTTTACCATCTATTCAGAAACCACCCGACTACAAAAAGCTTCTGGCAAATGATAAGTTGGTAATTGGACAACAATGGACACCATATGGGGACGGTACAGTTAAAAGTGAAAAATCTATTATATATCTCGACCCAACATGAAGAAGTATACTGTCGGGCTGTCGACAATAAATACAAGCGCTTGGTGGGAGGCAACCCACCCAAGTATCCTTTTTAGCTCATTATTTCAATTTTTGTTTGCATTAATTTTGTTTATTTTTATTTTTATTTTATTTCATTTCATTATTATTATTATTATAAAAAAAATAAATAAATAAATAAAATAAATCCTGATTGATCGCTCCTTCGACCACGCTCCACAACACTGACGGCTGCCCGAGACGATATGAGGTACGTTTATTTTACCCTACTCATTTAAACTGATTTAACGTTGGGGACAATGTCTATATTAAGTTTGGGGGGGTTTTTATTTGGATATTATTTAGTAAGTCTGCTTAATATTTTGAATTTGATGGTATGATTATTTATTTCATTTGTTTAAAGTGTCGATGACTGCACCTTTGATTAATGCCTGTTTTAACTTCTGAATAGATTCTGAGATAGTATAATTTGTGGTAGTAGCATTGATTGGAGCTTAGGAAGTTAGACTTGTGTGTGGAAATGTTTATTCTTGTTTAAATTTAGCTGATAGTGATATAAATTGTTGTCTTGAGATTTAGAGCCTAAACACAGTAAGGGAGTGCTTGAGTGTAAACACTGAAAGGGAGTGAGCTCCATTTAAATTTAGTGAGTGATTAGTGAGTATTAAATTGTTCTTGGTTTTGCCCTGCATTCATGAATACAAATTGTGATTTTTGCAGAAATAAGAGAATGACTTAGGCCATTTTTGAATCGTTTGAGCTTTTATTGACATACCTCATTTGTGTCATTTAAATGGCACTCTTAGTCTCCTATTTGAACCTTTATTTACCACTATTTTGTCAACCTTAACTTAGCCTACCCTGAAATTATTTTGACTATCCTATTTATTGAGCACAGGGTTGTGGATACATATTGTGGGGAGAGTTGGAGAAAGTAGTGGTGAGAATCAGAGCTAATTCTTTTGTCAATTGTCTAAGTTGTTAGTATTTTGGGATTTTAGTTATTACTCTTCTATGTTTTTCAGTGATTAAAGTTGTGAAAAAAAAAAAGCTTATTGGAAAGTTGAATTGCTCAGTAGTAGAACAATTTCTTATATGCTATTTAATTTGTTGTTATTGTTATTATTTGTTTGTTAGTAAAGACATTGACAAAGGAGTTGGTTTTGAAAATTAGAGAGTGAGATAAGTTTGAGGGGATTATTGAGTTAACTGATTAGAAAAGAGTTCAAGTGAGTGTAAGGAGTGAGGGTGGCATAAGGATGGATTGGGCTCTAGAGTTTCGCTTGAATCCAAAAATTTCCTACCTTATAAACCCGGCCTTACATTACAAGCTTAATTAAAGACCTATCGACTTTTATTCTGTTTACTCATATTTGTTATTAGTGAATAATGGGCAAGACTGATGAACAATAAGAGTGGATGGAGTGACCCTGAGAGATATTTTTGATTTCCCTTCTCATAAGACACAATTATAGATCTATCAGTTAAACAAGAATGAGTTTGAGCATGTACACACACAAGAATTTCTGATTAAGTTTCTCAAAATGTGATATCATGAGTTGTATTATTGAAAGTGTTTGTTTAGATGGTTTATTTGCATGCAAATATCAAGCTGAGACAAAATACTGCAAACTATGATTTACATAATTTTACCATGGAAATTTTAAATATTTTGCAGACTTTAACTTTTATAAATTCCTGGATACAATTTGCTAGATTTCTATACTTATTTTTGTTCGCTTGAGGACAAGCTTTCATTCAAGTTTGGGGGTGTGATAAGTGTGTATTTTACACACTTATTTATACTTTCTATATTGGATTTGATAAGTTTTTCTCAAGTATTTGAAGAAATTTAATATATTTTGTGCAAGCATGCAGAAATTGTAATTTTAACAGGTAAGAGGAAGGAAAAAAGGTAAAAGTCATGGAGAAATAGTGAAGTTGGAGAAACTAGGGGTGGGCAGAACCGAACCCGACCCGAGCAACCGAACCGAACCGAGGTTTCGGTTCGGGTTCACTTATACAAGTTCGGGTTCGGTTTGTGTTAGGGTCGGGTTCACTTATACTAGTTTGGGTTCGGTTCGGTTGACAGTCAAACCCGAACCCAACCCGAAAAACCGAACTCTGAAGTTGCACAAATATTTGGGCTTAGAGCAGGCAGACGATGTTCTTGCGATGTTCTTGGTAATGGCGATGCCGAAGGAAGAAGAAGAGGAAGAGGAGAAGGTTCGGAGCTCTGGAAAGAGATTGAAATGCACCGTAGATGAAGACGATGAAGACGGCGAAGAACGATTTTGTAGCGAAGACGAACGAAGGGGCGATTTTCCCCTAAAACCTGGTTTGTTTTACTACCCAATCACCCCCACTTCCTTCGTCGTCTCCGATGCTTTGGAGCCTGATTTTCCTATCATTTATATCAACAAAGTCTTCGAGATCTTCACTGGATATCGCGCTGATTAGGTCCTTGGTCGAAATTCGTAAGAGATCGTCTCGTCAGTCGTCTGTCGCTTCGTCGAGGAGTCGTCGGTAGTCTGTCGCCGAGGAAAGGAGTCGTCTGTCGTCGCCGAGGAGAGGAGTCGTCTGTCGTCGCCGAGGAGAGGAGTCGTCTGTCGTCGCCGAGGCGTCGTCTGCCTGCCCTAAGCCAAATTTTCTTCTCAGAAAAATAGAAGATAAATAATATTATGTATTTATTTGATGTTTACTGTTTACAGGTGAACCGACTTGACCCGAACCGAACCGAACCGAATTTTTTGGTTCAGGTCTGTTTTAATTTATTCAGGTTCGGGTTCGGTTTCGGGTTCGGAAACCAGAACCCGAAACCGAAAATGTTGGTTCTGTTCGGTCCAAAACCGAACCGAACCGAAGATTGCCCACCCCTAGGAGAAACCACAGCAGCGATCAATCTCCATAGACATGCAGCGATCGATCTCCATTCAAATAAAAGAGCCAGAGATCGATCGCTACACAACACACGTAAGGAGAACCCGCGATTGATCTCTGTGCATGCCGTGAACAGCCGCGATCGATCTCTGTCCATTCCCATAAACAGCCCGCGATCGATCTCTGAAGAAATGCAGCGATCAATCGCTACATATGCCAGAAAAGAAAGGAGAAGCAGCGATCGGTTGCCATACACAATTAAAGAAAGCAGCGATCGATCTCCATAACATGTCAGCGATCGATCGCTTATCATCTACAATTTTGGAAAGATTTTGACTTCTAATCTGCACCGTTAAACTAAAGCAGCAGTGAATCTTAACCATTGATCTTGAGAAGGGAGATTTAATTAAACCTAGAGCATAAGGCGTTCTATAAAATCAATTCACGCAGTCGGCAGAGAGGAGATTCGGATTCGGCGACAGAGCTTGCGGCAGAGAAGCAATTCTGGAGGCGACTTGAACAACAACAGCATAGTTTTATTTTCTTTTTACTTCTACACTATTTCATTATGCAATTATTTAGTATTATTATTGTTTATTTATCTTTTAGCATGAACTAAACTTCCCGTTCTAGGGTTTCGACGTAACTTTACTATGATTATTTATTTTTCTTGATTCAAGTATTTAATTTTCTGTTCCTGTTCTGTGTTGAGTAATTTATTCTGAACGTAATACTTAGGTTTGCTTGATCACCAAAACTAAGAACTTTAGGGTTAGTTCGAGATGCGAGAGCGGAGAATTTAACCGTGCACTGAATAAATTACCTTAAAAAGGATCCTAGGCTAGAGATAGTTAGGGCGTTTGAGTGGTAATATAATTTCTTGTTCTTAATGTATTCAATTAATTCTCAGGATTAGAGACCGAGAGGTGATAATTCGTTAATTGAATAAGTTTGTCTTTGCTCGAGAGAGATTGATGAATATTTTCGTGAAATTGCCATCAACACAAAGGAATAGGAATTGATTACTTGAATTAGGTTTAATAAATAAGATTAGTTAAGTGAAATCGGAACCCTGGATTTTCTCATCATATAATCTTACTCTTTTACATTCAACTCTTTTATTTAAATTGTTATTTGATTTTTATTTGAATTATTTTAGTTTAAAATCTAAAAACCAATTATTATTTCATTTCAAATTAAACTGAAAATTAGAGATTCAATATTTAACATAATTATTCCTCGTGGGATCGACACTCATACTTATACACACTTTATTACTTTTGCGACACGTGCACTTGCGTATTACGATTTTTCGCAACATCCGCCCCTTAACTTATGAAGGGATTTATAACATTGGAAAAATTGATCCGCTTCCCAATGGAATTTAGGATCAGATCAGCTTTTAAGGGAATTAATCCACCCCTTAATTTATGAAGAGGATGTATGACTTTGGAAAAATTGATCCAACTCCCAAGTGAAAGAATGTAAATGTAACTGAGATGTGAAAATAGAAACTGCATGATTAGGATTTATGTTTCAGCATTTCATTTCGTTATTGCTTCACTTATTTAGCATTAGGCTAATAGATGAGTTTTGTGATGTAGGTGAAGAAGCCTCAGAAGGTGTGTTCTCTGAGCATGTTGAGGAATAGGCTGGTTAGGGGAGCACATTCATGCCTCGACTTGGTGAACTGATGGGGCGGTTTAACTATTGTCTATTTATGAAGTTTCAGTGGTTATGTGTCTTGTGGAAGTATGCAGAGAGTTTTAATAACATTAATAGCTCTGGTGTTTTTAACAACTTTATGGTTTTCTTGTTCTGAGCATGAAAAACATGATTTGGTTTAGAGGTAGTTGCTTTGCTGGGTATTTTTAGAAAGTTGTGAACTTATATTGTTTTGATCGATTTTTAGTAAAATGCTCAAGCTCTTTTGATAGTCGGAGTTTTCCTTGTATAGAGTGAAAATAGTTGTTATGCTGTTATGATTGAGTGTTTTGTCTACCGGTGGATGTTGAGTGTTTTGTCTATTGGTGGATGTAGTCCACTGGTGGATGTTGAGTGTTTTGTCTATCGGTGGATGTAGACCACCGGTGGATGTTGAGATTTTGTCGTTTTGTGACCGGTGGATGTGAGCGTAGGAGTGAGTATTAGATTTTTGTCGTTTTGTCACCGTGGATGTGAGCGTAGGAGTGAGTCTTAGATTAGATTTTTGTCGTTTTGTGACCGGTGGATGTGAGCGTAGGAGTGAGTATTAGATTTTTGTCGTTTTGTCACCGGTGGATGTGAGCGTAGGAGTGAGTATTAGATTTTTTTGTCGTTTTTTGACCGGTGGATGTGAGCGTAGGAGTGAGTATTAGATTTTTGTCGTTTTGTGACCGGTGGATGTGAGCGTAGGAGTGAGTATTAGATTTTTTTCTCGTTTTGTGACCGGTGGATGTGAGCGTAGGAGTGAGTATTAGATTTTTTTGTCGTTTTGTGACCGGTGGATGTGAGCGTAGGAGTGAGTATTAGATTTTTTTGTCGTTTTGTGACCGGTGGATGTGAGCGTAGGAGTGAGTATTAGATTTTTTTGTCGTTTTGTGACCGGTGGATGTGAGCGTAGGAGTGAGTATTAGATTTTTTTGTCGTTTTGTGACCGGTGGATGTGAGCGTAGGAGTGAGTATTAGATTTTTTTGTCGTTTTGTGACCGGTGGATGTGAGCGTAGGAGTGAGTATTAGATTTTTTTGTCGTTTTGTGACCGGTGGATGTGAGCGTAGGAGTGAGTATTAGATTTTTTTGTCGTTTTGTGACCGGTGGATGTGAGCGTAGGAGTGAGTATTAGATTTTTTTGTCGTTTTGTGACCGGTGGATGTGAGCGTAGGAGTGAGTATTAGATTTTTTATCGTTTTGTGACCGGTGGATGTGAGCGTAGGAGTGAGTATTAGATTTTTTTGTCGTTTTGTGACCGGTGGATGTGAGCGTAGGAGTGAGTATTAGATTTTTTTGTCGTTTTGTGACCGGTGGATGTGAGCGTAGGAGTGAGTATTAGATTTTTGTCGTTTTGTGACCGGTGGATGTGAGCGTAGGAGTGAGTATTAGATTTTTTTGTCGTTTTGTGACCGGTGGATGTGAGCGTAGGAGTGAGTATTAGATTTTTTTGTCGTTTTGTGACCGGTGGATGTGAGCGTAGGAGTGAGTATTAGATTTTTTTGTCGTTTTGTGACCGGTGGATGTGAGCGTAGGAGTGAGTATTAGATTTTTTTGTCGTTTTGTGACCGGTGGATGTGAGCGTAGGAGTGAGTATTAGATTTTTTTGTCGTTTTGTGACCGGTGGATGTGAGCGTAGGAGTGAGTATTAGATTTTTTTGTCGTTTTGTGACCGGTGGATGTGAGCGTAGGAGTGAGTATTAGATTTTTTTGTCGTTTTGTGACCGGTGGATGTGAGCGTAGGAGTGAGTATTAGATTTTTTTGTCGTTTTGTGACCGGTGGATGTGAGCGTAGGAGTGAGTATTAGATTTTTTTGTCGTTTTGTGACCGGTGGATGTGAGCGTAGGAGTGAGTATTAGATTTTTGTCGTTTTGTGACCGGTGGATGTGAGCGTAGGAGTGAGTATTAGATTTTTTTGTCGTTTTGTGACCGGTGGATGTGAGCGTAGGAGTGAGTATTAGATTTTTTTGTCGTTTTGTGACCGGTGGATGTGAGCGTAGGAGTGAGTATTAGATTTTTGTCGTTTTGTGACCGGTGGATGTGAGCGTAGGAGTGAGTATTAGATTTTTTTGTCGTTTTGTGACCGGTGGATGTGAGCGTAGGAGTGAGTATTAGATTTTTGTCGTTTTGTGACCGGTGGATGTGAGCGTAGGAGTGAGTATTAGATTTTTTTGTCGTTTTGTGACCGGTGGATGTGAGCGTAGGAGTGAGTATTAGATTTTTTTGTCGTTTTGTGACCGGTGGATGTGAGCGTAGGAGTGAGTATTAGATTTTTGTCGTTTTGTGACCGGTGGATGTGAGCGTAGGAGTGAGTATTAGATTTTTTTCTCGTTTTGTGACCGGTGGATGTGAGCGTAGGAGTGAGTATTAGATTTTTTGTCGTTTTGTGACCGGTGGATGTGAGCGTAGGAGTGAGTATTAGATTTTTGTCGTTTTGTGACCGGTGGATGTGAGCGTAGGAGTGAGTATTAGATTTTTTTGTCGTTTTGTGACCGGTGGATGTGAGCGTAGATTTTATTTTCTGCTTCTGCCGCTGACACTGTTTAGCGGTGGATGCCCTTTTGTTTCTATCGCTAGAACTGTTTAGCGGTGGACGTGCTCTATTTTATTTCGTTTTCTTTCAACCAATCGTCTTTAATATTTTAATTAAATTAATAAATGTTGTTTTATACAAAAAATTTTCCGCTGCAAGTTTTACGTTTAAGGATCAAAATTTGACCGTCAAGTGAAATTTTAAGTTTTTCTCAGAATGTTAAAGTATGGTTATGTATTATGTGTGATGAACCGGGTTTATATAATTCGGGGCGTTACAATAATAATATATTGGACAAGAGGTATTGAAGTTTACATTGTATTGGCTCGTTTGAATACTTTGACTCTATTAAAACAAACAATTAAAGAGAATAATTCTACTTTCTTTTTATTAATAAATACATTTATACACAAACTTAAAATGTAAATAAGGAAACCAATTCTTAATTCTATACAAAATCAAATTCTCTTTAATTAGGAAAGTATCAATCCTAATATTTACATCTTTCTAACACTCTTCCTTAAGTTGGAGTATATATGTCAATCATGTCCAACTTATTATAAAAATAATTTACCCGACTTCCATTTAGAGCTTTTGCGAGTAAATCTCCAACTTGATCCCCAGATTTCACATACCACGTAGAAATTTTACCTTATTGTACTTTTTCACGAACAAAGTGACAATCAATTTCAAAATGTTTAGTCCGCTAATGAAACACTGGATTTGTGACAATATGAAGAGCAACTTGGTTATCACACTATGATTTTGCTGGTAATGATGTCTTAAGGCCAATTTATTCCAATAATTGATAAACCTACATAATTTCACATGCATCTTGATTCATAGCCCTGTATTCTGATTTTACACTAGATCGAGACACGACCCGTTGCTTCTTACTTTTGCATGAGAATGGATTTCCTCCGACAAATACACAATAGCCAGTAGTTGATCTTCTATCTATTTTTGATATTGCCCAATTTGCATAAGAAAAACATTCAATAATAGTATGCCAATTATTTTCATATAATATACCATGTCCAGGAGCTCCCTTTAAATAATGTACAATTTGTTCTAAGGCCGTCCAATGATTCACTGTTGGAGAAACCAATAATTGGCTTACTATACTGACAAAATAAACAATATCAGGACGAGTCATAGTGAGATAATTCAACTTCCCCGCTAATCTTCTGTATCTCTTGGGATTTTTTTAGTAATTGACCATCTTTTTTGAGCAATAGAGTAAGAACCATCTTTTATGGTCTTTGGTTTAGTTCCCAACTTTCCAGTCTCATTTAATAAATCAAGTACATATTTTCTTTGAGATAGAAAAATTTCTTTCTTGCTTCTTGTTATCTTAACACCTAAAAAATATTTCAAAACTCCTAAATCTTTATTATGAAACTGAGTATGCAGGAAACATTTAAGAGATGAAATTCCATAATATCACTTCCAGTAATGATAATATTATCCACATATACAACCAGAAAAGTGATGTCAGCTTCAGATTGTTTGTAGAAGATAGCGTGATTTGATTTACATTTTCTCATTCCAAACCTTTCGACTGCCTGACAAACCATACAAAGATTTACGGAGATAACAGACTTTCCCATACTGCCCCTAAGCAACAAACCCAGGTTGTTGCTCTATATACACTTCCTCCTAAAGATCACCATGTAAGAAAGCATTCTTGATAACTAACTAATACAAAGGCCGATTATAAGTAACTACCATAAAGATAAATAGCCGAACAAAAGTCAATTTAACCACTTGAGAAAATGTATCAGAATAATTCTACCCTATAAGTTTGAGCATATCATTTAGTGACAAGACGAGCTTTTAGCTTATTTAATGACCCATCAGGATTTGCCCTAACTGTAAATACATGTTGCATCCAATAACTTTCTTTCCTACTGGTAAGTTTACCAAGTCCCAAGTACTATTTGTATCTAAATATTCATTTCTTCAACCATAGCACTACGACAGCCAGGACGGGATAAAGTCTCGTTAATGGTTTTGAGAATATTGATAGAGTCAAGCAATGCAATAAAAGAAGATGATGAAGTTGAGAGATGACCATAAGACATATAAGAAGAAATAGGGTAAGTGCACTGTCTTTTACCTTTGCAAAGAGCAATTGGAAGGTCATCATTATTGGGGATTGGATCTGACGAGGAAGATCCTGGTGCAGGACATGCATCTGGAGGTTTTTGTGTAACGACCCTTAATTTACCCGAAATATTAAGCCTATAAATGTCATAAAAATTTTGAACTTTTCATCTAATCCATTTCATTCATTTAGTCTTCTCATTTAAAATCAATTAACTCATTTAGCGGAAGTCTATCTAATTATGGAAACCCCAGTAAAATTTAAACTTAGGCGTCAAGGCTAAAACAATAAAGACAGGCAGAGAATTAAGTTTTTCCTCTCGGGTTTCTTCAATTTAAACAGTAGGGGTAGCTAATTCTCTATATCAGGTTTGGATGAATGGTACAGTAGGGGTCGACGTGGCTTCTGTAAAGAAATCGTTTGACGACTATAAAGCAGACGGGAATGAATTTCCTCTCGGGTTTCATCAAAGGAACCGTATGGGTTGATAGCTCTTTCTATCGAGTTTGGACGAATGTACAGTAGGGGTCGACGTCCTAAACTTACTGGGATTCATTCCTTCTAATCGGTCGATGTCCATACTAGAACACTTAATATTTGGTCGATGTGGTCTCTATATAGTTTGGTCGACGTGGCCTCTGTAATGATATCGGTCGATGTTTTCGACCGTACACTTCACTATAAATAGTCGATGACTTCGACCGAAACCCTCACTATAACTGGTCGATGACTTCGACCGAAACCTTCACTATAACTGGTCGATGACTTCGACCGAAACCTTCACTGTAAATGGACGATGACTTCGACCAAAACCTTCACTATAAATGGACGATGACTTTCTTACAGAAACACTTAACCGAAACTTATAAGAATCCCTGCCACTTTAGACAACTATTTTGGACGACATCCATACTTTGGACGACATCCATACTTTGAACTGGTCGATGACTTCGACCGAAGCCTTGGACGATGACTTCAACCGAAACCTTCCAAAACTTATAGAACCCCGACTCTAAACCATGCATTACCCGATCGATTGCCCCTTGCTGGCGATCAATCGGCTAGCTCTCTGGATTTTTGTCCAGAGAGCTGCCTTCATATTCTTTCCCCTGCACCTACACACCATTCACCCAGAAATTCCAGAAAACATCAAAATAACACTTCATCTCAATACATTCAATTTCCATAAAAATCCAAATAAAAAGCTTAGCAAAACATTTTACAATTTGAGTTTACCAAACATCAATACATCAATTTATCTACTATTCAGATACCAAACATTTTAAAACGTCTCAATTATACAATTCTCCTATCTAGTCCACCATCAGCCCAAAACAACCCGAAAACCCTCAAAACACTTACTTACATCCCCACGGGTCAAAATACGCACTGACTACCCAACACACTCCCACGGGCACTCTTCTTCAACCAATCAAGCTTCGGGTGGAAGAGTCTCATCCTCACCTGTATCAAAATCACCTACACCATAAAGACAACTATGAGCTAAAGGCTCAGTAAGCTTTGTAAATGCAGATGCATGCTGTGCATATGCGGTTCACAAATCATGCAGACATTTTTATCGTTTCATTACAGAACAGAATGTCACCGGGGGTCTAACTCTCACCAGATGGAGAGGGCACGTCTGGCGGTTTAGACAGCCCTTTCCATCTACCGGGGGAAAACATGCTTCCATCCGTAAACAGCCATGTCTGAACCACACCCCATCATGACCAGATTACGTACATTCGTTTCTTTAATTCATTTCTTTTCTTAAACACGTGTAAAAATCCATTTTCATGCTATTTTGAAAGAGCGTGATTCATGTACAGAAGAGACATAATGTAAACATAAAGCATGAGTACCATCAAAACATAGCAAACATAACCTATAAAAACTCTAATCCTAAACTACCCAACCAAAGCATAAAAACATACATAACTCCAAAATCCTCAACGATGAACTCGACTTATGGCATAGGCCTATCGACCACAGTAAGTCACGAAGACTTACCTCGCGTCCTTGCAAATTAAAGCTTCGTCTACGAGCGTTGTTCACCTATGGAAATTCACAACCATCGTCATTAAAACCGAGTTTAAACCGTTAAACTTCCAAACTAACGAAACCCTAATCGTTTAACCACTCAAAATCGAGATCTAACATTCCAAAAGCTTAGAATCTTACCTAGGGTCGGGTTTGGAAAAGAAAACGTGAAGAAAACTTGTTGATCAGAGAAGCAACGAAGATGAATCGTGGGGGAACGCCGGGGAGGAGAGAAAATCGCCAGAGAAGGTGATTTTCACTCTGGAAAATCGTAAGTGCCGAGAAAGAGGGGGAAAATTAAGTTTATTATAAAATTTTGGCTTGCTAAATTACTTATTTGCCCTTCTTTATGATTTTCTATTTATTCCTCCACTTATTTCATTAATTGATCTATCGATCCGATTTTTCCAAGTTTTCTTATTTCACCAATAATTTCAATTTATTACCAGGATTTTATTGAAACTTTCCGTTCACAAAACGGACTTAACTTGACATATTTATGAAAATACCATTATATATTAGAATAATAAAAATCTCGTAAAACTGGGTGTTACATTCTGTCGACGAGAATGGACTTGAAGTGTAGGAGGTTGAACCAGTGTAGATGGAGCAAAAGTGGGTTGTGGAGGAACAACAGTTTAGATCAACATATAATCATTCTTTCCCTAGATTTCGTTAATAGAGGATGTAGGGAAGAGCGAAGTACTCTTTAAGAATATAAACATCAGCTAAGACAAGATATCGATTAAGAGTAGGACAAAAATATCTATATTCTTTTTTAAGACGAGAATACCCAAGAAAAACGCATTTTAGTGATTTAGGTTCTAACTTTGTAACCTAGGGGAGAATATCACGAACAAAACATGTACTGTCAAATATTCTCGTTTCAATAAGAACCAAAGGTTTAGTGAAAAAAAAAATATATTGTAAGGAATCTCACCATTAAGAATAGACAAGGGCATGCGATTTATTAGAAAACAAGTCGTAGAAACGACATCTGCCCAAAATGGTTTTGGAACATGCATTTGAAATAATAGAGCTCTTGTTATTTCAAGGAGGTGTCTATTTTTTCCTTCTACCACATCATTTTGAGATGGCGTGTCAGCACACGAAGTTTGATGAAGGATGTCATTTTGAATCATGTAGGACTGAAAAGAGTTAGAGAGATGTTTTTTAACATTATCACTTCGCAAAGTATGAACAGAAACATAAAACTAAGTTTTAATTTCAGCACAAAAATAAGAAAAATAATTCAGAACAAGATTTCATTAAATAAAGTCAGGTTACACGAGAATAGTTATCAACAAAAATAACAAAATATTTAAAATCAGATTGAGACGTAACAGGTCATGGACCCCAAATATCCGAATGAACTAACTCAAACGAAAAACTAGCTCGCTTATTTATTCTTGGACAAGATGGCAAACGATGATGTTTAGAGAACTGACACGACTCACAATCTAAAGAAAATAAATTGCTAAATTTAGGATATAATTTCTTCAACACATAGAGAGAAGGATGTCCTAATCAACAAGTTAAATATTTCAATACTGGCTATAAGCCGAGGAAACTGTTTGTCAAGGATGTAGAGACCGCCAGATTAATGTCTTTTACCAATAATCTGCTTCATCGTAAGATCCTAGAAGAGGCAATGGTCAGAAAAAAATAAGGCACGAGAGAGAACAAGTCAGTTTACTCACAGAGATTAAATTAAAAGAGAACTTAGGCAGGTTCAATACATTGGACAAAGAGATCAATGAAGTGGGTTTAATTGTACCAGACCCAATGACGGAAGAAGTGGAGTCATTGGTTAAAGTAACTTTAGAAAAGAGCGTTTGTAATTGACAAGTAACAAAGAGATTAGAGTTACCGGTCATATGATATGTGGCGCCAGGATCAATGATTCATTTTGAGGATGAGGAAAAGAGACATGTATTTGGATTACTTGACTCATCAATGACTCTAATTGAAGAAGATGATGACTTTAAAGATTTCTGATACAGAGAAAACTTAGTAAATTCATCAGCATAAACGATAACAGACGGCTCTGGTGCAGTATTTGAAGTCACAATATGAGCAGACCGATTTTCCTGTCCTTTTCTCTGCAATTTCCTGCAAGTGTGCTTTGTTTGGCTCAGTTCATGACAATAATAACATATAATTTCACTTTTATCCTGATTATTGGGAGTGCTATCACGATTATTTGGTCCTCCTTCTTTATTGTTGCGATCAACATCAAATCCACTATTTCGAGTAATATGATCACTATTAGACTGAATAGATGGAGTACTTTCTATTCGAAGGACTCTAATAAAGGCTTCTTTTAAGGAAGAGATTTCAGAACTAGATAGTATTTGAGATTTGACGGTTTCATACTCACTTGGATGACCAGCTAGAAAGCTCATAACAGCCATTTGTTTTTGTTGGGCTTGCTGAACTTTCATATCAGAACTAAACAGTAATAGAGTATTTAGTTTTTCATAGGTCTTCTTGAAACCTATAAAGTAGGTCGTAAGAGATCTGTCATGTTTTTCAATTTTATAAAACATTTTACAAACTTCATAAATTCGAGATAAATTACTAACTTTAGAAAAGAGCGTTTGTAATTGACAAGTAACAAAGAGATTAGAGTTACCTGTCATATGATATGTGGCGCCAGGATCAATGATTCATTTTAAGGATGAGGAAAAAAGACATGTATTTGGATTACCTGAATCATCAATGACTCTAATTGAAGAAGATGATGACTTTAAAGATTTCTAATACAGAGAAAACTTAGTAAATTCATCAGCATAAACGATAACAGACGGCTCTGGTGCAGTATTTGAAGTCGCAATATGAGCAGACCGATTTTCCTGTCCTTTTCTCTGCAATTTCCTGCAAGTGTGCTTTGTTGGCTCAGTTCATGACAATAATAACATATACTTTCACTTTTATCCTGATTATTGGGAGTGCTATCACGATTATTTGGTCCTCCTTCTTTATTGTTGCGATCAACATCAATCCACTATTTCGAGTAATATGATCATATTAGACTGAATAGATGGAGTACTTTCTATTCGAAGGACTCTAATAAAGGCTTCTTTTAAGGAAGAGATTTCAGAACTAGATAGTATTTGAGATTTGACGGTTTCATACTCACTTGGATGACCAGCTAGAAAGCTCATAACAGCCATTTGTTTTTGTTGGGCTTGCTGAACTTTCATATCAGAACTAAACAGTAATAGAGTATTTAGTTTTTCATAGGTCTTCTTGAACCTATAAAGTAGGTCGTAAGAGATCTGTCATGGTTTTTTTTTTTTCAATTTTATAAAACATTTTACAAACTTCATAAATTCGAGATAAATTACTAACTTTAGAAAAGAGCGTTTGTAATTGACAAGTAACAAAGAGATTAGAGTTACCTGTCATATGATATGTGGCGCCAGGATCAATGATTCATTTTAAGGATGAGGAAAAAAGACATGTATTTGGATTACCTGAATCATCAATGACTCTAATTGAAGAAGATGATGACTTTAAAGATTTCTAATACAGAGAAAACTTAGTAAATTCATCAGCATAAACGATAACAGACGGCTCTGGTGCAGTATTTGAAGTCGCAATATGAGCAGACCGATTTTCCTGTCCTTTTCTCTGCAATTTCCTGCAAGTGTGCTTTGTTTGGCTCAGTTCATGACAATAATAACATATAATTTCACTTTTATCCTGATTATTGGGAGTGCTATCATGATTATTTGGTCCTCCTTCTTTATTGTTGCGATCAACATCAAATCCACTATTTCGAGTAATAAGATCACTATTAGACTGAATAGATGGAGTACTTTCTATTCGAAGGTGTAACGACCCGGGGAGAATCGCCACGAAATTCTTGACTTTACATAAAACTTTAACTCATTTTTGAACTCTTTTCTCCTTCTTTTTTTTTTCTTTAATAACAGTATACCTAGCAGGCCTAAAGACTTCAACTTAATGGATGAAAAATTAGTCCCTCGTACATGCTTCCAATCGACGTACAAGTTGCATGGATCTGCATGCAACAACCGATAGACATTGTGTCATCCGGATGGCACGTGCACCCCACATGACTCATTTAACCACCTATCGGCAGATGCGAACACTCGCATCGACCGACGATCACGTGCATCTCGTGTGACCAATTTAAAAATATCTATCGATGGCTTACAAGATCTATATCATCCGATCACTAAACGACAAATTATTACTTACATCATCTGGTGAGGAAATATACTTCATCTTCCGGTGAAATAGGGAAACATCATCCGATGGACATGTGCTCCTCACGTGCATAATTAAAACATGACCCGGTCACTTGTAACGCCCCGAGTTATCTGAACCCGGTTCGCTACTCATTACTTGATCATAACTAAGAAATTTCGAATAAATTTAAAACTTCATTCGACATTCAAAATTTGACATTTTCTAAACGTTCAAAACATTTGAAAACTTTGCAGCGGAAAATTATTTAAAACTACAATGGGGATTTAACTAGCTGTGAAAATATTGTTGGAAAGATTAATGGAAATGTTTAAAGTATTCGGTCAAGAGAAAATAAGGTTTTAAATGATGGACTACTCAAGGAATTACAAAAGTCGAATTCATCTGCCGACGACAAAGTCAACGGAAGGAAACGGAACGAGGTTCCTGCCGATGACGTCACGAGTTGAACTCGTCTGCCGACGACTAGTCAACGGAAGGAGCAGAAGCAGAAAACCAAAGGCTTCTGCCGATGACGTCTACACAACTTCACCCACAACTTCATCTGCCGATGAAATCATGGTAACTTCACACACCACTACATCTGCCGATGAAGTTAACATAACTTCATCTGCCGATGAAGTCAGCGCAATTTCATCTCTCAATAGACAAACACACGTCATCTTCCGATAACAACAATATGACTCCACGCCTTCCGATTCGCTAAACGACAAACGGGTTTCTCCCTCTTCCGATGGAATGGACTACATCTGCCGACACGTGCTACTCACGTAACTCCTTAAAGCATCTACTGATAGACTATAAAATTTACATCTTCCGATGGCTTTTCTGAAGACATCTTCCGATAGAATTTAAAATTTACTCAACATCTACCGACAGATATCATCTGTCGATAGAGAGCACACAACTCTAATCGCTTCACTTGCAAATCCAGTAATAAACCAACAGAATACTAAATTCAAAGAAAACTAAGAATACTTTTGAAAACTTCAAGTAACTCATTCTTGCTAAAACTAACCAGAGGCAATCCAAACCTTTGTGTCACTAGAAACTCATAAGTACTATCTTGAAATCCCAACAGAATATCGTTATCAGAAAAGAAACTCAAAAGCGAATTCCAAAACATTAAAATTTCTACTGTCATGAAAGCTCAGTATAATAAATTTGAAATACTGTCAATTAATCTTTGTTAGTCAATGACACCAGTCAAACCGCCCCATCAGATGCCTGACCGTTGCACAGCCGTGCTCCACCAACCTCATCTACTCGGTTATGCTCTCAGGGAAATCACCTGCTGTATCCTCAACACCTACATCACAAAACTCATCTATTAGCCTAATGCTAAGCAAGTAAAGCATTAATGAAATGTATGCTGAAATATAAACCCTGATCATGCAGTTTCTAATTTTCTCAACTCAGTTGTGCATCGTTCATAAACTGGTCTGATCCCTAAGTTCCCTTGGGAGTGGGATCGGTTCTCCCAATGTAATAAATCCTCTACTCAGTTAAGGGGCGGATTACTTCCCTTAACAGCTAATACAGATCCCTTAATTCCCTTGGGAGTGGGATCGGTTCTCCCAATGTAATAAATCCTCTACTCAGTTAAGGGGCGGATTACTTCCCTTAACAGCTACTCTGTTTCATTCAATTCATACTCATCATAACCTTGCACATAAATTCATTTTCGTAATTCTTCAAAAACTTAATGCATGACATAAAGAAAAGAAACACTCAAACATGCATAAACCTACTGTTTTGTGATGTAGGCCCGAAGGCTCACACATTACTTTACTTACCTGGCTCCTGGAAATCGCTCGGCTATATGCTACTCCAAAAATCTGCTCACCTAAAACCATTGACAGATTATGGATTAGATCTCCACTAAACTTTATCTAACTACTGAAGTCTAAGGAAGCCAGTTTGGGGCTCTACTGATTAAGCATTCCCGATACATCACTAAACCCCAAAACCCAAATCTCTAACCCGCAGCTTATCGAAGATACATACGTTGCAATCCTTCAGCTACCCTAGCACTAGAACGGCAAGTAGTTGATTCAAAACTCACCTTGGTTGGGGAAAACCGGAGGGGAAATCGCCCAGAGGTAGTCTGCTTGAGCTGAGAGGTAAGAGTAATAAAACAGTGGCGGCTAAACCTCACTAAACCTTTCCTTAAATACCTTATCCACAATATAAATTCGCAATTACCATCTTGCCCCTGCCTAGTCATTTACAACCTAATTAACATTTCACTAAATTTTAACCATAAAAATTATATACCACCGTTTAATAACTTATTTTGATTTATTGAAACCGGGTGCTACATCACTAAACGACAAGAAAACCCTCACATCGTCCGATGGCTAAACACTCTACATCTGCCGATCCCTAGACGACAAAATAGCACTTCCATCATCCGATGGCTCAAACACTACATCTGCTGATCGCTAGACGACAAAATAACACTTTCATCATCCGATGGCTAACACTCTACATCTGCCGATCGCTAGACGACAAAATAACACTTTCATCATCCGATGGCTAACACTCTACATCTGCCGATGGCTAGACGACAAAATAACACTTTCATCATCCGATGGCTAACACTCTACATCTGCCGATGAAGAACATACTACATCTTCCGGTGACGTCATCCGGAAGACTCAATCGTTCGATTCCTATCATTTGACACCTGCCAATGACGTCAGCCGGATGAATGCCTCATCCAGCTTCTATCTTACGGCAATAAAACACTATAATCATTAAACAACCTCATCCAACAGAGAATACTACAACTCACCCAAACCTTAACCTGGGAATTATAAACTCTAATGAGTGAAAACCATATCTCATATAAGATACACATAGCGGAAGGCTTAAGCTAAACAGACCATTCAATAATCTTTAAAATTGTTAACAGACTCTGAGGTCAAACCATTCAAAATCCGAATCTCATTGTTATAAGAAAACTCTATTCTACTTAGTCATCTGTTTATCATAAACTTCTCTGACTTACTAAGGGTATAACCAGAGAACTTGATCGCCTATCCAGCCTCCACTGTCACACTGAGCATCCTCCAGCAACCAAGCTTAGACATCTTCATTGACCTTGAATTCCTCACCTGAAAACTCGTCACCTACATCATAAGGTTTAAACTATAAGCCTAATGCTTAGTAAGGAATGCAACACTAACATGGATGCATGAATGCATAAGTTGGGAAAATCACATGCTCATAAGTCTTTTCTTGTTCATGTCTTTGCTCGTAATCATCATTCATAGTCATGGATCATATTCATCAATCATAATCATTGATCATGTTCATCATTCATAGTCATTGTTCATATTCATCATTCATAGTCATTGTTCATATTCATCATTCATAGTCATTGTTCATATTCTTTGTTTAGGTTGTGTGGATCAAGAGAGGATTTGTGCTGGTAAAGGGGGTTCGACAGTGAGTTTGATCTTGTTCCCTACTGCGGGTCGTATTCATATGTCCTTCTTTGGACTGTGACATACGCCGAACCGCCCCCAACCCTCACTTAATTCACGTTGCATAAATCTTATATATATACATATATACATACATATCTTGTTCATGGAAAACATGCGTTAAAACGTTTTCTTATGCTTGAGAAACATTCATGATGCATGAACATGAGGACTTTTAACTCATCAAACCATGACAAAGATCATACCAGAGCAGACAACTTCACATTCACTAGTAGGTCATCAAATAGTATAACTCGCAACATACATAAATCCTTCAAGTGCAGACAGGCTCATTATCATAAAGTAAACATTTGACATCTATACAACCTAGTACTCCCACGATGTAGGGCTCTATTAGCCGGAAATCTTAATACATTCACTTACCTGGTCTCCTTATCACTTGAGCTCCCTTCTCTTCAAACTTCTTCACCTAAACATTTACATTGCAGTAGTTAAAACAAAATCCTAGTAGTTCTAATCTCGAGTTATCCTAAGATCTAATAGCTAAGAATCCTTCCCGAGTTCTTAGTTTAATACTCAATGTAACCCGAAATCTCAAAATCAAAACAGACGGATTCGATAATGATAACTCAGGGTTGGTTGTTTTAAATGTCCAGAATCAATTCGGAATGACATTACCTATCTCGGGTTTCAAAATGTTCTTATTAATATTCAGCCATTGAAGAATCCAAACTTCAATACAGAGCTGGAAAACTGGGCTAATAAACTAACAGATAACTACATTGTTAAACCCGTACCTCGAGCACAAAGTAGCCGAGAAGCAGCAAGGAAACCGATCGCCGAAGGAGGGATTTCCAGCTGACAGAGAGCGAGAGCTTGGGAGAGAAGAAATTGCCAGAAGTTGGGGATGTCGGCTACAGTGGTTTAAATGAGGTTTGAATCCTTTCCTTTTTCTTTAAATACTGGTCTCAATCCTCCAATATTACAACTTTGCTACTCAACCTAGTTTAGATCCACATGTAATTAATTAAGCTTGGCATAAATCCTAAACTACGAAGATTAAATATTTATGACCGTTAATACAGTTAAGAAAATCACCTGGCCGTTAACTCGGGTGTTACAGAAGGACTCTAATAAAGGCTTCTTTTAAGGAAGAGATTTCAGAACTAGATAGCATTTGAGATTTAACGGTTTCATACTCACTTGGATGACCAGCTAGAAAGCTCATAACAGCCATTTGTTTTTGTCGGGCTTGCTGAACTTTCATATCAAAACTAAACAATAATAGAGTATTTAGTTTTTCATAGGTCTTCTTGAAACCTATAAAGTAGGTCGTAAGAGATCTGTCATGTTTTTCAGTTTTATAAAACATTTTACAAACTTCATAAATTCGAGATAAATTGTTTTTTCCAGAATATAGAAACTCTAAATATTCCATCAATTCTTTAACAAACTCGTAATGATTAATTAAACTAAGTACCTCATTGATGATAAAATTTCGTGTTTGTAAGAAAAAACGAGCATCATCCCTCATCCATGCTTGTCTTGAATCATCTTAAAATGAATTTTCAGTAAGATGATTATCTTTGACAATACTTCTTATATAGATATGAATTGTATTACTCCAATGCAAATAGTTAGAACCATTGCGATTATTATTCATGATTTTTGATATCACATGAATCACATTATTAAATTTTTTTTTGCTTTCCGCCGTGTAAATATACTTAAAATAGTAGCCCAAATATGTAAATGTGCTTGTCTACAATTATAAGTAAGAAACCCAATAATAATTGGGTCCTCGGTGGGCTGTTTAGTAGACCCACTAAAAAAAAATTGGGTCTGTTGTTTTTATTCCTCTGAAGCAGCGTAGCACCTGTCGGAGAAGACAAATAAACACAGCAGTCAGCAGCAAACACAACAACGCAGCAACAGAGAACGTCGCTGGTTGGTGGATGCAGAGAGTGAACTCGGCTTGGGTTTGCGAAGAATGAACAGAAGCGAAAGCTGAGATTTCTGAGCAGAAAATCGCCAAAAAAAGGTTTTACAGAGCACCGAAAGCTGAAATTTCTGACCAGAAAATCGCCAGAAAGAGGAGTTGACCTCTTCTGAACAGCAATGAACGCCAACCACAAACAGAGGCGAACGACTTGAACGCCTAACAAATTTCCTGGCTTCCTTCGACGATCAGAAGCGAACCCTTCATTGAACAGAGGTTGGGTTTTCTTCTGAATAGAAATAAACGCCAAAAAATTTCTGCCAAAACTTTTATTTCTCCCACAGTTTGCTCACTAGGGCAAACGAAAATTGTTGTAAAATTACGGCTCCCTGGGCAGCGGCTGTGATACCATGATTGATTGAATGGAATAATTCTGCTTCTTTTCGTTAATATATACGCTTCATATATAATAAAAAAACTAATTTTTAATTCTATACAAAATGTTATCTACATCTTTCTAACAGACTAGGGGTGGGCACGGGCCGGTTCGGTCCGGTCCCGAGCCCGGACCGAACCGGCCCGAACAGGTTCGGGATTTTTTTTCCCGGAACCTGGACCGGACCGGTGCGGGACCGGGACCGAACCTGGACCGCACCCGAAATCCCGGTCCGGTCCCGGTCCGGTCCCGGTTCCGCCCGACTCCATTTTTCTTTTTTTTTCTTTTTTGTTTTTGTACTGAAATTTCCAATTTTCGATGAGCGGTAACAAAAGTCGAAATGAGCAAATCTCATTGGTGAGGATTATAACTAAGTCAGCAGATTAAACTCTTAATCTATATTTTCTGTATGATAAAAGAGTAGATTGGCCTAATCACAAAACTCTAACAAGAAACAGTACAATAATCATAAATTATACGACATTAAGACCTAATCAAGCTACTAATATTTCTTAACATTTGTAGAGGAGATCAATTAACTCGAGAGCGAAGCCAACATCTGTACCACATAAAATATCTGTTTTCTAATCCTAGTCTTTAAAGTGAAAAACAATCGCTTACAGGTTGCGCATACAGTAGTTTACAATTAGTCACTTACAGTGAGCAGGCAGAGGAGGGTCGGCGGCGAGGTTCTCTTCTCTAGCAGTATGTGGAGCAATTGCAGGTCATAGGCTCCCTGAATTGGAGGTCGCCGGTTTGGGGATACTTGACAGTGGAAGGAGCAGGGACTTTCTGGTGTTCAAATTTCGGCCCTCAGAACAGCCGAACAGGGGGCCGGAGTTCGGCGCAGGGAAGACCGACGCTTCGCCGTTCGCAATTCGCCGTTCGCACTTCGCCGTTCTCACCGAAACTTCGACGTTAAAGCTTCGCCGTTCGCGACTTCCAGTTCCAGCAGAGAGAGGCAGAGAGCGTCGAGCGAGGCAGAGAGCGTCGAGCGAGGCAACGAGCTACTGAGCAGTGAGCTAGGTCGGAAGTCGGGAATGGGAGCTCGGGTCAGGGAGTTGGGCGAGTTATTTAGGTGCTTCGGTCCGGTCCGGTTATTCGGGATTTCAGTAGGCTGGACCGAGGACTGGACCGAAGGTCCTCGGTTCCTGTTGTTTGGAACTTGGACCGAACCTGCGGTCCATTGTTTATGGACCAATCCCGGACCGAACCTGCCGGTTCGGTCCGGTTCTCGGTCCACGGTCCGGTCCTGCCCACCCCTATAACAGAGTGCATGGGAAGGTATTGCACAGCTCGGTTGAGGTTGTATAAATGTTAGAAGTTTAAACAAGGCTGTGAAAAATATACTAGCAGAGCCATAACTCTATCAAAATGGGCCACATTATTAGTGAGGTGAGTATTCTTTGTTAAACTTTTTTATTTTGAGATCCGGAACGGACTTGGATCAATCGTGGGTAATGATCCAATAAAAAAAAGTATAATAATAAGAAGGGGAGAAACTTGCTTGGTGTTAACGTATCTACTGTTTATGGTTGTATTTTATAGTTCATTTTGTAGTTATAGTTGCTTAGTTTAGTTACACGTTTTTCTATTCTGCCTTGTACACAATATATAGGTAACCATCATAACACAGCTTTTGAATATATGAAATCATTTTTTCTGCTGACAACTTTTCCTGCTCTCACTTCTCTCTGCCATTCTCATCACCTTTCTTCTTCATCTGCATATCGATCAACAGAGCTTCAAACCCACTAATTATTCAACGTGGTATCAGAGCCATGGCATCCTCGAGCTCTCCTATCCCCTCTTCTTTAGATCCACCTTCCTCCCTTTCTTACCTTCGTTTCCCTCTGCAAATCAGACTCTAATCATAAAATTGACCAACACTAATTATCTCATCTGGAAAGCTCAGCTTTTTCATATTGCGACAGCAAACGGCATCCAAAAACTACTGGACGGCTCTTTTTCCCCACCTCCCCAGTTCATTGATTCACAGTTGTCTCAGGTGAACCCTGATTTCAGTACCTGGCAGAGATATAATGCCCTCATTCTAAGTTGGATTTTCTCTTCTACCTCCGAAGATTTACTTCCCCAGATCGTCCCCTCTACCACAGCCAGTGAAGCTTGGGGTACTCTCGCTCGTATCTTTGCGTCTTCCTCGCTGGCTCGTATCACAGAACTTCGAAGCCAATTACACTCTGTTTCAAAAGAGGGTTATTCAGCAACGGCATACATCCAGAAAATCACTCACTTATGCAACACACTGGCAGAAATTGGGGAGCCAGTGTCTTACCGGGATCGAATGATATACTTTCTGGGCGGACTTGGCAGCGAGTACGACGCATTCGTCGTCTCTATCTCAAATCGACCGGATCAACCTCCACTCGAGAAAATTCATAGTTTGTTGCAGACTTTTGATTTTTGGTTGAAAAAACGCAAATCTCCTATTCTTCTCCCCTTGCCGAGTCAGATTGAAGCACACGCTGCAAACTTTCGTGCATCTCGCCCAGGATGGAACGCTCGACCACCGCAGTTCTCTTTCCGGCCGAACAACCCGTCTGGTTTTCACCAGAATAGCCAGGGTGTCAACCCTGGGCCTTCATTCAGGCCGAACAAGCCGTTCAGGGCCCGGTGCCAGATATGCAAAAAAATGGGCCATTCTGCACCTGCCTGTTATCACAGGCTCAATCCAGCGTTCCGACCCACTGTCCCGGTCCAACAGAGCTATAACCCAACCGCTTATCTGGCCCACCAGAATTATAACCAGACCCAGCCCTTTCCATCATACCCATCAGCCCAGCTTTTCCTATAACCCGACCAACTCTCCCTCTTTTCTTCCTAGCTCTTCTGAAATCCAGCCCCAAGCGCTACACAGTGCCTCTCCTTCTCTCATCGCCGGTGATCATCCTCCTCCCTACAGCGCCGGCATTCTGCCAACTCCTACCAGAAATTACTCTGCCACACCATGGTTGATGGACTCCGGTGCAACCCATCACCTTACCCACAATGCTTCTGTTATTCATCATCCTCGGCCGTATACTGGGTCTTCAACAATTGCCACTGCCGATGGTAATCTACTTCCAATCTCTCACCTTGGTTCTGTTATTATTCTTGCTATTTCTCGGCCTCTAACTCTAAATACTGTTTGTCACTCTCCCCTGCTATCTCATAATCTGATTAGCGTTCAAAAATTGTGCAAAGACAATTCCGTGTACGTTGAATTCCACCCCTCTTTTTTCAGTGTCAAGGACCAACAAACTCACCAGATTCTGTTCTGGGGTTCCTTAATTGACGGACTCTATCACGTTCCTCGTTCCAGTCCGGTTCGAGCTCTTCATGCTCAGCTCCCCCTCTCGCCCAGTCATCCCTCTATGTTTTGGCATCACCGGTTAGGACATCCATCGTCTCCCATTTTGCGGCGTGTCCTCCAATCTTGTAATCTTCCAGTGTCACATTCCCAAATGTCACAAGTCTGTATTTCTTGTTCGATGAGTAAATCTCATCGTTTACCTTTTTCAACTTCAAGTTCTCGTGCAACTTCACCTTTTGATATTGTACATAGTGACGTTTGGGGTCCATCCCCTGTGCATTCCATTACTGGTGCACGTTATTTTGTACTTTTTGTAGATGATTGAACTCGATTCACTTGGTTGTTTCCATTAAAAGTCAAAAGTGAAGTTTATCACACCTTTGTGCATTTTCATAAATTCATTCTCACTCAATTTGGAGTCTGCATCAAAACTCTTCAATCTGATGGGGGTGGCGAATTTCGATCCCTTTCTCCATTGCTTCAATCCCTTGGTATTCATCACCGTATTTCATGCTCTTACACTCCAAATCAAAATGGTCGTGTTGAATGAAAAAATTGTCACGTTGTTGAGACTGCACTTGCACTGTTATTTCATTCATCTGTTCCTCAATATTTCTGGCCTTATGCCTTTGCCACAGCCGCTAGCCTAATCAACTTATTGCCTACTCCTATTCTAGCCCACAAATCACCTTTTGAATGTCTTTTCCAATCTCTCCCTGATTACTCCTCGCTCCGTGTGTTTGGTTGTTTATGCTTCCCGTTTCTTCGGCCCTTTAACAAACATAAGTTACAGCCTCGCTCACTTCCCTGTGTCTATCTAGGACCCAGCTCCCATCATAAAGGCTACATCTGTTTAGATCCTCAATCCAACAAAGTCTACATTTCGCGTCATGTCACTTTCGTAGAGTCCAGTTTCCCTTTTTCCTCTTCTCCCTCGACCAGCTCCCCACCACCCTCATTCTCTCTCTCCATCCCCTCCTTTTCTCCCCCATCTCTCTTCACAGCCCCTCCCAGGCCTTCTCCGTCAACTTCTCTCATCTCTTCCCCACCACTCACAGCCATAAATCATCACCCCACCTCCACCCCTCCATCTCATATTTCCCCACCTCAAACCTCTCCTATTTCCCATCACCCGCCCCTATCATTACCTGCTCCAAACTAGCCTCCAATAAATGACCACCCTATGCGAACTCGGGCCAAAGATGGCATTTTCCGACCCAAAGCCTTTTCCATTCAAGAATTAATTGAGCCAAAAACATTTCTCCAAGCCTGCAAACACCCACAGTGGTTGGCTGCTATGCAAGAGGAAATATCAGCGCTCCATGAAACACATACCTGGACGTTAGTCCCTCTTCCTCCCGGAGCAAAAATAATTGGTTGTAAATGGGTTTTCAAACTCAAACTTAACTCTGATGGTACTGTTAGCAGGTACAAGGCTCGATTAGTAGCTAAAGGATATGATCAGACAAAAGGGATTGATTATGAAGAGACTTTTAGTCCGGTTGTCAAACCAACCTCGATTCGCACCACTCTCGCTTTAGCTATCTCTTATGGTTGGAGCATTCGGAAACTCAACATAAGCAATGCTTTCTTACATGGGGAGTTAACTGAAACAGTGTTTATGCAGCAACCTCCTGGTTTTATCAGCCAGTCACATCCTTCGGCCGCGTGTCTCCTCCATAAGTCACTCTATGGTTTGAAGCAATCTCCTCGAGCATGGTATACCAAACTCTATAATGCTCTTGTTTCTTGGGGATTTTCTACTTCCAGATCTGACTCCTCCATGTTTGTGTATCGTACGAGTTCCTTCATCATGATTTTACTCGTTTATGTCGATGACATTATCCTGTCAGGAAACTCGGTTATTCACATGGATCAGTTGCTCCAATATCTTCACTCCCAATTTAAAGTCCGAGATCTTGGCCCTATATCATTCTTTTTGGGAATTTCGGTCACTCGTACTCCTATCGGCAATGTTTTCCCAATCCAGGTACATATCAGACCTACTTCATAGGGCAAATATGGACTCTTGCAAGCCTGTCCCTACTCCAATGGTTGTCGATCCACTATTATCGCAAAAGTCTGGTACGCCCCTACGTGATGGTTATCTCTATCGAAGTATTGTAGGTGGCCTACAACACTGCTGTTTAACCAGGCCTGATATTGCCTTTGCCGTCAACAAAGTGTCTCAGTTTATGCATGCACCATCTGACATTCACTGGCAAGCTGTTAAAAAAATTTTAAGATACCTTAAAGGCACATCGTCTCTAGGTCTCTCTTTTTTGCCCTCTGATAATTCCAACTTGACTTGCTTTACCAATGCCGACTTGGCCTCTTGTCCCGATGATCGGAAGAGTACAGGTGGATTTTGCATTTTTCTGGATACAAATCTAATTTCATGGTCTTCGGCAAAACAAAAGGTGGTCTCACGTTCAAGCACAGAATCCGAATACCGCAGCGTAGCTAACGGCGCCGCTGAGGTATTTTGGTTCCAATCCTTGTTAAGTGAATTGGGTATTTCATCTTCGTCAGTACCTCTTATTCTTTGTGACAATTTGACTGCAACATACCTGGCTTCAAATCCAATACTCCACTCTAAATCTAAGCATGTTGAGATCGACTATCATTTTGTTCGAGAAAAAGTACAAAATAAATTGCTCCAGGTTCAATTCACACCATCTAACAACCAACTAGCCGATGCATTAACAAAGCCTCTTCCTCCTTCTAAGTTTCAACTCTTCGTTTCCAAGATCTTCGACCTCCGGTTTTGATCTTGAGGGGGGATGTTAACATATCTACTGTTTATAGTTGTATTTTATAGTTCATTTTGTATTTATAGTTGCTTAGTTTAGTTACACATTTTTCTATTCTGCCTTGTACACAATATATAGGTAAACATCATAACACAGCTTTCGAATATATGAAATCATTTTTCCTTCTGACAACTTTTCCTGCTCTCACTTCTCTTTGCCATTCTCATCACTTTTCTTCTTCATCTGCATATCGATCAACAGAGCTTCAAACCCACTAATTATTCAACGCTTGGAAGCCAACTTCAGCAGAAGCTCCATCGTCTGACATTTTTGAGCGATCCCGCAAGCAATCCTCAGTGAGTGAATGCTCATCCTCCTATTTTCTTTCGGTGTCTTTATTATCTTTGTAACTGCTTCATTAGAAAAAAAGAGTTTTTCAACTTCGAACTAGAGCGGCCTGGACAAGGTTACACTGTGCACGTGAAGGGAAGTATTTGACTGAGAAGCCAACTCAAGAATCAACTGACATTGATTCTGTGAAGGATCATGATGAGCGGGAGCTCATTAGCTTTTCTTGTTCTATTCCAGTAGTAAATGTAAGTGGTTTTTTTGATGTTGAAGATCATGGATTCAGCAGCAGCTTCTTTCATTTATAGATGCAGAGGATGATGTTGTATTGAAATCTTAGTGTACCAATTATTATTGAACGATAGTGGACGTTTTAAGCGACCTAATTGGTCCCGTGGTTTTTATCCGTTTTTGAGGTTTTCCACACTAAAAGTGTTTGTGTCTCACCCTTGTTTTGTTTGCTTGGTAATTATTGTGCTTGTGCTTGGTTGATTGAACCTTTGGTATTTTTGAACTGGGCACTAAATTCTTTTCAAAATGGTATCAAGTCCTAGTGTCGTGTTCAAATCATGAAGAGTAACCCGAGCCAAATGGTCACGTTGAACGGCTTCAACTATCATGTGGGGAAAGGGAAGAGAGATGATCTTCTCTATGTGAAAGACTATTATTTTCCCGTGTATACTATTGCAAAGCCGACAGATGAATCTGACGTCGAGTGCGGTTATATTCGGCAGTGGATAGATGATAACGTCCTCAACTATGTCAGTGAGAAAAAGAATGCCAGAGTTTGTGGAAAAAGCTTGAGGAGTTGTACGCTCGGAAGACCAGAAAAAACAATTTGTATTTGATCAAGCAACTTCTAGGGTTGAAGTACCAGAATGGAAAAACGATGACCGGGGACACATTCAGAATGTCGTTGTCCAATTCGACCCTGGATGATTTTGGGCTATGGATATAGTAAAGAGTAGTGTCTTAATGAGGAGATGAGAAGAAAGTCGACGAGTTCTTCTTCACAGTCAGACGTCCTATTCATTGAAAATAGGGGGAGAAGTCAAAGCAAAGGTCTGGGCAATAGAAACCGAAATCAAAGCAAGTCAAGAAAATACGCCAACTTTGAGTGTCATCATTGTGGCAAGAAGGGACACATCAAGAGATTTTGTCGAAAGTTTCTTCAGGAGAATCCGAATGCCAAGGGTATGGAAAAGAAGACCATAGAGGGTGATACAGGCAAAAAAAGGTAGCCACGACTACTGAGGAGTTTTTTATTGTGTACGACGGAGACGTCATCAATTTCGTTTGCTAAGATACGAGTTTGGTGATCGATAGTGGCGCTTCGATACATGCTACTTCGCGGAGGAATTTCTTCACGTTCTACACTTCCGGTGACTTTGGAAGTGTAATGATGAGAAATGATGGCATTGCAAAAGCTATTGGTATGAGAGACGTGCGTTTGGAGACCGACAACGGCGGCACTTTGGTTTTGAGAGGTGTGAAGCACATTTCTGACATCCGCATGAATATGATCTCGACCGACAAGCTCGACGACAAAGGGTGATGTGCCTCGAGGAGCAATCACAAGCTCTCAAGCCAAGAAACTAATCAACCTTTATGTTTATTATATAGGTTACATGTTCAAGGACAAGATGGAGGATTCACTAAGTATGCAAGATAAAGGAAGGTCATTCCATACTTTAACATGGAAACAAACCAAGGAGGTACCAAACATCGAAGAAGGAGTTTGTTCTCCTTAATAAAATTATGTAACTTAGCTTAATTTACAATTTTGTTAAAATACTTAGTAGTTTGCATTAAATAAAGTTGGTGCATGGCTGCATGCAAAGGAGTCCTAAACATATTTTCTCTCTCCTATTGTTTTTAACCTAGTTTGTGTTTTAGTAAGTAGCTATTTAAGCACTCCTTAGACCTAATTGTCATTAGTGGAATTTTAAATATGAAGATCGAATAGAGGCGCACACGTGCAAGCTTTGGCCGAGGGTTTCCTAAACCCTCCTTTCTCTCTCCTATTGTTTTTAACCTAGTTTGTGATTTAGTAAGTAGCTATTTAAGCACTCTTTATATCTAATTGTCATTAGTGGAATTTGAATATTATTGAAGCTTTTGCTCTCAAACTCTGAAGCTCTCAAGCACCGTGTGGCACACACACCCAAGTTGTTTGTTCTTCAAAATTGTTTTCCAATCTTGTGAGTTTTGTGGAAAATTATTATTAGTGCTTCATTCCTACTCTCTTAGTTGATAGTAGGCATTCCCATAAGGCAGCAAAAACTATCATATTCCGATCGTTGGAGTGTTCTTTGTTCGAAGCAAAGAACACTTGAATTATGTTTCCGTTGGTATTAGATGATAGCCATTGAAATATGTTTCGGTCGATTTCTTCTATAGTGTGGTTAACACTTTGAATTGCTTATGTTTTCACAGGTCGACACCTTCATGTTTCGGTCGACACTTGAATTGGCTCTGTTTGCATCAGTCAAACCTTGGGGTCGATATTTGACGATCCAGGTCGACACTTGTTTCTTCTCTGTTTCCATCGGTCGAACGTCGTGGTCGACACTTCAATCTTCTCTGCATTTAATGGTCGACACTTGTGCATTTCAATCGACACTTGAATCACTCTGAACTGGTTTTTTCTCCTTTTGACTATCACATACTTGATAAACTTCATTAGTACTAAATAGCCTTCTTGAAGGGCATTCCCAATTAATGTACTTGCAAAATTATTCATTTCTTAGGTTAATCAATTTAGCAAATATTATCATCAAAACCATATTACCGTTAAACACAGATTAATTAAACATCATCAAAAATACATTAATCTTAAACTCATTTTAAGTTAACAATCTTCTCCTTTTTGATGATGACAAATTATAAATTGATTTCACAGTCTCTCATACTTATTTCAATTGAATCTCCCCCACAATATATGCACTAAATAGGTTTGAGTTTATATCAATTGAATCTCCCCTACAATATATACACTAAATAGATTTGAGCATAGATTTGCTCAAATCTTCTACCTTTCAATTATGTCTCCCCTTTTGACATTATAAAAAAAAAAATTTGCACAGTCATTCAACACAAATAAGATTCCATTTCAAACATTGCAAAAGTTAGTCTAAAAAAAATATAGATGAGTACTAGGAAAAAATAAGTAACACAATATCCAATGATTACAGACAAACTAGAACACTAGTAAACTAAGAGAAGCACGCAAAAAAAAAATCACTTAGATGGAGGGAAACTAGGATCGGCTGGAGAATTTTCTACACCATCCCAATAATCTTGAAGATAGTCAAGATGCTTATGAACCTCGATGAACTCCTGACGTAGTTAAGCTTCCATCCGATCAAAACGACTGCAAACTAAGTTCTTAAGGGATTCAATGGCGGTGCCCATGTTGGCTACACTCGCCTCAAAAGTGTTGATCCTTTCCTCAAGGTTAGAGGGACTCTGTCTAGATGCATTGAAGAGGGGTTCAGGAGTTTGTCTTGTCTCATGACCACCCTCGTCCACTTCCATATGAGATGGTCCATCCCCAGATACACTAGCTTGTGCTCCTTTAAACATCTAATCACCTATAGCATTGAGTTCTATCCTCATTCTTGCTAGAGAGGATGTGATATAGGTGTCAATTTTCTTCAGAGGTAGTGTGGTTTCAGAATCTAGAATTTGGACACAATTAATCTAAAAAATCTTCATTAGAAGAAGATTAAAGGGAAGAGATTTCGATGCATTGTTGAAGACTTGAATCATCCGTTTCAAAATGATGTACCTCACATTGAATGTTTCTCCTCGATAGATTTTATATAGAACATAGAGATCTATCCCACTAATGTGATCTCTGTGTCCATCTCTTAGTAAAAGATTGTACGTGATCATGTGGTGGATGAGTCTTTCACACACGTTCAAGTTCTTAGCCTTCGGCTTCATCGGAAGGGATCGATTTGGATCCTTAACAATCATCCTTAAAAAATTAGTTCCTTCACTGGTGTCTATAAAATCAGGATCCTTAGCTGCCTCATAATATCTTTCGACCTCATTGTTAAGTTCACATTCTAAAATAGTATTTAGGGAACGTGAAGTTATCTCAATGTGTTTTCTATACACATAACTAACAATCGTAAGAGGCCTCAGAGATTGTTCTAAATTTGCATAGAACATTCTCATAGGAGTTTCAAAGTAAGGGCCATCACAGTCGAACAAAGTATATAATCCCAAACTCTTCAATGGCTATTCCAAATTTAAACTAAATAATTCCTGAAATTCCACTCTTCTACTTAAGATAAGGGGGTTGAATTGAAAGTCATCTTCATACCTCTTCAAAGAGTCAGAATTTTTGAAGAAAGGAGAAGGCCACGTAGGTTGATGCTCTATTTCAGTCGCTGGAGTAACATTTTTTGATCTCCTTTTGTGAATGAAGAGTTTGCTGTGAAAGGAAGTTGCCATTTGAGGTTTAGAACGAATAGAGGAGATGATTCTGAAAGAAAATAGGCAAAAATTTGGAATGAAACGAAAGCGCCAAAGCGAATTGAGAGAGATGTCGAGAGGTTAGGGTTTCGGACGACACTTTCTTCGTAAAATAAATAAACAGATTACTGAGGTGTTGACAGGTCTCAGTAGCGGTCGACACTTCCTTCCTAAATAAAGCAGATTGCTGAGGTGTCGACCGGTCTCAGTAGCTGTCGACACTTCTATGTATACAGAATGAAACTAAGGTTAGGTGTCAACCGATTCTTGTATGGGTCGACACTTCCTGAATGAAATTCAAGTTTCATAATTTCTCAATCTTAATTAGACATAACCGTACCCGGATATCATTAAAGGTCTTCTCATCTAAGGGTTTTGTGAAGATATCAGCTAATTGATCGGAAGAATTTACGAAATCCAAAGTGATATCTCCCTTTTGTACATGATCACTTATAAAATGATATCAGATTTCAATGTGTTTGGTTCTTGAATGTTGGATAGGATTTTTGGAAATGTTAATTGTACTAGTATTATCACATCTAATCGATATCCTATCATAGAATAGATTGTAGTCCTCTAATGTTTGCTTCGTCCAAAGCATTTGAGCACAACAACTTTATGGCGGCGACATATTCACTTTCGGCCATTGAGAGTACTACGGAATTTTGTTTCTTTGAGAACCAAGACATGAGAGATTCACCTAGAAATTGAAATTTTCCACCAGTGCTATTTCTATCTATAAGGCTTCCAGCATAATCAAAGTCAGAGTATCCTATTAGATCAAAAGATGTACCCTTTGGATACCATAATCCTAAATCATATATGTCACTTAAATATTTGAATATCCTCTTAACCGCATTTAATTGAGATTCCTTAGAGGATACTTGAAACCTAGCACATAAGGACACACTAAATAGGATATCCGGCCTACTAGCCGTTAAGTATAATAGAGATCCAATCATACCTCTATATTTCTTGATATCTACACTTATCATATTTCGTAGTTGTGCTCATGGGAGTTCTAGATGGTTTGGAAAAATTCAATCCAAATCTCTTTAAAAGATCTTTGATATATTTTTCTTGATTTAAAAATATACTATCAGAAGTTTGTTTTATTTGCAATCCTAAAATTCACTTCCGATGGCGGAGTTAAAATTTTTCTTAGGAAGAATATCATTTGCATCCTTGATTAGAACAATTTTCAGAGATTTTGATGGAGGATCTAGGGGGTTTCTCCTTGAATGGTCTCAACTTGATCGCCTAGAGAGAGAGAATTCATTTGCATTTCTAAACCATCATCCATTTCCATATTTATTGTAGGTTAAGGAGTCTCATCAAAATTGACATGCATGGATTATTCTACTACTAGTATTGTTTTGTTGAACACTTTATATGTTTTACTAGTTAATGAATATCCAAAGAATATTCCAAGATCCGATGGGGGAGTTAAAAATATACCATTGGAAGTTTGTTTTATTTTCAAATTCACTTTGCATTACAGATGCAAATTCATCACAAAATGAGACATTTGTTGAGCCAAATATGATGTCATCCACGTATACTTGCACAATGAGCAAATAATCTCCTTTTTACATGATAAACAAGGTTGAATCGGTATTACCCTTTTTAAAATTCTTTTCCATAAAGAAATTCTTCAACCTATCATACCAAGCTCTAGGGGCTTGCTTAAGTCTATATAAAATTTTCTTAAGCTTGTATACATGGTCAAGTTTGTCATAGACTTCAAACCCTAAAGGTTACTCTACGTAAACTTCTTCCAAGATATAACCATTTAAAAAGGCACTTTTAACATCCATTTAGAAGAGAGTGAAGTTTTTGTGGCAAGCAAATGCTAAGAGCATCCTAATAGATTCCAATCTAGCTACGGGGGCAAATATTTCTTCAAAGTCTATTCTCTCTTCTTGGTTGTACCCCTTGTCAACTTTATTCTTTATAAAAATACTATTTTCATCCATCTTGTTCTTAAACACCTATTTTGTTCCTATAATGGGATGATCTTTGTATCTTGGAACAAATTCTCATACATTACTCTGTTCGAATTGTTGAGCTCTTTTTGCATGGCTACAATCTAATTTTCATCCAATTCGGCTTCCTCAAATTTCTTTGGTTCAATTTGAGAGATAAATGCCATATTTGCAGACAAATTTCTAAGGGAAACTCTAGTTTTGACTCCTAGGGAAGGATCACCTAGAACTTCATCTATGGGATGACTCTTGACAAATTTTCAATCTCTAGGAAGAACATCATTTGCATCATTGATTGGAATAATTTTCAGAGATTTTGATGGAGGATCTAAGAAGGTATCTCCTTGAATGGTCTCAACTTGATCGCCTAGAGAGAGAGAATTCATTTGCATTTCTAAAATATCATCCATTTCCATATTTATTGTAGGTTGAGGAGTCTCATCAAAATTGACATGCATGGATTATTCTACTACTAGTGTTGTTTTGTTGAACACTCTATATGTTTTACTAGTTAATGAATATCCAAGGAATATTCCAAGATCTGTCTTGGAATCAAATTTTTCCAAATTATCCTTGGATTTGAGAATGAAACATTTACAACCAAAGACTCTAAAATACTTAACATTAGGAATTTTATCATTCCAAAGTTCATAGGGAGTTTTCTCAATGATAGATCTTATAGAGACCCGGTTTAGCACATAGCAAGCCATAGTCAAGGCTTCCGCCCAAAAATATTTTGGAAATGAATTTTCATTGAGCATGCTCCTAGCAAGCTCTTGAAGAGACTTATTTTTTCTCTCAACAACCCTATTTTGTTGAGGGGTTCTAAGGGAAGAAAAATTATGCTCAATTTCATGTATGAGACATTAAAGTGTAAATTTCTCATTTTCAAATTTTTCACCATGATCACTATGAATAGCTACAATGGTAAGATCCTTTTCATTTTGAACTTTCTTCTTAAAGTTAGAGAAGATGTCAAAAGTTTCTTTAGAAAGAATACCCAAGTGAACCTAGAGAAATCATCTACAATGACAAAGACATAATGTTTGCCTTCTAGACTAGCAATATTTGAAGGACAAAAAATGTCCATGTGAAGTAGTTGTAGAGGCTTGGAAGTTGTTACAACATTCTTTGAGGCAAAAGAGCTTTTGGTTTGCTTGCTCATTTGCCAAGCATCACAAACTCTATCTTTCTCAAATGATATTTTTTGAAGTTCTCTAACTAGATTATTCTTAGAAATTTTAGCTAAGATATCCATACCTACATGTTCTAATCTTCTATGCCAAGACCAAGTATGTAACACTCAGAAATTTCCTATAATGCATGAAACCCTTAGATTAGACAGATGATTAGGAGAGTTTAACGTTAGTTCTAGAGTTTTCCTAAGTTTTGAGTTGGAAAGTGAAGTTGAAAGAGAAATTTAAGAGAAAACCCTAGAGTTGAGTGGTTAGAAATTTAGTTAAGTTGAATTTGATGTAAAAGTAAATTTAAGTGAACAAAAAGGGATGGAATTGAGAGGTTCACGTTGGTTTAAATGTGAAGAGAAAGTTGAGTGATTAAAAGTAAAGTTAAAAGTCAAACTTATAAAACCATTCAAGTATCAAGTAAAAGAGGGAAACTTTAAGAGTTTGAAAAGTCGAAAAGTAATGAAATAAAGGGAAGGAAAGTGGAAAGGTTATGCTTCCACGTTGGTATGGAGAAAAGAAAAGGTGAAAGGGTGGGGTGGCTTTATAAAATAGAAAAATTTGATGGGAAAAATTTTAAAGGAAAAAAGGTGAAGGTTTATAAATGGTGGTGGTTAAGTGTTAAAGAGAAAAATGTGTCTTCTTCTTCCCTTTTCTCTCCACATTTTCAGCAGCCATTGAAGGTTCTCCCACCTTCATTTTTATCATTTTTGCAAGGATTTTATGTAGGTTTTGAATGGGTTTTATGTTATATGCAATTGTGGATTGATTTTTAGTGTTTTGGTGGGATTTTGGTGAAGTTTGGTTAGAGTTTGGAAACCCTGAGATTAAAGCTCCAAAATTTTGGGTTTTTTGGTGAGTTTTCTTCCTATTTTTGGTGGTTTAATTATTAGATAGATTAGTTTAGTTATTTTTAGGGAGAGATTAGAGTTTTGGTGTGAATTGTGCAAAAATCGGGTTTGTTGATCTAGGGGGCGAATCTGTTTTGGTGATTTCTGTTTGGCCAAGTTATTTGGATTTTGAATTTGAGTATTTCAATGGAAAGTAAACCTATAGAGGTTTACGGAATGGGGTGGCACGTCGAAATCCGTTGAAAAATGAAAAAGTTATGGCCGATTGAAGTTAGACAGTGGAAAATGTGAGAATTTCAGGTTTTAGGGTTTAGGTTTTAATGTTGGTTTAAATTGGTTGTTAGATTGGTTGTTAGACTTAGTTTAGAATTTATAGAATGTTGGTAAGTTATTTTCTTCTATGAATATTAGGTTAACGAGCAAGTGATTGGTGACTCGGAGTAAGCGAATACGTGCGAGGAATCTAGGTAAGTAGAGGTTGTTTGTGTTTGTACCCTCGGGCCTACACCATGGAACGGTAGGGATTGTTTACTTGTTTGTTTGTTTGTGTTTTGTTTGTGTCAAGCATATGTGTGAGATGCATCATTGTTTTGAACCACGAAAAAATGAATTTTGAGCATGGTGTTGAACGGTGAGCTTGAAACTTTTGGGGATTGGGTAGTGTTATCCATGGAGCTAGACTCGGATGTATGCTAGGATATTGTGTAGTGCCATCCTTGGAGCTGGACTCGGATGGAAACACATCCTTGGTACTGGTCTCGGATGTGTGCCTAGTGCTATCCTTGGAGCTGAACTCGGATGTATGCCAAGAGTTTGGGGTAGGGCCATCCTTAGAGCGGGACTTGGATGGAAATGCATCCTTGGAGCTGGACTCAGATGTGTGTTAGGAGATCGGGTATGACCATCCTTGGAGCTGGACTCGGATATGGCCTTCCGATATCGCACAGTTGGGTCAAAGTAGGGCCATCCTAGATGATATAGGATGTGCGCCTACTTGATCCATACCGCTAGGTGATAGAGTAACATTATGGAAATGATACGAGAACAACAGAGCGAGTAGAAACTGCATGTGTTAGGGTGTGTGTGCATTGTATGTGTTTGCATCCATTATTCCCTACTTACTAAGTATTAGGCTTACGTTTTGTGTTCTGTGGTGTAGATGGAGACGCTAAAGCAGGTGAGCTAGTTGAGGGATCCCAGGACTAGGGAGCAGTCGGCGACGCTCGAGGCATGCCGGTGCAGGTATTTGTCTGGGAGTCTCGATCATGGTCCTCTGGGAGTCGTGAGGGATGAGATTGGTATTTTTATTGTATCTCAGCAGTTGTGATGGGATTTTATTTTGTAAACGATTGTGGTCTTAAAACTATCGTGTATGTCGTTTTGGAAGTATTTGAAATTGTTGGTAAATATTTGTTTTTCAGGATTTTTGGTTTTAGAAAATTTAGTTGTTATGCTGCTCGGGTTTTTATGAAATAAACAACATTAGTTTTCACTCGTTTTCCTCGTTTTCGCTGACGTTTTGGAGTCGATTTTTCGAGAAATTTACGGGTCAAGGAGTCGGGAATGTTGGAAAAGTTTGGGATAAATTTTGGGTGATTTGGGTGTGAGTGGTTTGAAGGAAAAATGAAAAAAAATGGAAGAAGGGTGCTGGTGGCCGAGCAGGTGGCGCGCAGGGCGCAAGAGGCGCGCGCGGGGTGCAGGCTAGGCACGCGCAGTGCCTGGCGCTGATCGATTAGCACAGCACGTGCGCTGTGGCGCGCGCAATGCGCGCACGGCGCCCTTTATGCAAAATTTTAATTTTTTTTAAAATTTTCCTATTTCTACTATGTTTTATGTAATATCCGGCTTGTACGGATTTTTGGTTTTAATATATTATATTCATATTTTTATATATATGTGGCATTCTTGGTAAATATGTCGAATCAAGTCATTTTCTCAAACGGAAAGCGTCATTACGACTTTAACGATTAATAGGAATTTTAAGGAAATTATGAGAATTTTCGGAGTTTAGACGCTATATTCCGAGTAAATACATTTCTCGTAATGTAAAGGACGTTTTCGTAAAAATAGTAAACGAGGTCCAAATTGCGAACGGACAGTTTTAATAGAGCCCTGGTAATGAATGGAAATTATTGGCAAAATATGGAGTTTTCGAGAATCCGAATCGTTAGCCGATTAACGAAACGAAGAACGAAACAAGAGCTAAGGGCAAAATGGTAATTTGCAAACCAAATTTTATAAAATAACAAATCACCTCTCTTCTCCCTCACTTCTCTTTTCTTCTCTGCTTCTTACGATTTCCAGAGAGTAAAATTCTTTCTTTCTCCCTCGCGACTTCTCTCTCGGCCGCGACGATTTCTCATCGTTCCGACCTCCGATCGACTTCGAACCTTCACGGTTTCTTCTCCTCTCGCTATCCTAGGTATGCATCTACGTTCTTAGAGCTTTTATTTCGACGTTTACGGCGTTTTAGGTAATTAGGGTTTCGATCGATTTTTGTTAAAAATGAGATTTAGGGTTCTTAATTAATAGGTTAGCCATGATTAAGTATATATTGGACGTATTTGACGTTATTGGACGAAGTTAAATCAAATCGTAAAAAGGTTAAAAATTAGGAATTTTTGGAAAAGTTCGTTAATTGAGATTTCAAATTATCGAGCATTAATTGGCGTTCTAAATGCTTTGATTAGCTAAGTAAGGAATTTAGGAAAAGTTCCTTAGTTAAGGTTTGAAATTTGGACGTTAATAGTTTGAATTGGTTTTAACTGCGAATATCGTGTTTTCTTCAGACCCACGACTCTCGTGGACAAAGCTCGAGATTCAGCGCGCTCGAGGTAAGTTTTCGTGACTTACTTTGACCAATCGGTCTACACCATACTTCGATGTCGTATCGAGGATCCCTGAAGAGTTGTTTGTTTAATCTGCTTTTGGTTGGGTAGTTAGGTTTAATTGTTTATAGGTTAGTTTATTTCGGTCTTGATGGTATACATGTGTTTGTTTATTGTATGGTTCCATTATGCTTATAACTGTTCATGCATCACGTGTTTCAAAATGGCATGAAAATGGATTTCTGCACGAGTCTTCAAATGAAATGAATAATGAACGAAAATACGTAATCTGTATCTGGTCACGCGGGATGGGGCTCAGGCATGGCTGTAGGGTTTGTGAGCATGTACCCCCCCTCCTCTAAATCGAAAGTGGTAGTCCGACCGCGGGATGTAGCCTTTCCATTTAGAGGGCTGATATCTCGGTGGCAATACGTATGAAATGATCTGATATGTCTGATATGCATGTTTTCTGAACTTCATATGCACTGCACGCATGCATCTGCATTTACGTAACTTATTGAGATTTCAATATCTCATATGTGTCTGTATGGTGTAGGTGATATTTTAGGAGACATTGAGCCAGGTGAGGACGACGTTCCTCCTCCTAGCGTGGGGTGCAGTTGATGGATGGTGGCCGTGGGTGTGCGCTGAGCAGTCGAGGCGTGTATTGACCCGTGGGGGATGTACGTAAAGGTTTTGGGGGTTTTTGAGACATTTTGGATTGATGATAAACTGTATAGAACATATTAGGGTGCTTGGTTCTGGATAGAGGTTAGATAACATTTTGGTAATTGTATGTAAAACGCTTTGGTTTAAACTGTTTACTGAATGTTTTAAAAATGTTTTGATTGGTTTAGGTTGTTACGGATAGCTCGGTTTTTAGAGCTATCCACGCAGTTGGACTTCGCAAAGTCTGCTGTAAGCTAATTGAGTTTAGAATACGTTTAATTGGATGGATGAGTTATAAGTTTATTGTGATTTTTGGATGGATGAGTTATAAGTTTATTGTGATTTTAGGTGTAAAACCATAGAAGTTTTGCTCTCTGGAAATCGGATTCCAGAGAGCTAATTGAAGTGTTTCCAGAGAGCTAATTGAAGTGTTTGATGCATAGAGCGTTGAAGGAACTGGAAGCAGGTGTGAGGGAACTGGATCGCTGCTTGCTGTGGAGCAATGCAGCGATCGATCTCTGCTGCAGAGCAGAGATAGATCGCTGTTGCTATAAAGCAATGCAGCGATCGATCTCTGCTGTGCAGCAGAGATCGATCGCTGTTGCATAATATAATGCAGCGATCGATCTCTGCTGCAGCGCAGAGATCAATCGCTGCCACGGCTCAGCGATGCAGCGCACAGTCGCTGCATGTAGCAGCGACTAGTCGCTGCCTTATTTGTTTTCAGGGCGGACCGTTTTGCCCTCCCCTTTTTCTGATTTGTTTTAAGTTATTTTTATTAAGTAGTTTAAATGTTATTTAGTTATTAAGTGTTTGTTTTAAATGATTTCAAGGTTAGATTTCAATTCCGATTTCGATCCTGATTTCGATTTCGGTTTAGGTTCCGCTTAGAGTTTATTTAAGTATAAGAAAAAATAATACGGAAAATACGGGTACGGTATTAGGGGTGTTACAATTATGGTATCAGAACTCCCGGGTTTTAAAATCGATTCTGTAGACTGCTCGACTGCGCAGCCACTACGCGGACATCCTACATCAACTGTAAGTTTGTTTACTGCTTTGTTTGATTTCAGTTTCTTAGGATTTCTTGTTTTTTTTAAATTTTATAGGAGTTTTATAAATATGACTCGAGGAAGGGATCCGAGAGATGACGCGATTGATCGTCTTACGGAGTTGTTAGATCGCCAGTCTCAGCATATGGACCGGCAAGCGCAACAGATCACGGATTTAGTGAATCGAGATAACCAGCGAGAGAATCAGAGGGCTTAGGAACTGGTAGTCCCCAGTAATCAGGGTATGCAGAGGTTCCAAGGTCTGCGGCCTCCAGTATTCGACGGCCAGTCATCGGATCCGACACGTGCCGAGGAATGGATCAGGGTTATGGAGGACATGTTGGCTTACGCAGAGATTGCCAACGGGAGCAGGGTCGCTTATGCTACATTTCACTTAGCTTTGGACGCTCGCTTCTGGTGGGATTCGATCAAGGCCACGACGGACGTGTCAGTTATGACTTGGGATCGGTTCAAGTTTTTATTCTACGATAAGTATTTCAGCCGCACGGTGAGAGTGGCCAAGAGGAACGAGTTTATGCAGCTGAAGCAGATTGGTTCAGTTGCAGATTATATTCGGAGATTTGAGGCTTTATCACGATTCGCACCTCGCCTTATCAGCGATAATGAGGAGAAGGTGCACCACTTTATGGAGGGACTTAATCCGGAGATTCGAATGCACGTGGTAGTCTCAGGTATTATTGATGCGCCATATTCTGATATTACAGCCAGAGCTCTGGATATTGAGGCTACCAGAGCCACTTGCATTAGACCGAGGGAGCCAGCTAAGGGCTTCTTTCGCGAGATTCGACCTCAGACGCAGAGCCGAGGTTTGCAGCCCAGAGCACCGCCCCAGCCACAGCAGCGGGGTGTGAAGAGACCTCTCGAGGGAGGTAATGGTCGGGGTAAGGGGAAGCAGATATAGGGGGCTTCTCAGATGCCATGGTACCCCTTGTGCCAGAGGGAGCATAGTGGAGAGTGCCGGGTTGGCTCTAATAAATGCTACAGATGTGGCGGAGTCAGCCATTTTGTTAGAGATTGCCCGCATCCTGCTCGAGACCTACCAGGCGGTGATCAGAGGAGGGTTACGCCCAGGGTTTTTGCCTTTATCGAGCCTGAGGATGTTGATGATGATGCTCAGCCTGCTGTGATGGCAGGTACTATCTTACTTATGGGCGTTGCTGTATTTACTTTGATGGATACTGGAGCTACACACTCCTTCGTATCGACTGCATGCATGACTAGATTGGGGCTAAAGTCTGAGTTAGCTGGGGTCGAGTATAGTGTGATGCTGCCTTCAGGAGAGCTTATGCAGTCAGAACGCATTCTCCAAGGCAACGTCATCTCAGTGGGGGATATTACCCTTTATGCTCGTTTGATAGTTATGGGCATAGAGCGGTATGATCTTATTTTAGGGATGGACTGGCTAGCACAGCACTTCGCCACCATCGATTGTCGATCCAGGATTGTGACCTTCCGACCCCCGGATAGGGCCGAGTTTTCTTATCAGGCGATGAACCGACTGAGTAGCTCGCCTATTTCTTATTCCATGATGGTCAACGAGCAATTCAAAGGTGCGTGCTCTATTTATTTGGCCTCAGTTTTTGATATTCAGTTACTCAGCGGAGTGAAGCCGAGCGACATTCCTATTGTTAGAGAGTTCTTTGGCATATTCCTTGATGACCTTCCCGGTTTACCACCAGACCGGGAGATCGAATTCACTATTGATGTCTATCCAAACTCTGCACCAAGGTTCAAGAACCCTTACCGGTTGGCACCAGCTGAGTTGAGAGAGTTGAGGACTCAGCTTGACGAGTTACTGGAGAAGGGTTTTATTCGGCCCAGCGTTTCACCCTGGGGTGCGCCCGTTCTGTTTGTTAAGAAGAAAGACGGGACCCTCAGAATGTGCATCGATTATAGAGAGCTGAACAAATTGACAGTGAAGAATAAGTATCCACTGCCTCGGATTGATGACCTATTTGATCAGCTACAGGGTGCCCGAGTATTTTCCAGGATCGACCTGCGCTCGGGTTACAATCAGCTGAAGGTTTAGAAGGATGATATACCGAAGACGGCGTTCCGAACGAGGTATGGGCACTATGAGTTCCTTGTTATGTCTTTTGGACTCACTAATGCCCCTGCAGCGTTCATGGATTTGATGAACCGTGTTTTCAAGGAGTATCTGGACAGGTTCGTGGTGGTTTTCATCGACGATATCCTAGTTTACTCAAAGACGAAGGAAGAACACGAGGAGCATCTGAGGATTGTTCTGAGTATTCTATGTGAGCGCCAGCTGTATCCAAAGTTTTCTAAGTGCGAGTTCTGGCTTGACAGAGTGAGTTTTCTGGGCCATATTATATCACAGGATGGAGTTTCTGTGGATCCGAGCAAAATACAGGTGGTCAGAGATTGGCCACAGCCGAAGAACGTACGTGAGGTGCGTGGATTTCTCGGATTGGCCGATTATTACCGGAAGTTTATAGAGGGATTCTCGAAGATCGCACTTCCTCTTACACGATTGACTCGGAAGAACGAGAGATTTTTATGGTCGTCTGCTTGTGATGATGGTTTTATGGAGTTAAAGCAGAGACTGACCACCGCTCCAGTATTGGCGCTACCTGTTGAGGGCGACAGGTTCAGTGTTTATTGTGATGCATCTGGAGTTGGACTCGGTTGTGTATTGATGCAGGAGGGGAGAGTTATCGCGTATGCTTCTCGGCAGCTGAAGCCGTACGAGCAGAATTACCCCACGCACGACCTAGAGTTGGCAGCTGTGGTCTTCGCACTGAAGATGTGGAGACATTATTTATATGGGCAGCAGTGCGAGATATTTTCCGACCACAAGAGCTTAAAGTATCTATTTATGCAGAAGGAGCTGAATATGCGGCAACGCAGGTGGCTTGAGTTCGTCAAAGACTATGATTTTGATATCAAGTACCACCCAGGAAAGGCGAACAAGGTTGCTGATGCTCTGAGTAGAGTGCCTTCTGCGAGTCAGCCTTCATTAGCAGCGATGTCAGTTACGCTGCGGTCTGAGATTGAGAGATTCGACGTGGAGATAGTGGCAGAGTTGTCCAGCATGCTCACTAATATTTCTCTCAGGCTGACCATTCTAGATCGTGTACGCGAGGCTCAGCAGAATGATTCGGAGTGTATGGAGCTTCGATCTAGTATGATATTGGGAGACTCGTCGGATTTTCACTTATCAGATGATGGCATTCTGAAGTTCAGGCATAGGTGGTACGTGCCTAGTGACGAGGATCTGAGGAAGGAGATATTGGCCGAGGCACATTCTTCGGCATATTCTATACACCCGGGCAGTACTAAGATGTACCGGGATTTGAAGCAACATTTCTGGTGGCCAGGTATGAAAGGAGAGGTCGCCAAGTACGTGGAAACCTGTTTAGTTTGTCAACAGGTTAAGGCGGAGCACCAGAGGCCAGCTGGAACATTACAGCCACTGCCGATTCCGGAGTGGAAATGGGAGCAGATCTCTATGGATTTCATTGTAGGACTCCCGAGGACTACGAGAGGCCTTGACGGCATTTGGGTTATTGTGGACCGATTGACAAAGTCGGCTCACTTTTTGCCTGTGAAGATGACATCGTCTATGGATCAGCTCGCCGAGCTCTATGTACAGGAGATTGTCAGATTGCACGGCGTGCCAGTTTCTATTGTCTCCGACAGAGATCCGAGATTCACGTCAAAGTTCTGGAAGAGTTTACACAGAGCTATGGGGACTCAGCTTAATTTCAGCATAGCGTTCCATCCTCAGACTGATGGTCAGACAGAGAGGACGAATCAGATTCTTGAGGATATGCTCAGAGCTTGTGTGCTGGAGTTTCAGGGCTCGTGGAGCCGCTAGTTACCTCTGATTGAGTTCTCGTACAACAACAGCTTCCAGGCTACGATTGGCATGGCTCCATATGAGGCGTTGTATGGTCGCAAGTGTAGGTCTCCGTTATATTGGGACGAGGTTGGCGAGGCCAGCATCGTTGGTCCAGAGATTCTACAGCAGACGGCAGAGAAGATTGCCATTATCCGACAGCGTATCGAGGTAGCTCAGAGCAGACAGAAGAGCTATGCTGACACTAAACGGAGAGAGCTAGAGTTTGAAGAAGGTGACGAAGTCTACCTTAGAGTTTCTCCGTTCAAAGGCGTTGCAAGATTTGGAAGGAGGGGTAAGCTAAACCCTCGTTATGTGGGGCCCTTTCCTATTCTGAAGAGGATCGGGAAGTTGGCGTATAGACTGCAGCTTCCGGCTTCTATGGAGGGTATCCACGACGTATTTCACGTGTCGATACTTCGGAGGTGCCTACGTGATCCATCGCATATCGTGGAGGCCACAGAGATCGAGGTACAGCCTACCTTGAGCTATGAGGTGAGACCGGTACGTATTTTGGAGACTTCCATCAAGGTGCTACGCAACAAAGAGATTCCGCTAGTCAAAGTCCTATGGCGGAACCACGAGGTGGAAGAGGCTACGTGGGAACGACAGCAGGATATGATGACTAAGTATCCTGATTTGTTTGCATGATTTAATTTTGTGGACAAAATTCTGAATAAGGAGGGTGGAATGTAATATCCGGCTTGTACGGATTTTTGGTTTTAATATATTATATTCATATTTATATATATATGTGGCATTTTTGGTAAATATGTCGAATTTAGTCAGTTTCTCAAACGGAAAGCGTCATTACGACTTTAATGATTAATAGGAATTTTAAGGAAATTATGAGAATTTTCGGAGTTTAGACGCTATATTCCGAGTAAATACATTTCTCGTAATGTAAAGGACGTTTTCGTAAAAATAGTAAACGAGGTCCAAATTGCGAACGGACAGTTTTAATAGAGCCCTGGTAATGAATGGAAATTATTGGCAAAATATGGAATTTTCGAGAATCCGAATCGTTAGCCGATTAACGAAACGAAGAACGAAACAAGAGCTAAGGGCAAAATGGTAATTTGCAAACCAAATTTTATAAAATAACAAATCACCTCTCTTCTCCCTCACTTCTCTGCTTCTTACGATTTCCAGAGAGTAAAATTCTCTCTTTCTCCCTCGCGACTTCTCTCTCGGCCGCGACGATTTCTCATCGTTCCGACCTCCGATCGACTTCGAACCTTCACGGTTTCTCCTCCTCTCGCTATCCTAGGTATGCATCTACGTTCTTAGAGCTTTTATTTCGACGTTTACGGCGTTTTAGGTAATTAGGGTTTCGATCGATTTTCGTTAAAAATGAGATTTAGGGTTCTTAATTAATAGGTTAGCCATGATTAAGTATATATTGGACGTATTTGACGTTATTGGACGAAGTTAAATCAAATCGTAAAAAGGTTAAAAATTAAGAAATTTTGGAAAAGTTCGTTAATTGAGATTTCGAATTATCGAGCATTAATTGGCGTTCTAAATGCTTTGATTAGCTAAGTGAGGAATTTAGGAAAAGTTCCTTAGTTAAGGTTTGAAATTTGGACGTTAATAGTTTGAATTGGTTTTAATTGCGAATATCGTGTTTTCTTCAGACCCACGACTCTCGTGGACAAAGCTCGAGATTCAGCGCGCTCGAGGTAAGTTTTCGTGACTTACTTTGACCAATCGGTCTACACCATACTTCGATGTCGTATCGAGGATCCCTGAAGAGTTGTTTGTTTAATCTGCTTTTGGTTGGGTAGTTAGGTTTAATTGTTTATAGGTTAGTTTATTTCGGTCTTGATGGTATACATGTGTTTGTTTATTGTATGGTTCCATTATGCTTATAACTGTTCATGCATCACGTGTTTCAAAATGGCATGAAAATGGATTTCTGCACGAGTCTTCAAATGAAATGAATAATGAACGAAAATACGTAATCTGTATCTGGTCACGCGGGATGGGGCTCAGGCATGGCTGTAGGGTTTGTGAGCATGTACCCCCCTCCTCTAAATCGAAAGTGGTAGTCCGACTGCGGGATGTATCCTTTCCATTTAGAGGGCTGATATCTCGGTGGCAATACGTATGAAATGATCTGATATGTCTGATATGCATGTTTTCTGAACTTCATATGCACTGCACGCATGCATCTGCATTTACGTAACTTATTGAGATTTCAATATCTCATATGTGTCTGTATGGTGTAGGTGATATTTTAGGAGACATTGAGCCAGGTGAGGACGACGTTCCTCCTCCTAGCGTGGGGTGCAGTTGATGGATGGTGGCCGTGGGTGTGAGCTGAGCAGTCGAGGCGTGTATTGACCCGTGGGGGATGTACGTAGAGGTTTTGGGGGTTTTTGAGACATTTTGGATTGATGATAAACTGTATAGAACATATTAGGGTGCTTGGTTCTGGATAGAGGTTAGATAACATTTTGGTAATTGTATGTAAAACGCTTTGGTTTAAACTGTTTACTGAATGTTTTGAAAATGTTTTGATTGGTTTAGGTTGTTACGGATAGCTCGGTTTTTAGAGCTATCCACGCAGTTGGACTTCGCAAAGTCTGCTGTAAGCTAATTGAGTTTAGAATACGTTTAATTGGATGGATGAGTTATAAGTTTATTGTGATTTTTGGATGGATGAGTTATAAGTTTATTGTGATTTTAGGTGTAAAACCATAGAAGTTTTGCTCTCTGGAAATCGGATTTCAGAGAGCTAATTGAAGTGTTTCCAGAGAGCTAATTGAAGTGTTTGATACATAGAGCGTTGAAGGAACTGGAAGCAGGTGTGAGGGAACTGGATCGCTGCTTGCTGTGGAGCAATGCAGCGATCGATCTCTGCTGCAGAGCAGAGATCGATCGCTGTTGCTATAAAGCAATGCAGCGATCGATCTCTGCTGTGCAGCAGAGATCAGCAGCGATCGATCTCTGCTGTGCAGCAGAGATCGATCGCTGTTGCATAATATAATGCAGCGATCGATCTCTGCTGCAGCGCAGAGATCGATCGCTGCCACGGCTCAGCGATGCAGCGCACAGTCGCTGCATGTAGCAGCGACTGGTCGCTGCCTTATTTGTTTTCAGGGCGGACCGTTTTGCCCTCCCCTTTTTCTGATTTGTTTTAAGTTATTTTTATTAAGTAGTTTAAATGTTATTTAGTTATTAAGTGTTTGTTTTAAATGATTTCAAGGTTAGATTTCAATTCCGATTTCGATCCTGATTTAGATTTCGGTTTAGGTTCCGCTTAGAGTTTATTTAAGTATAAAAAAAAATAATACGGGAAATACGGGTACGGTATTAAGGGTATTACATTTTAACCCGATCTTTTTCGGCACGTTTTGCACGTATTTTTGGCACGTTTTCCAATAAATTTTCAAAAAGCTCAAAAATTGAGTCAATATTTTTAACGAAAATAATTTTAAACGTCGTTTTAAACGTGGGAAGTGTGAGCCAAGTAGCGCACCGAGCTGGGGTGGGTTCGGGGGGTGTTACAAAGTATCATTCAAAGCATTCACATCAAAGCATTTTTCATCAAAACATTCAATATTGTCTAAATCAATTGTGTACACATTTTCTTCTCTATAGCCAATAAACAGAATTTTACTGCATGAGCTATCTTTAATTACACATGATTTTGATTTAAAAATAACTTTATATTTTTTATCACACAATTGACTAATGTTTAGCAAATTATGTTTTAAACCTTTAACTAATAAAACATTCTCAATTATAGGGTTAGTGTCGATACCTATGTTACCAATGCCAACTATTTTTCCTTTTTAATTTCCACCAAAGGTAACGTTTCTTTTCTTTTTGTTGACATGGGCAAACTTGGAGGAGTCCCCCATCTTATGTCTTGAGCATCCGCTATCAAGATACCATAAGTTCTTCACGAGAGAGCTCATAACCTACAAGAAAGATAATCATGTAACCTTCTTTGGTTCCCAAATTTTTTGGGTCCTAGTGTTAGGTTTGGTTCTCTTAGGAACCCATTGTAACTCACCAAATGATTTAAGATTGTTAAATTTTAATGGACATACAAACGATTTATGGCCTACTTTATTACATGTATGACATGTGGATGGTTTGACGAAAAAGTTTTTGTATACTTTCTTTTTATTAAACTTTTCGTAACCAATTCCAGCCTTATCAAAAGTTACTCTTTGATTTCCTAAGAGCATATTCAAGTTCTTGCTTCCATTAGTGAATTTGAAAATTATATCATTTAGACTATCATTTTTAGTCTTGAGTTCACTAATTTCCATTTCATGCAATTTAATCTCCTTAGCATGTTTCTCAATCAAGTTTGCACTTTCATTCTTTAACAAGTTGTATTTAGACTTAAGCATGTCATATTGTTTAACTAAGTCATTGAAGGCATCAATTAGATCGCCATCATCATTATCACTTTCACTAGAAAAATCACTAACCTCATTCTCCTTGGCCTTGAAGCACAAGTTAGCCACCTCCTCGTCTTCGGAGGAGGTGTCGGTCTCGCTATCATCTCACGTTGCTCTCATGGCTCTCTTCTTGAACCTCTTGGGAGCCTTCTTAGCTTGAGGACATTCAACCTTGATGTGTCCTGGCTTCCCGCACTCAAAGCACGTGATCTCCTTTTCCTTTTAAGGTTTGTCTCCCTTTGAGAACCTCCTACCTTGCATCCTTTTCTGTTGGAGAAATTCGCTGAATTTTCTCGAGATGAATACAATCTCCTTGTCATCCTCTTCTTGTTCGGACTCTACGTGTTTGCTCGACAAAGCCTTTAGAGCAATGTCTTTTCTTTTGGAGACTTCTTTTTCCTTGAGATCTTCCTTCTTATTAGCTCTAATTGTTATCTCATGTGTCATGAGAGAGCCAAGAGGTCTTCCAGTTTGAGGACCTTGAGATCTCTAGCTTCTTGAATGGCTATCACCTTGTGTTTCCATCCTCTCAATAGACACCTAAGAATCTTTCTTACTAATTCTTCATTTGGGTATGTTCTACCAAGCACTTTCAAACTATTAGTAATGTTAGTAAAACGAGTAAACATTGAACTAATAGATTCATCCTTTTCCATAGAGAATAATTCATATTCGTACACTAACATACTCATTTTACTTTCTTTTACTTGATTTGTTCCTTCATGAGTTATTTCAAGTAAACAAAAAATCTTGAATGCACTATCACACCCTTGTACCCTATTAAATTCATTTTTATTTAGAGCACAATACAACGTGTTAATTGCCTTAGCATTCAAGTTTAAATTCTTTTTATCAGAATCATTTAGTTCATGTGATGCTTTAGGAGTGCTAACACCATTTTCGATTTTTACAGATATGTATGGACCATTCTCAATAATATTCCATAAATCATAATTCATGGCTTGAACAAAACTTCTCATCCTAGACTTCCAATAAACATAATCATTTCCAACAAAAAATGGAGGTCTAGTAATAGATTGTCCTTCTATATGTGAGGTGTTTGTGTTGAATGTCATTTATAAATATGTAACTATTATTTTAATCACAATTAAGAAGATTTTACACCTGCTCTAATACCAATTGTAGGATCGTTTTTACCTAAGAGAGGGGTGGGGGGTGAATTAGGTTTTCGCTTCCTATAATGCTTAATAATTGTGATCACTATCAAATTAATTGTTGCTCTTAAGTGTATAAACTGAATGATTACGAATTTAGTTTTTCAGATGAATTTAATCAATCGCAAGTAAAGAGTTAAGGGAAAAGAGAAATAACACCAAAATTGTTTGTGGTTCAGCCAACCTTGCCTACGTCCACGTTTCAAGGACTCCCATTGAAGATTCTTTCCTTCTCTTCCGAGAGAATCTTTTATTGAACTTCACGGGCGTCAATAAACTGCCTTTACAACTTTGATTGAACTTCACGGGCATCAATCAACTGCCTTTACACTTTTCTCTTAGGGATACACCCTTTCTCAATTTTTCAATACAAGGTTTTGAGTCAAAACTCAAATAGCACTCTCTCAATAATGTAATTTCAAGTTTATAGTTTGAGATGAGTAAACGAATTGAAAGATGAAAGCTCTTTGAAGTTGAGAGAATTTTGATTTGTTGATTCCTTGGTTGGTTCTAGCCTTCTTTCTTCAATTCTTCAATTTATAGTTCTCTTTTGATTTTGTTACTAGTGGTCGACTTGTCTTAAAATTAGTTGACACTTTTATCGTTGAGCATAGATAGAAGACCATTGTAAGCAGTGCCGGTTAACACCTTCAAGACTTGGTCGACACTTTGTTTCCGTTGGTGTTAGATGATAGCCGTTGAAATATGTTTCGGTCGATTTCTTCTTTAGTGTGGTCGACACTTTGATCTTCTCTGTATTCATCGGTCGACACTTGTAAATTTCGATCGACACTTGAATTGCTTCTGTTTTCACAGGTTGACACCTTCATGTTTCGGTCGACACTTGAATTGGCTCTGTTTGCATTGGTAAAACCTTGGGATCGACACTTTCCAAGTTTGGTCGACACTTGTTTCTTCTTTGTTTCCATCGGTCGACACTTGTTTATCCCGGTCGACACTTGTTTCTTCTCTGTTTCCATCGGCTGAACCTCGTGGTCGACACTTCAATCTTCTCTTCATTTAATGGTTGACACTTGTGTATTCCGGTCGACACTTGAAGCACTCTGAACTGGTTTTTCCTCCTTTTGACTATCACACACTTGATAAACTTCATTAGTACTAAATAGCCTTTTTCAGGGATATTATCAATTAAGGTATTTGCAAAATCATTCATTTATTAAGTTAATCATGTTAACAAACATTATCATCAAAACCATATTACCGTTAAATACAGTTTAATTAAACATCATAAAAAACACACTAATCTTAATCTCATTTTAAGTTAACAGATACCGGTCCGGCAAATGGCAAAGTCTCCACTGCTAATAATGTTGAACTGACTAAGCAAGTCGAAGAAGAGGTTCAGGAGTTGCCAGACGAACCTCGTTTGAGAAGATCCACTAGAGAGCGGTGTCCTTCGACGAGATACACCTCAGATGAGTATGTGATGCTCACAGATGGTAGAGAGCCAAATATTTACCAAGTGGTAACTTCTGTTAATGAGAAGAAACTGTGTTTGAAAGTTATGGAAGATAAGATACAATCTCTTCACGAGAATCACATGTATGACTTGGTAAAGTTACCTCAAGGAAAGAAAGCTCTCAAGAATAGATGAGTCTACAGGTTGAAGACTGAAAATGCAAGCTCACAACCAAAGTACAAGGCTTGATTGGTTGTGGAAGTGTGACAGCCCAAAACCGAGCCCGATCGGGGTCCGGGATCAGAGCCATCACTCCGGGACAGATAACGGAAAACAGTGACTATTTTCTTTGAACAGATCGGTCAAAACAGTAGACATTATACTTTTAAAATATTTACAGAGAAACAGAATCGAATAACAGGAAACATGCACTATCATCACAAACCCTATAAACGTAACTTTACAGAGAGGGAGAAACTACAGTGAGTAACAGAAAACATTTACAGGGAGAGAGAGAGAGTTCTCAGGTGAAGCAGAAAACAGAAAGGAACTTAATTTAAAAGAATTCAGGCTGGCGGAAGACATAGTATAAAAAGAGCTTCGTGGATGAAATAAACAATGAAAGTGTACAGGAATAATCTGAAGAGGAGAGTAAAACTGGGCATTAAGGTAAAGCTATCGTGTGATGCATATAACAAAAGATGAACAGTGCTATCGGTGGATGTGAACTATAAACAGACAAGAATAGAGTTCACGTCGGTCTGAACATACATTAAACGAAATCGGTAGAAGGAGATGACGTCAGCCGGAAGATGGATGACGTCACCGGTGGATGCAGGCAGTGAACGAAATCGGTAGAAGGAGATGACGTCAGCCGGAAGATGGATGACGTCACCGGTGGATGCAGGCAGTGAACGAAATCGGTAGAAGGAGATGACGTCAGCCGGAAGATGGATGACGTCACCGGTGGATGCAGGCAGTGAACGAAATCGGTAGAAGGAGATGACGTCAGCCGAAGATGGATGACGTCACCGGTGGATGCAGGCAGTGAACGAAATCGGTAGAAGGAGATGACGTCAGCCGGAAGATGGATGACGTCACCGGTGGATGCAGGCAGTGAACGAAATCGGTAGAAGGAGATGACGTCAGCCGGAAGATGGATGACGTCACCGGTGGATGCAGGCAGTGAACGAAATCGGTAGAAGGAGATGACGTCAGCCGGAAGATGGATGACGTCACCGGTGGATGCAGGCAGTGAACGAAATCGGTAGAAGGAGATGACGTCAGCCGGATGATGGATGACGTCAGCCGGATGATGGATGACATCACCGGTGGATACAGGCAATGAATGAAATCGGTAGAAGGAGATGACGTCAGCCGGAAGATGGATGACATCACCGGTGGATGCAGGCAGTGAACGAAATCGGTAGAAGGAGATGACGTCAGCCGGAAGATGGATGACGTCAGCCGGAAGATGGATGACGTCAGCCGGAAGATGGATGACGTCAGCCGGAAGATGGATGACGTCACCGGTGGATGCAGGCAGTGAACGAAATCGGTAGAAGGAGATGACGTCAGCCGGAAGATGGATGACGTCAGCCGGAAGATGGATGACGTCACCGGTGGATGCAGGCAGTGAACGAAATCGGTAGAAGGAGATGACGTCAGCCGGAAGATGGATGACGTCACCGGTGGATGCAGGCAGTGAACGAAATCGGTAGAAGGAGATGACGTCAGCCGGAAGATGGATGACGTCAGCCGGAAGATGGATGACGTCACCGGTGGATGCAGGCAGTGAACGAAATCGGTAGAAGGAGATGACGTCAGCCGGAAGATGGATGACGTCACCGGTGGATGCAGGCAGTGAACGAAATCGGTAGAAGGAGATGACGTCAGCCGGAAGATGGATGACGTCACCGGTGGATGCAGGCAGTGAACGAAATCGGTAGAAGGAGATGACGTCAGCCGGAAGATGGATGACGTCACCGGTGGATGCAGGCAGTGAACGAAATCGGTAGAAGGAGATGACGTCAGCCGGAAGATGGATGACGTCACCGGTGGATGCAGGCAGTGAACGAAATCGGTAGAAGGAGATGACGTCCATCGGTAGTATGCGGCATACGAGAATCGGCAGATTAAACCCTAAGGCAAATCACTGTTTGGCAGTGGACTGTATGCGTTAAAGTAGCAGTGAACGTAATCGGCAGAAGAAAAGCTATGTGACATCATCGGAAGAGGAGATGATGTCGTCGGAAGATGAAGTTAAACTGAGAGACAGATGAACCGGCAGAAGTAACTAAGACTAATGACAATCCAACTGTTCACCGGGGATGAGATTAAGCAAAATGTGAACAGTGACTATCGACTGGATGCATTAACGTGATCGGAAGATGCAGTTTAAAAGGGGCAGAATTTGACAACTTTAAACAGAAACATATAGACAAAGAGCTTAAAGAACAAAAAACACTGAAAGTCTCAGATTCTCAAACCATTCAAACATGGTTCTCGAGCACAACACGAAGGCATACAGGTTTCAGACCTTCATTACAAATGACAGATTTCAAGGAACAAACTGCATGGATAGCTCTAAAATTCGAGACCATCCATGCATGACCTGAAAAGGGAGAACTCAAGCAGTTCCACAATGTTTTCAAGACATTTCACAGGAAACAACTAACAACTGTCAACAGAGATTTAAAACTCGATCATCAGAACTTATACATTATATATACGTCCAACAGAATTTCCTACAGAGTTTTTAAGACAAAACACAGGACCTCAACAGAGTTTTAAAACAAACACACCAGAATTTCAGAAGATTTTACAGATATGAACATTTCTTAAAAGACTAAGACTTAAACCTCGGGACAGAAAATTGTGTCTGACTGCAGCAACCACCCCCGAGAGCTCGAGCCACCAGCCACCTATTCTTCAGATTGAGGCACAAGGTCCTCACGTTCGGGTTCAGTACCTACATCAAGGAGTTCACCTATGAGTCTAAAACTCAGTAAGAACATAATCAGAATGCAGTGATGCAAAATGCTATGCATGCAGTTTTTTAGAAATACGGTGACAGTACAGAGCATTAAGTTACAGTGGCAGTAGAATTAAGTGGAGCTTATAGGGGAACTGGCAAACAGTGGGGGAGGGGGAGGGTGCACTATCAGGCACTTTTAGGGATACAGTATAGTAAACGGTAAACAGTAAACAGTTCTGGGGCCAGTCCCCGTCTCGCACTTAACCTGGTACATTTCAGTCGGATTTTATCTTGTTTAGTTTCAAACAGTGTACAGAAAACATTTGCATGTCTTTCAGAGAAAACGTGTATACATGAACGGTGCTTGAACTTAAACAGGCAGACAACAAAAATAAGACAACAGAAAGTGAATCGAAGCCAGACATTTCACAACATAGACTATAACCTTTCTACCCAAAACAACCCGACAGAACAGGAAACCTAGTACCTCCGTGATGTAGGGCCTTAAGGGCCAACCTACGGTTATGAACTTACCTGTTATCCGCGATGCAGTTAGCCAGAAAGTCTCAGAAATGTTTGAACCTGTACATGTACGTTCAGAAAATAAACAAGCTGCAAATGCTAACAAATAAGTCAGAAGAGTCTGTTCTAAACTCATTCAAACCCTTAGAAAACAAATCGGTGTGTTTTCATCTAAAGACAGTGAGTTTTTCACAAATACCATAACCCTAAACTTCGAGAAAAACCCACATTAAACTTGTCCAAACTTGTTAGCATTAGTAGATGTTTACCTTAGCGGAGGAGCAGAAGAAAATCTGAGGAGATCGAAGTAAATCTTCGATGGTTGCTTGTCGACTGGAAGAGAGAATACTGAGAAGAGAATGGAGAGAGAGCAGAGCAGAGAAGTGAAGAGGATCTCGCGTGGGAGGAAGAACTTAACTTCCTCAACAAGCTGCCATGTGTCAGCTATCCATTGACTATCTCCCACCAACATTAATTTCTCCCCAATTTGCCCTTCCATACATTTTAAACTTAGCGTTAGTTTGGTTACAAATTGGTTTGGTTCACCCCACACTACATGCTCCAAAACTTCACAACAAAATAGTTATTGTATTTATGGCAATTTAAATCCATACAATAATTCAACAGATTATTACATGGCAAAAATGCTGGGTGTTACATTCCACCCACCTTAACAGAAATTTTGTCCCCAAAATTTGCCTAAGAGAATAGCTCCGGATATTGGGCCCTGACATCCACTGTATTTCCCATGTGGCTTCCTCTACATTATGATTTCGGCATAAAACTTTCACCAATGGGACTACACGGTTGCGTAACACTTTAAGTGACATATCCAATATCTGTATAGGCCTTTCTTCATACGTCAGTGTCGGCATGATATCAAAGTCCACCTGTTTAACGATCTGAGTTGGATCTCGCACACATTTTCTCAGCATTGAAACATGGAAGACATTGTGAACTCCATCCATTGACGCCGGCAATTGTAGTCCGTAAGCCATGTTTCCCACACGCTTCAGGATGGGAAAAGGGCCAATGAACCGTAGGCTGAGCTTTCCTTTCTTACCGAATCTCATTACGCCTTTGAAAGGTGACACTTTCGGGAATACCTCAACGCCCACAGCGAACTCTAAGTCTTTTCTTCTAATGTCCGCATGACTCTTCTGTCGACTTTGTGCAGCTTGGGTTCTTTGCTTGATTGCAGTTATTACCCCAGACATTTGTTGTAGTATTTCAGGGCCGATAAGCTTGGTTTCTCCGATCTCATCCCAACACAATGGGGATCTACACTTTCTACCGTAGAGAGCTTCATACGGAGCCATACCGATTGTAGCCTGATAGCTATTGTTGTAGGCAAACTCCACGAGTGGCAAATATCTACTCCAAGGAGCATGAAATTCCAGCACGCACGACCTTAGCATATCCTCCAATATTTGGATTGTTCTCTCAGATTCTCCATCAGTCTGTGGATGAAATGCCGTGCTGAAATTCAACTTCGTACCCAAAGAGCTCTGCAAACTTTTCCAAAACTTGGAAGTGAATCTGGGATCACGGTCTGAGACAATCGACACAGGAACGCCATGCAGTTTAATAATCTCGCTAATATACAGCTCTGCATACTGATCCATGGAGTACGTCGTCTTCACAGGTAAAAAGTGGGCCGACTTCGTCAATCTGTCCACTATGACCCAAATGCTATTATGGCCCTTAGCTGTTCTTGGTAGGCCAACAACAAAATCCATCGTTATATTCTCCCACTTCCATTCCAGAATCGGAAGAGGCTGAAGCGTTCCACTCGGTCGTTGATGTTCAGCTTTGACCTGTTGACATATCATACAAGACTCCACATACTTGGCCACTTCATTCTTCATATTCGGCCACCAGAAGTGAAGTTTCAAGTCTTGATACATCTTCGTGCATCCAGGATGTACAGAGAAAGAAGATGAGTGGGCTTCCGACAAGATGTGCTTTCGTAGCTCTTCGTCTTTCGGAACATACCATCTGTTTTTGAACTTCAGAATTCCATCTCTCGAATAACTGAAATCGGAAGAAGCCATTGGTACTTTGCTCACCATATCAGCCATCTCCTTTGAATTGGTCTTCTGGGCTTCCTTAATGTGGTCCAGGACGGCGGGCCGTAGTGTCAGGTCTGCTAATGTGGCCGATAGCCCAGATACTATCTCCATATCGATCCTCTGTATCTCCGTCCTCAAAGGCATTGATACAGCCGACATTACTGGTTGCATAGTAGCCGGCATCCTGCTTAGCGCATCGGCCACCACATTAGCTTTACCCGGGTGGTATTTAATCTCAACGTCGTAGTCTTTCACAAATTCTAACCACCGTCTTTGTCTCATGTTTAGCTCTTTCTGGGTAAAGATGTACTTCAGGCTCTTGTGATCAGAGAACACCTCACAGGATTGTCCGTACAAATGGTGTCTCCATACTTTCAGCGCAAATACAACTGCCGCTAACTCAAGGTCGTGAGTAGGGTAGTTTTCTTCATGGCTCTTCAATTGTCGGGATGCGTATGCTACCACTTTCCCCTCTTGCATTAGTACACATCCCAAGCCAATCTTTGACGCATCACAGTATACGCTGAATTTACCGTCATCAACTGGCAATACTAACAGAGGAGCAGTGGTTAATTTCTGCTTAAGTGTCTGAAAGCTCACCTCACATGCTTCAGACCACTTGAACTTGATTTCCTTCCTCGTTAAGCTGGTCATAGGTTTCGCTATCACTGAAAATCCTTTGATAAACTTTCTGTAATAACCAGCTAACCCGATAAAGCTCCGTACCTCACTGGCATTCCTCGGCCTTGGCCATTCTTTCACTGCCAGAATCTTGGCTGGATCCACAGACACTCCTTCTGCCGACACCACGTGGCCTAGGAAATTAATCCTATTCAACCAGAATTCACACTTTGATAGCTTGGCATACAATTGATGCATTTTTAGGATTGACAGTACAGTAGCCAAGTGACCCTCATGTTCGGCTTCACTTCTAGAATACACTAGGATGTCGTCGATAAATACGATCACAAATTTATCCAGATAGTCCTGGAATATCCTGTTCATCAAGTCCATGAATGCTGTCGGGGCATTAGTTAACCCGAACGACATCACCAAGAACTCGTAGTGCCCGTATCGAGTCCTGAATGCGGTCTTTGGAATATCATCAGCTCTGACCTTCAACTGGTAATAACCGGAGCGCAAGTCAATCTTAGAAAATACCCGAGCCCCTTGTAGTTGGTCAAATAAATCTTCGATTCTTGGCAACGGGTACTTATTCTTGATCGTTAACTTGTTCAGCTCACGGTAGTCAATACACATCCGTAGGGACCCATCCTTCTTCTTAACAAACAAGACGGGAGCACCCCACGGGGAAAAACTAGGGCGCACACAACCCTTATCCACCAATTCCTTTAGCTGAGCCTTCAACTCCCTCAGCTCAACTGGCGCCATACGGTACGGATTCTTCGACACCGGTTCAACACCAGGATACACATCGATCTCAAACTCTATCTCACGATTCGGTGGCAATCCCGGTAGGTCATCTAAGAAAACATCAGAGAAGTCTCGAACCACCGAAATATTTTGAAGTTCGACCTCACCTTGCCTCCGAACATCTACTACGTGGGCAAGAAATCCGACACATCCTGACCTCATCAGCTGTTGAGCATTCAAGGAGGATATAACAGGTATACTATGTTTCTTCGGTACTGCCTGATAGGAGAACTCTACTTCGTTCAGGCGCTTAAAAGTCACGAGCCCGGACCTACAGTCGATGGTGGCATGATGTCTAAATAGCCAGTCCATCCCCAGAATCACTTCGTACCCTTTCATACTGATGACGATAAGATTGGCATACAATTTCTGGTCTCCAACTGACACTATATCACCCTGCACTGCCTGCTCGGAGTGCATAAACTCTCCGGACGGTAGCATGACACTGTAGGGCTGATCGGACGGTGCAAGGCACAAGTTCTTTCTACCCGCAAAGTCCATGGCCACAAATGAATGGGTGGCCCCCGTGTCTAACAAAGTATATGCAGGTATGTTACACACCAAAACTGTACCTGTAATTGCTGTGTGCAGATCAGCATCATCAACGTCCTCCATCATTGCAAAGACTCTTGGCACGGCCTGATTTTGCCTCGTGTCGGGTATCAGGCAATCACGGACATGATGGCCTCCTTTGCCACATCGGAAACAAGCGCCAGTAATAAGCCTGCATTTGCCCTGGTGGCTTCTCTGGCACCGTGGACATATAGTGGGCTAAGGAGCTCCCATCGGTCTCTTTCCTTTGTCTGGGTAAGTGATGGTCTCATTGGGCCTCTTAATGTCCCTGTTTTGTTGCTGTTGAGGTTGCAGGTTTTGACCCCTTGGTTGTTGCTGTTGTTGCTGAGGAACATTTCGAATAATCCCTCTTGGTGAATCTCTTTGTCTCTGGGACTTTGTCTCTAAGGCCTCCAACTGATAAGCCTTGGCCACCACCTTCACATACGGTGCCTCATCGAATCCTCCGATTGTGATCCCTCGTAGAAGGTCCATCTTTAACCCTTGAATGAATTGGTGCACCTTGTTCTCATCGGTGGCCACCATATGTGTTGCATATCGGGACAGTGACTCGAATTTCTGAACATATTCAGCCACTGACCCATATTGTCGCAGCCGAGAGAACTCAAGCAACTTTTCCTTCCTCACTCCCCGGTCAAAGTACTTCTCGTAGAAGATCTTCGTGAATCCTTCCCAGCTTAATGCCACTGTAGTTGACTGCACTGTGTCCCACCAAAATCCCGCACTTTCGGTGAGATAGAACATGGCGCAAATAACTTTCTTGTTGTCTTCTACTTCTGCATATCCAAACATTTTCTCCATTGTTCGAATCCAGGTTTCAGCTCGGGTCGGGTCTGTAGAAAGTCCATCAAATGAAGGCGGCTGGAGTCGCCGGAATCTGTCTCCACTGTTGTCTCGCAGCGCATTATCACGATTGTTATTCCCATGATTATTGTTTCTATCGTCTTCTCTGGCCATCATGCGTTCAACCATGCGTGACTGTGCACCCACCAGTTCTGTTAGTCGGTCAATGGCTCGAGAGCTTTCGCTTGACTCTTCTTGATGTCCTCTCACCATTTCTAATAAACCCTATAAACAAAATAACCTAACTTAATAAACAGAACTTTTACAGGAATTTTTTTAAACAATTACAGTTGGTGGAGCGATCTCACGTGGCGGGTTGCGCAGTCAGACATTTCACAGAATCGGTTTTAAAACCTTGTCTCTCTGATACCATAACTGTGACAGCCCAAAACCGAGCCCGATCGGGGTCCGGGATAAGAGCCATCACTCCGGGACAGATAACGAAAAACAGTGACTATTTTCTTTGAACAGATCGGTCAAAACAGTAGACATTATACTTTTAAAATATTTACAGAGAAACAGAATCGAATAACAGGAAACATGCACTGTCATCGCAAACCCTATAAACGTAACTTTACAGAGAGGGAGAAACTGCAGTGAGTAACAGAAAACATTTACAGGGAGAGAGAGAGAGTTCTCAGGTGAAGCAGAAAACAAAAATGAACTTAATTTAAAAGAATTCAGGATGGCGGAAGACTTGGTATAAAAAGAGCTTCGGTGGATTAAATAAAACAAAGGTGTACAGGGATAATCGGAAGGAGGAGAGTAAAACTGGGCAGAAGGTAAAAGCTATCGGTGGATGCAGATATAACAAAAGATGAACAGTGCTAATCGGTGGATGTGAACTATAAACAAGAATAGAGTTCACCGGTAGGAACAGACAGTAAACGAAATCGGTAGAAGGAGATGACGTCAGCCGGAAGATGGATGACGTCACCGGTGGATGCAGGCAGTGAACGAAATCGGTAGAAGAAGATAACGTCAGCTGGAAGATGGATGACGTCACCAGTGGATGCAGGCAGTGAACAAAATCGGTAGAAGGAGATGACGTCAGCCGGAAGATGGATGACGTCACCGGTGGATGCAGGCAGTGAACGAAATCGGTAGAAGGAGATGACGTCAGCCGGAAGATGGATGACGTCACCGGTGGATGCAGGCAGTGAACGAAGTCGGTAGAAGAGGATGACGTCAGCCGAAAGATGGATGACGTCATCGGTGGATGCAGGCAATAAACGAGATCGGCAGGAGGAAAAACCTAAGGCAAATCACTGTTTGGCGGTGGATGTATGCTTAAAGCAGCAGTGAACGTAATCGGCTGAAGAAAAGCTATGGTGATGTCATCGGAAGAGGAGATGACGTCGTCGGAAGATGAAGTTAAACTGAGAGACAGATGAAACCGGTAGAAGTAACTAAGACTAATCAAATCAACTGTTCACCGGTGGATGAGATAAGACAAAATGTGAACAGTGACTATCGGTGGATGCATTAAACGTGATCGGAAGATGCAGTTTAAAAGGGGCAGAATTTGACAACTTTAACAGAAAACATATAGACAGAGAGCTTAAAGAACAGAAAACATGAAAGTCTCAGATTTTCAAACCAATTCAAAACATGGTTCTCGAACACAACAGAAGGCATACAGGTTTCAGACCTTCATTACAAATGACAGATTTCAAGGAAACAAACTGCATGGATAGCTCTAAAATTCGAGACCATCCATGCATGACCTGAAAAAGGAGAACTCAAGCAGTTCCACAATGTTTTCAAGACATTTCACAGGAAACAACTAACAACTGTCAACAGAGATTTAAAACTCGATCATCAGAACTTATACATTATATATACGTCCAACAGAATTTCCTGCAGAGTTTTTAAGACAAAACACAGGACCTCAACAGAGTTTTAAAACAAACACACCAGAATTTCAGAAGATTTTACAGATATGAACATTTCTTAAAAAACTAAGACTTAAACCTCGGGACAAAAAATTGTGTCTGACTGCAGCAACCACCCCCGAGAGCTCGAGCCACCAGCCACCTATTCTTCAGATTGAGGCACAAGGTCCTCACATTCGGGTTCAGTACCTACATCAAGGAGTTCACCTATGAGTCTAAAACTCAGTAAGAACATAATCAGAATGCAGTGATGCAAAATGCTATGCATGCAGTTTTTCAGAAATACGGTGACAGTACAGAGCATTAAGTTACAGTGGCAGTAGAATTAAGTGGAGCTTATAGGGGATTTGGCAAACAGGGGGGAGGGGGAGGGTGCACTATTAGGCACTTTCAGGGATACAGTACAGTAAACGGTAAACAGTAAACAGTTCTGGGGCCAGTCCCCGTCTCGCACTTAACCTGGTACATTTCAGTTGGATTTTATCTTGTTTAGTTTCAAACAGTGTACAGAAAACATTTGCATGTCTTTCAGAGAAAACGTGTATGCATGAACGGTGGTTGAACTTAAACAGGCAGACAGCAGAAATAAGACAACAGAAAGTGAATCGAAGCCAGACATTTCACAACATAGACTATAACCTTTCTACCCAAAACAACCCGACAAAAAAGGAAACCTAGTACCTCCGTGATGTAGGGCCTTAAGGGCCAACCTACGGTTATGAACTTACCTGTTATCCGCGATGCAGTTAGTCGGAAAGTCTCGGAAATGTTCGAACCTGTACATGTACGTTCAGAAAATAAACAAACTGCAAATGCTAACAAATAAGTCAGAAGAGTCTGTTCCAAACTCATTCAAACCCTTAGAAAACAAACCGGTGTGTTTTCATCTAAAGACAGTGAGTTTTTCACAAATACCATAACCCTAAACTTCGGGAAAAACCCACATTAAACTTGTCCAAACTTGTTAGCATTAGTAGATGTTTACCTTAGCGGAGGAGCAGAAGAAAATCTGAGGAGATCGAAGTAAATCTTCAATGGTTGCTTGTCGACTGGAAGAGAGAATACCGAGAAGAGAATGGAGAGAGAGCAGAGCAGAGAAGTGAAGAGGATCTCGCGTGGGAGGAAGAACTTAACTTCCTCAACAAGCTGCCATGTGTCAGCTATCCATTGACTATCTCCCACCAACCTTAATTTCTCTCCAATTTTCCCTTCCATGCATTTTAAACTTAGCGTTTGTTTGGTTACAAATTGGTTTGGTTCACCCCACACTACATGCTCCAAAACTTCACAACAAAATAGTTATTGTATTTATGGCAATTTAAATCCATACAATAATTCAACAGATTATTACATGGCAAAAATACCGGGTGTTACAGGAGGGGTACGGTCAGAAGAAGGAAATCGACTTTGAAGAAATATTCTTATTGGTGGTGAAAATGTCCTCGATCCGAGTTACTCTTGGTTTAGCGGCGTGCTTGAACTTAGAGATCGAGCAACTTGATGTGAAAACTGCGTTTCTTCATGGTGACTTGGAGGAAGAAATCTACATGGAGCAGCTCGAGGGATTCAAAGTCAGAGGAAAAGAGCAACTTGTGTGCAAGTTGAAGGGTACGACGAAGAAGATACTTGGTATGAAAATCTGTCGTGATAGGAAGAATGAGAAACTTTGGTTGTCTCAGGAAGACTACATCGAAAAGGTACTTGAAAAGTTCAACAGGAGCAAGACCAAAGTTGTGTGTTCTCTAGTTGTAGGTTACTTCATGCCCAATTCGGAGCAATGTCCTACAAGTGAGAAAGACAAGACATACATTAGTCGAGTTCCTTATTCGTTTGCAGTTGGCTGTTTGATGTACGCCATGGTTTGCACTCTACCCGATATTGCTCATTCAGTTGGAGTAGTCAGCCAGTTTATCTCCAATCTTGACAAAGAACCCTGGGAAGCGGTGAAGTGGATACTCAGATATCTTAGAGATACTTACAGGTTGTGTTTGTGTTTCGGTGGCAGTGATTCTATGCTACTTGAATATACCGATTCAGTTATGGTCGGTGACGTTGATTCTAGAAAATTCGTTTCAGGGTTCTTAATGACTTTTGCAGAGGGAGTCGTGTCTTGGCAATCGAAGCTGCAAGAGTGTGTTGCTCTATCCACCACAAAAGTCGAGTACATCGCGATTACTGAGGGTTGCAAAGAGGTTTTGTGGATGAGGAGATTCCTTGAGAAATTGGGCTTAGGCCAAGAGAAGTATGTTGTGTTCAGCGATAGCTAGAGCGCTATTCACCTCTCTAAGAATTTGTGATGACCCTAATACTGTAACCGATTTTTCGTACCATTTTTTTTATCCTTATTACCAATATACTTTAAACTTTGTTCCTAACTTTAAGCGGAATTTAAATCGTTAAAGCCGTTTGAAATTCATTCGTAAAATCCACTTAAACAAAACCTAAAAGTAATTAAATAAAACTTAAAATAATTAAAACCAAACAAAACAAGGAGCAGGGCAAAATGGGACTTTCGTCCCAAAATGTGAGAGGCGATCGATCGCCCAAAACGGGCGATCGGTCGCCGCTGCAAAACAGAAGGGGCGATCGCGATCTCCCCTTTTCGTTGGCCATTGATCGCCTCGCGATCGATGGTCAGGCGATCGATCGCCACGCTCTCTGGAAAAACAAGAGAGCGGCGACCAACCGAGGTGATCGCATCGCCTCCCCAGGCGATCACCTGATAACGAGGGGCGATCGATCGCCCTCCCTAGCGATCGATCGCCACCCTCACTGCCTCCCTCTCCTTTCTTTTTCTTTTTCTTCCCTCTTTCTTCTTTTCCATTTTTCCTTCATACTCCTACATACACATAAACACAATTCCACCTACATCTAAACCCCATATTTCAACATAAACTCACCCATAATCCATCAATTCCTCACTTCATCAATCACCCAAAATATCAACTCAAAAACTCAATTAAAAACATAACCTAATTTCGTAAAAACAAACTACGTGGTTATGTTTAAAAGCCAATCATTTTCCTAATACAAAACGTTATATAAAAACAGGTTTACCAAAACATCGAAATATCAAATATAAACCTATCAACTAGTAAGATCCAAGCACCCTAATATGTTCAACTATACAATTAACCTATCTAATCCATCGTTAGCCCAAAATATCCCCAAAAATCCTCAAAATACGTACATACACTCCCCACGGGTCAGGTTACGTATCGACTGCGCCAGCACACCACCACGAGCCATCCTCCGTCAACTGCATCACTCCTCAGGTGGAGGGATCTCGTCCTCACCTAAGTCGAAGTCACCTACACCATACAGACACCTATGATATAAAAATCTCAGCAAGCTCTACGTAAATGCACTGCGTGCTGTGCATATGAGTTCGTAAAACCATTCAACGTTTTCATTATCTTTACTCTGGTTGTCACCAAGATCTCATCCCCCTAAATGGAGAGGGCACATCCAACGGTCGGACTACCCTTTCCACTTAGAGGAGAGGGGTACATGCTTACAACACGTACAGCCGTGCCTGAACCCCATCTCGCATGACCTATAACAGTATGAGTACATATTAGATGCGGTATTGTGACAGACCCTTTCGTGCCTACACAATAGATCAATAGCCCCTCTCCAGGCCGCATCGCCATTTTCTTTAAAACATTGTGCAGAAATTTATTTTCTATGCGTAACTTAAAACCGTGATGCATGAACAGTTACGTACTTAAAGTAAACAAACAACATACGTACCATCAAGACAATAAAAGCTATTGAAAGCATATCCTATGTAACTACCCAACCAGAACAATTTAAAACCAAAAGCGTCACCAAAATTCCTCGAGACGACCTCAACGTACGGTGTAGGCCAATCGGCAAGAGAAGATCACGAGAACTTACCTCGTGCGCGCTGAACTTCGAGCTTCGTCCACGAGAGTCGTTCACCTAAGGCAATTTAGAACCATCGACGTTAAAACGAGTTTAAGCTACTAAAAGTCCACATTAACAAAACCTTAACTAAAGAAATTTCCTAAAGCTTTAATCCAATTCATTGAGCTATTTCATCGAGCAATACACGCTCGGCACCTTAAATCCCAAAATACGAGTTTTTCCTAAATCTCAAATTTTTACCAAATCTAACATTCTTCTTAAATCAATTAAATTCGTCCAATAACGTTCAATACGTTCACTATATCCTTAATTACTTTAAATCTATAAATTTCGAACCTCAAATCATATTTTTAACAAAACCCTAATCGTAAACCCTAACCGTTAAACTTCGCAAAAATCGTAAACTAACGCTCTAAAATCATAGATTCATACATAGGGTCGGGAATGGAGAAGAAATTGCGAAGAACGGAGGAGGAATCGGTCGCTGGCGTGGAGAGAACATCGACGACAGAGAGAAAATCTCTCTGTGGCCGCGGGAGGAAAGAAAAACCAGAGAGAAAACGTTATGGAGAAGAATAAAAGGCTTTTGCCTTTTAATAATAATTTGATTGCTTAAATGACCATTTTGCCCTTTGTACTTAATTCTTTTTATTTCGTCTTTTGTTTTGTTATTTAACTAGCGAGTTGGCTTCTCCAAATTTCCTTATTTCACCAATAATTCCAACTTATTATTTGGGTTCTATTAAAACTGTCCGTTCGCAAATCGGACCTCGTTTACTATTTTTACTAAAACGTCCTTTATATTACGATAAACGTAATTCTCGTAAAATTAGCGTTAAACTCCTAAAATTCCCGAAATTTTCCTGAAATCCTTATTAATTATTATGATCGTAATAACGCTTTCTTTTTGAAAAACTGACTTGACTTTACATATTTGCAAAAATATCATTATATTGTTTATTTAATAAATTCCGTAAAGAACCGGGTGTTACATTCCATCCACCTTAATTAAAATTTTGTCCTCAAAATTTGACTTAGCTTATAGTCCTCGTTACTATCGTCTTACGCCATGCAGCTTTGTACTGGGACTTACGACCACTCCGTTCTTTTGGAATTTCCTCATTCTATCTCTCAAAATAATTGAGCTTCCCATTAGGAACTTTACTTCTATCTGCATTTAGGGTTGATCCTTATGATCCTAAATCTAAATTCTGAAAACCCAATGGGGCAACATTAGCCACTAACCCCATTGGCTATCTTCGACCTAGCTTACTATATCCCAAATTAGCGTTGTGTTCTAAGAATTCCATAAGTCTCTAATTCGAACGATCCAACTCCATATTCATGTATATTACTAATTCGCCATCCACATTGGCTTCCGTTTAATCATCCATGAGTTAAACTTTCTTACTCTTCTGACTTGACCTTACATTCGGGCTTCCCCCGACCAACACCTAATTCAAGTCTTAAATTTCCAAATGAAACAACTTCAAAATTTTCTTCCATCGAAGCTTCCCTTAGCTATTCCTTTAGATTGCATCATGTCCAAACTTCCTAACGTCAGTTAGGTCGAACATCGTCAAAATTTCTTCGACTCTGTCCACAGTCAAGATGCACACCAACACCATTTCTACATTAACCTCATAATCGTACTCCTTACTTCCAATTGGCCTAGATGCGTCCTCGCTTACGCATTAAGTCTTACCAAATTTTTCCAAAGTCTTCAATCAAACGACCTTTAACTGTGTACTTGACATCTGACGACTCGTGCACGCATTGGTCTATACTTAATCATCCAAAACGTTAAACCCTCATAAATTCATCGACTCTATCCGCAATCAGAATGCACGTTAGCTTCAATTTCGACGATTTTCTCTAATAACGATCCTTCATAACTATCTTATCAGCAATATTCTTTGGTCACATACCTTCTTGTACAACTCACCGGTTGTCGGCGACCTTTCCTAGTGCGGGTTTCTTAATTCAGCTCCTATTGCTATACTTTACAACTATATCATCGAAATACCCCTAGGTCTAAACGAGTCCAACTGGGTGCTGATGCCACCACTCTCTTAAAAACCTTGGTTCCTTTGTGAATAAGACCTTATAAACAAAACATTTTGCTCTAAGCTACATTAACGAGCTCCCTTGTTATATCCTTAACTAAAATTCTCATATCACCTACGTTACACTCCGTTTGTTTTACTCAAATCTTCATTAACTTCGAACACGGTCAAGTCCCTGAGTTTTGCTATTGGTTTGCTTTAAATCATTCATTCCAACCGCAAGTTATTTACGTATTCATTGACCTCAACTTGTTGAATACTAGTCGAACCTCAGGAACCTTTCTCACTTAGTCTTACTTCTAAGTTCACTCAAATGGCTCCTGTGTAATTCCTTGTTCTCCTTATTCGATAACTTGCAAACTTCACGATTCGCACGACTTTAAGCACCGAACTATCTTCCACTTCTAACCCTTCCTTTAACATAACAATCCTCTGCACTTAACCCTAATATCGTACAAGGATCTCATCGAAGTTACTACTAGGCGACCCTCTTTTGTTGCTCATAGTCAAGTTCTGAATACCCTACTTGACCCTTATACAACGATTTATCCAACGATTTTCTTGTTTGCAAGTCGTTGTAGATAAATTTACATCCTTAATTCCAACCTTCTCAGATTCTCAACTCTAACCCTTAAAGTTAATTTTCCTAGAACTTCTCTCCATTAAGGTTAATCTTCATAGTTCCACGAACACGGAGGCTCCTACCTCCATCCAAGTCGATTCATCATTTCTTCTAACCTCACACACATTACACTAAACCCCAAAACATGACCTTTAATCTAAGATGTTAAACCCTTCTCTGATTAGCTAGAGTTTTTGAGTTTCTAAGTTAGTCTAATTCCTATGTTTTAGCCCCATATTCCTTAGTCGAGCAACATCGCAAGTCTAACATGTCTACTACTCCCTGATCACTCTTAACTTCATTAAGTCTCCCTTTATCGCATGTCGGTCGAAATCTTTTGCGAATAGGGAATCGTCATTTATTGACTAGTCTTATCCGACAATGCATATCTCTGGGAAATCAGCCGATCTTTTTATTTTTTTGTAATCCGAGTATCACCTCTTGTATAACCTTGATCTTTTATCGTGTCGAAATTTGTTAACCTTCCAATTCCGAATAATTCCCTTATCTTCTTCATCAACATGTTCAATACGAATATTCCTTCGTAATCACTTAGATTTCACACTCCCCATAGCCCTTCAATAATTTACCTAAATTGAATTGCTAAATATAACTTTCATCCATATGCCTTCTGCTCCATATGGATCTAAGAGATACAAGCCTTTACCACATTATTTTATTCCCTCAAACGTACACATTGTACTTTGGTAGCCTAGAGTATTCCTCAATAATTTATATCCAAGCTTCAATTGCCTCTCTGATTCGTCATATTCTAAAACCTCAATGTTCATCGACTAAGATTCAGTTTCTATTTGTTTAAATCTTGTATCCCATAAATCATCCCCTCTAATGGTAACCAAATTCTAAGCGTGCACCATTTTATGGTTAAGTAAGGCTAATTCTATTAGTACATAACTCCCTTGCTATAAGGCACATTTCATCCAGTATATTTAACCTACCGTATTCTCGTCAAGGTTCACCTAGGAATCCATTCTTACCTACCTTCTATCTTCCCCCACCTCTCTATTCTCCAGCATACTTTTATCTATCGTACGAGTATTACCATTAAACCATTTCTCCAACTATCCTTTCTATTCTATTTTTCTTCACTCCATTAACCGTGAAGATAAAACTCTACCTGAATCAACTGGCGGTTGGATGGTCTTCTCATCTCTAATCGGGGAAAATGTCCCCTGTGTAACTTCTCTCTTTCGGTTAGTAGCCTTCCTTGAGTAATTTAAGGCATAATGGTCCATCTCCCCGCATCTATAGCACTGGTCTGTATCCAATCTACACACACTGTAATGTATCTTCTTACACTTTGGGCATCGAGGCTTATGCTGAGGTTTTTGTACACGCTTTCGTCGGCTTCGTTCAATTTCTCCCTTGCTCGTCCTCTTTGTGCCATGGTTATTGGGAGCAAGCTTCACTTGGGTTCTAGGGCCCTCTCGATTTATTAGTGTCTCCAGTTGACGAGTCTGGCTCTCTATATGTTGGGCCTGTTGGTCGAGATGTCGGGATTGTTGGGCAATGAACTCCTTAAGGTGATCTATCATACCGTCTCGGTCATCTCGGTCATTTCCTCGTCGCACCATATTTATATAATTCCTATATAAAAGTTAAAACAAATACTCTAAGAAAAGAAATCAAATAAAACATAAAAATAGACTTACAGTTGAGGAAGGATGTCCGCGTAGTGGTTGTGCAGTCGAGCAGTCTATAAAACCGTTTTTAAAACCCGGGGGCTCTGATACCATAAACTGTGACGACCCTAATACTGTAACCGATTTTCCGTACTATTTTTTTTTTATCCTTATTACCAATATACTTTAAACTTTATTCCTAACTTTAAGCGGAATTTAAATCGTTAAAGCCGTTTGAAATTCCTTCGTAAAAGCCACTTAAACAAAACCTAAAAGTAATTAAATAAAACTTAAAACAATTAATTAAAACCAAACAAAACAGGGAGCATGGCAAAATGGGACTTTCCTCCTAAAATGTGCAAGGCGATCGATCGCTCAAAACGGGCGATCGGTCGCCGCTGCAAAACAGGAGGGGCGATCGCGATCGCCCTTTTTCGTTGGCCATCGATCGCCTCGCGATCGATGGTCAGGCGATCGATCGCCCAAAAGGGGCGATCGATCACCACGCTCTCTGGAAAAACCAGAGTGCGGCGACCAACCGAGGCGATCGCATCGCCTCCCCAGGCGATCACCCGATAACGAGGGGCGATCGATCGCCCTCCCTGGCGATCGATCGCCACCCTCACTGCCTCCCTCTCCTTTTCTTTTTCTTTTTCTTCCCTCTTTCTTCTTTTCCATTTTTCCTTCATACTCCTACATACACATAAACACAATTCCACCTACATCTAAACCCCATATTTCAACATAAACTCACCCATAATCCATCAATTCCTCACTTCATCAATCACCCAAAATATCAACTCAAAAACTCAATTAAAAACATAATCTAATTTCGTAAAAACAAACTGCGTGGTTATGTTTAAAAACCGATCATTTTCCTAATACAAAACGTTTTATAAAAACAGGTTTACCAAAACATCGAAATATCAAATATAAACCTATCAACTAGTCAGATCCAAACACCCTAATATGTTCAACTATACAATTAACCTATCTAATCCATCGTTAGCCCAAAATATCCCCAAAAATCCTCAAAATACGTACATACACTCCCCACGGGTCAGGTTACGTATCGACTGCGCCAGCACACCACCACGAGCCATCCTCCGTCAACTGCATCACTCCTCAGGTGGAGGGATCTCGTCCTCACCTAAGTCGAAGTCACCTACACCATACAGACACCTATGATATAAAAATCTCAGCAAGCTCTACGTAAATGCACTGCGTGCTGTGCATATGAGTTCGTAAAACCATTCAACGTTTTCATTATCTTTACTCTGGTTGTCACCAAGATCTCATCCCCCTAAATGGAGAGGGCACATCCAACGGTCGGACTACCTTTTCCACTTAGAGGAGAGGGGTACATGCTTACAACACGTACAGCCGTGCCTGAACCCCATCTCGCATGACCTATAACAGTATGAGTACATATTAGATGCGGTATTGTGACAGACCCCTTCGTGCCTACACAATAGATCAATAGCCCCTCTCCAGGCCGCATCGCCATTTTCTTTAAAACATTGTGCAGAAATTTATTTTCTATGCGTAACTTAAAACCGTGATGCATGAACAGTTACGTACTTAAAGTAAACAAACAACATACGTACCATCAAGACAATAAAAGCTATTGAAAGCATATCCTATGTAACTACCCAACCAGAACAATTTAAAACCAAAAGCGTCACCAAAATTCCTCGAGACGACCTCAACGTACGGTGTAGGCCAATCGGTTAGAGAAGATCACGAGAACTTACCTCGTGCGCGCTGAACTTCGAGCTTCGTCCACGAGAGTTGTTCACCTAAGGCAATTTAGAACCATCGACGTTAAAACGAGTTTAAGCTACTAAAAGTCCACATTAACAAAACCTTAACTAAAGAAATTTCCTAAAGCTTTAATCCAATTCATTGAGCTATTTCATCGAGCAATACACGCTCGGCACCTTAAATCCCAAAATACGAGTTTTTCCTAAATCTCAAATTTTTACCAAATCTAACATTCTTCTTAAATCAATTAAATTCGTCCAATAACGTTCAATACGTTCACTATATCCTTAATTACTTTAAACCTATAAATTTTGAACCTCAAATCATATTTTTAACAAAACCCTAATCGTAAACCCTAACCGTTAAACTTCGCAAAAATCGTAAACTAACGCTCTAAAATCATAGATTCATACATAGGGTCGGGAATGGAGAAGAAATTGCGAAGAACGGAGGAGGAATCGGTCGCTGGCGTGGAGAGAACGTCGACGACAGAGAGAAAATCTCTCTGTGGCCGCGGGAGGAAAGAAAAACCAGAGAGAAAACGTTATGGAGAAGAATAAAAGGCTTTTGCCTTTTAATAATAATTTGATTGCTTAAATGACCATTTTGCCCTTTGTACTTAATTCTTTTTATTTCGTCTTTTGTTTTGTTATTAACTAGCGATTTGGGTTCTCCAAATTTCCTTATTTCACCAATAATTCCAACTTATTATTTGGGTTCTATTAAAATTGTCCGTTTGCAAATCGGACCTCGTTTACTATTTTTACTAAAACGTCCTTTATATTACGATAAACGTACTTCTCGTAAAATTATCGTTAAACTTCTAAAATTCCTGAAATTTTCCTGAAATCCTTATTAATTATTAGGATTGTAATAACGCTTTCTTTTTGAAAAACTGACTTGACTTGACATATTTACAAAAATGTCATTATATTATTTATTTAATAAATTCCGTAAAGAACCGGGTGTGACAGAATTCATCCTTTCATTTGAGCTCCAAGCATGTTAATGTGAGGTATCTTTGGGTTAGAGACTTGCTTGAAACGAATTAGTTGCACTTGGAAAAGTGCACACCAGTGAGAACGATTCAGATATGTTGACGAAGGCTTTGGTGATGGAGAAGCTCTAGGCTTATCGGCAAAGAGCAGGCTTGTTGGAGCCCACCACATGAGCTGAAGGTGGAGTTTTTTGGAATCCGGGCCTAATGTGTGGGCTTGGATCAATTATGGACAATGACCCAATAAAAAAAAGTATAATAATAAGAAGGGGAGAAACTTGTCTAGTAAGTCAACTTCAGCTGAAGCTCCATCATCTGACATTTTTGAGCGATCCCTCAACCAATTCTCAGTGAGTGAATGCTTCTCCTTCTATCTTCTTTCGGTGTCTTCATTATCTTTGTAACTGCTTCATCAGAAAACAAGAGTTTTTCACCCTCGAACTAGAGCGGCCTGAACAAGGTTACTCTGTGCACGTGAAAGGAAGTATTTGACTGAGAAGGCAACTCAAGAATCAACTCACACTGATTCTATGAAGTATCATGATGAGTGGGAGTTCATCAACTTTTCTTGTTCTATTCTAGTAGTAAATGTAAGTGGCTTTTTGAGGTTGAAGATCATGGATTCAACAGAAACTTCTTTCATTTATAGTTGCCGAGGATGATGTGCCCCAAAGGGCCGTCACTCGATCACAAACTAAGGCCCAAGCATTATCAAATCTATTTACTAACAAACCCAATTCTTTTGCAGGACTTGGAGACCTCTTCAAGGTTTTCGATTGGGAGCCGAGCACAAGGGACCTAGATCAACCCATGCACTTGCTAACTTGGGAAACAGATACGGAGGCACTTGAAGACAGAGACACTTGAAGACGGAGGCACTCGAAGAAGGGATTTGTCTCCCTTGGGATTAAAATTGTAACCGAACGCTTATCTTTTTTCTTGTTGTTTTGGAAAACTTTTAGCCTTGTATTTTGTTGGCAAACATTGGCCTTTTATGTAATATTTTATAGTTGCATGCATCCTTAGGCATTAGGATTAGATGTATGCTAGTTTAGATGGTGGTTTGGAAGATGGTTGAGATGAAGAGTGTGTTGTTACACTAGGACAAGGCTTTAGCTCATTTTGAAGCCCACTTCTCCAGCCACCCTAGGTCTATAAAAGCATGGTTATTGGTGTTTATAATGGTTGTTGATGCTATGAGAATAACCTAATTTCGACTGAGTGCTTGGAGCTTGAAGACCAATGAACGGTAAGGCTTGGTTCGGTCAAGAACCGAGAAGGAGTCATCTCCTTTACGCTTTCAAGCCAATGGTTGCTTGAATAGCTATTGTTCCACCTTTCTTCCCTCTCTTTTCAAAGTAGGATACACGAAGAAGGTGGCCATTAACCCGTTCCATTTGCTGCCATTCTTCCACGGAAGAGTGAATGTCGAAAGGTTACAAAATATTGCTTATCAGACAGCATCTGGTGTTCTTCTTGTAACTTTTGATTTACCCATCATCTGGACCTGAAAATTTAAGGACATAATTTTAACTCATACACAAAGCACCCCTTAAAATTTCGTTGAATTTGGATATCGTTTGGTTGGTGAAATCGTTGTTGGTATTTGCTGGTTTTTCTGTTGTTGTCAAAAACCTGTTACTTTCCTAATCTGTTGTTGTAGGTAGAAACACGACCCCCTTGTAGGTGGAATCGTGTCATGTGGTATCAGAGCCATGAATGACTTCCCATGAAGGCTAGCAATCAAACGGTTTGAATCTTCTTACCCATTTTCTCACTTGTTTATTGTTTTCATTTTTTTAGGGTTTGCTGTTTTGCTGTTTTTGAAAACCCAGAAAAAAAAAAAAAAAAAAAAACTGTGTTTGCTGTTCTTGCTGTTTTCTTATCTTCTCTTTATGTTTCTTCCAAAACGATTTCCAGAATGCTATGTTTGAAAACCCAGCATAAGTTTTTTAAAATGTTTCCACAATTTTCGTGCTACTAGTTTTCCTTCCTCTTTTAGTAGAACATTGGCCAACAAACTTTGTACTTGATGTTTTATTTCCTATTCTTGTTTGGTGACTTGGCTGTTGAGTGTTTAATTTTCCAGAATTAAAATATTATCCATTAATGTGTTTTATTCCTTTCAGCATGAATATAAACTTGTTGAGATTCGAGTATGAAACATATTTGCTGAAATATTAGTTATGCTATTTTAGTATTCTGTTTTGTTATAGTTGTTGCTGTTTTGTTATGTTTTATGAAATCCGAGTTTCATGTTGTAGTGTTTGTTGCTGCTAGTTAACATATTTTTCTGCTGAAAACATTTTACCTTTACATTCGAATTTGCATTGGTAAAGTAACGTTACTCAAAATGGTGAAAGCTAAGTAAAAGTGCATAACCTAAACTAGCCACTATTTTAAGTGTTACTTTATGTCGCTTTCACTCTATGCTTACTTTATGTCACTATTTTTGGATTTTGAATTATCTGTTGGTAAGATAATTGCTTGCATTTTCACGTTTGGAATATATGTATTAAGTTCACTAAGACGTTAAAGAGCATGTACGAATCGGTTATCACTATTTAGTGGATTTAAAACTTGTTTGTTATCGAATTTGACATTTCCCCCTTAAAACAGCGATAACTTTGACTACGAGTGTCAATTTTTTTCGTGCCACCTGACAAATCGAAGCTCTTTCAGAGCTTTACAACATTGTCATAGCTATACTTGAGACAATCATGTTTTGATCCCAAAAAACGTTGTCTAGGCCCTCAAAAATGAGTTTTAAGATTTTAGGTTTGAATTCTACTAGTTAGATTCACTACTTGTCCTTTCCTAACACTTACGGATCAACTACAACCTAGCTTAATTGCCTTCCTCAAACCTTAGAAATCACATAAATGAAGACTAGGAGTGGACTTAACCGAGAGCTAAACCAAGATATGGATCAAGAACCGAATCGGGGCAAAGACATTCCCCAACTCGAGACTCACACCCCTCAAGAGGGAGAGTCTAGCTTGCAAGGGCAATTGAATGGTCTTAGTGGAGAAGTCTCTAACATAGGCCAACAACTTAGGGACCTAACCCTTGGCATGCAACAAATTATGGAGACCCTCAACAAGCGCAATTCTAGAGAACCCTCCCGAGAGCTTACACCTATGGATAGACCCGAGAATACTAGAAGGAGATTTCAATATCAAGAACCCTATCCTAATATAGAAAGACCTGATAACCCTAGGAGGAGAACTATCTCAGATCTCAGATGCTAACAAGATTCAAAAAATGCAAACTGCCCGTGTTTAAGGGAGAGGAGGATCCTTATGTGGGCGAGGTGTGGCTACATTAAATCAAGAAAAAGTTTGCTTTAGCTAGAGAGCCAAGTTCGTAGTTAGTAAGTTCAAGGAAAAAGCTGATAGATGGTAACATTGTTTTTGTATTGTTTCAACAAAATCTTTAAACATAGATTAAGTGCATTTCTATTTCAGCGACAAATACTCAGATTGATCTTACACTAACGGAATTTCTTCTATACCCTCTGATCTGTACATTATAATTCAATATTTGTTCTTCATTTAACAGGTATGTAAAAAAATTTCTCCAATCTTCAACTATCATTGGTGGTGGCTATCCATTAAATAAGCTAGAGTTATCTTCCCACAGTTGCCATTGTCTAATCTGTCAAACTTCTTGCAGATCTGCATAATGTCTTTCTCTGATACCTTCCCCATTTCCTTCAGCTTGTATATTACATATTCTGATTTACTGCAAACAAAATAAGAACACGGTTGGACAGATTCAACTAAATATGAACAAAGAAAATAAAATAAATTCTTGGCGAAGAAATTAAGACTTTGACGAAGCAAGAAAGAATGGGATATAGATTAGGAACGGACTGGTGAATTAAGAGCCCCAGCCAATGCTAGATAATGATTAAGGGAAAAAAGGGGACTCAAAAGCAGCATATCACCCTTCTATATATTTACATTAACCTACAGCAGCTTTTAATATGTTCTTAGATTTTCATAAAATGAAAACTAAAACTAAAACAACAAAAAAAAAAAAAAAACAAATTGAGCAGGGGAACAGAGTGTCTATTTTGCGAACAATGTGACCAGTAATAATGAAACTCCTGAGAACTATAAGATAAAATGCTTGGACATAGGTTAGGTTGTATTTGTTTACAAATTTTTTAAATCGAATGAAATTGAACAAAACCATAACTTAAGGTCAAATAAAGATTTTAACTTTCACCTTGTTTCCTCTAATGAAATTCTTAACTCATTATGGATCAGTTATGAATTAAGTTTTTTACTACCAAATTGTAATAGTAATAATATGATACACATTTAGTGAAGTTTGCTTATTCTAGAAAAAAATGAAGCAGTGAAGTAGATAGTGCAAGTAATAATGGGAAAGAAGAATAGTTTAGAATAATAATAGTCATTATTGTAGTGTGATGAGAAAGAAAAATTTAGGATGGTGTCATTTTAATTGTAGCATGCAAGGGGACTATTTAGATATTAGAAACTTCATAGTAACAGAGAACTAACAGATCTTTCGAATGTCTGGACTATGTTTTTGAACTCATTTCATCTCTCATCTAAATTTCACAGGGATTATAGTAAAACATTTAAGAATTTAGGATTTCAATTTCACTATTTTTTTTTTCATAATAAGAGGTATTTATAGTGTCTAACATTTGAGTCTGCAACAATGCTCTAATTTCAGTTTTGTATATATTGATTTGAGTTAATTTGGTTGTGGCCCAAAATCATTGGTTTGGTGCGATTCCATTTGCTTAATTAATTGATTCAGTTTAAATTGCACAATTGTCAAACTGACATATTTGGTTAGATTTGCAAAAATGCTCAAAACTGAATCAATCAGCTTGACGAACAACCGAAATTACAATAAGAAATTTTTAAGCCCATAACAGAGAATTTAATAATGATTTATAGAGCAAGTTCCTATTTTTCTTTTCCATTTCCTCAGTATCACAAGGACTTCTCAAGAAACAGAGCAGCCCACGTTCATTTCGGAAGGAATGTTGTCAATTAAAACAAATGATAAAACCATTGTGATTCTAAATCAGAACAAAAACCTCCACCACTTGTAGAGCTCAGTTTTAGAAAGAAAATAAAAGTCATTCTCAACGACGAAGAAAATATAAATAAAAAATAACCCAGAGCAGAAGAAAGCACTAGAGAAGTATTAGATGCCTAGAGTCTAACACCAGGAATGAATTCATTATAATGCATTTATCTCATCAAAAATTCATTAAATTTTTCTTATCTCAGTTTAACATTGGAGAATTCCCATTCCACAGTTTTCTACCCAATATACAAGTCTCAAATCACATGAATGGGTATCTAATAGTTAAAACTAGAAAGATATAAACACAAATCTCTTTAATATAAGTAATAAGAGAAATATAGAGCTTGAAGAAAAGAATCAGGAAACCATACAGTGGTTAATGTTTGAATAAAATCCATATGTAAGATATCATCTTATTACTTCAAGAGCTTCTGACGAGGAAGCTTAAAATTTCATATAACAAACAATTTCACATTGAAACAACCCTAGAAATATTCAATGAACAGCAAGACAATTTTCATTATTGAAATGATTTCATATGTACCTTACGAATCCATTGTTGTCAATATCAGCAGCAAGAAACTCAGACACGGTCATATCATGACTAAGAATCCACTTTGCCATCTTTCTGTGCCTCTTATCAACTCTAGCTTCAGCCAAATAAAGAAATGCTCGAGCAACCGCAAGTGTCGATACAAGCAACCAAATTGAGGCAAAAATACGACCAGACATAGATTTGAAGGCCTGATCCCCATATCCAACAGTTGTAACAGACATGACAGACAGATAAAATGAATCCAACCATCCAAGTCTCTCCACAAAATGCATTACAGCCATACCAACCCCAACACAAAGGACAACAACACCCAAAGCTAATCCAACTTTCATTCTAATTCTCATTCTCCCTTTTTTCACATCAACTAAAAACGATCTTGCAGATTCTTTTTCCCCCTCTCCCTTAACAGTCTTCAGCAAATAACTCTCTTGCAAATCAAGCACGTAACTTACCATCCCAGAGAGCAATATATCAATAAAGCCGAACCCCACCAACACAAAAAGTACTGAAAACAACTTTGTCGCTGTACTAGTTGGCGTAATATCTCCATAACCGATTGTGCACATTGTAACAATGCAGAAATACAGTGCATCAACTATAGGATGAGTCTCGATTGTAGAAAAATGATCTCGATTTAGATAATATATGATCACACCCAGTGACAAGTACAAAGTGAGAAGAATACAACCCTGACGAACAATCTTTTGTTTAGCGAATTGAGGCCTAGGGGCAGTGGCCTGGTTAATTTCATTGATTGTAGCCATGGCGGGTGCGGTTTTGGAGCGGTGGAATTTGGTTTTGGTCCATGGGTCGTTGGGGTCAATCGGCCACGCTTGTTTCGATTGAGACTGAGGGTCACGAGGGGTAGTCTGGTCCTGAAAAGAAGAGGCGGAAGAGGGCCTGGGAGAAGTAAGAGAGAGGGTTAGAGCTTCAACAATGGGAAGAGAATCCTGTGGCGAAGACGGCCCAAAAATGATCCGGTCTTTGAGTTCTGTCGGAGTCATCGGAAATGTAACATCGTCGTTTTCAGGAAGGGGGCAGAGTCGGGGTGGCAGTGTCGATGGTATTCTTCTTGCGTTTATATAGGAGAGAAGCGGCTCGTTCTCCATCTGGGTCTGCCGGAATACCTGAAACAGAGAAGACAAAGGCGTCGATCGGTATTTGCAGACAAGAAAGAAAAACTTAACAGAGACAGAGGAAGAAGCTCCTGAAACAAAAAATGATAAGAGAAAACATTAAGATATAAAGAAGAAAATACCTAGCTGAACAGAGGAAAATAATTGCAGAGACTTAAGTTTAAAGAAAGATTGGTTTGGTCTTTCTAAGAAGTTTTTGTGTCGAGAAAGGATATGCCTACCCACCCATCAGTGGAATTGACAGAGAGAGAGAGGTCAAAGAAAATAGGGAAGTGGAAATCCATGGGAGAGGCCGCGAGGATGGCCATGGAGTTGTAGAGATGCATCGGGTGACAATTAGACAATCCTTTACTTTTTGCAGGATTAGGGTCTTATGTGTCCAATAATGTCGGTAGTCAAACAATAATTTGACGTATTTAATTTTATTAGTGATAAAAATCATTTTAACCCTTAAATTGTGAATATTTTTTTGAAAAAATTCTTAAACTAACAATTCTAACAAATTCAACATTTAATTATCATAAACCTAACAATTTAACCCTTTGTGGCTCTTTGATCATCATTCGTTATGTATTTTTTTGCATAGAACAGGGAGCCGATCTAAAACGAATCGCCATCGTCCTGTCGGGGGGTTGTTGTAGAGGGTGGAGGTCCTCCAGTTCCATATGCGATGCACGTGGAACTGGAATGGGAGACCGTTCTCCCAAGTCGGACCCCCGTTCTTAAAAGCCTTTTATAACATGGGGCAGGCTCGGGAAAACGAGCCCCTGTTCTCAATTATTGGACTTGAGAACGGGGGGGCTGTAATCTAGAACGGGAGGTCGTTCTGCGAGAACGTTATATATTTATTGTAACGTGTAATTTTGAGATTTTATAACACTTATAAGTCTGTTTATAAAATAATTAACTAAAATTATAATAAATCGTACAAGTTTTAGAAAATAATGAAAATTCCTTGATCATCTTCCCATTATGTGATTAACATATAAAAAAACTTTCAAGTAAATTCAATATCGTTCATCACATCATAGGAAGATAATCTAGAAAGTTTACTCATTTTCTAGCATTTGTACGATTTATTGTAATTTTTGTTATTTATTTTATAAAACAGACGTATAATAAATCATACAAGTGTTAGAAAATGAGAAAAATTTACACATTATCTTCTCATGATGTGGTGAACATATGTTAAAGATTTCAAGTAAATTGAATATCGTTTGTTATTTTTTTAAAATTAATTTATAAAGTGAATAATGTGTAATTTAGTGAGATAAAATTAAAAAAATGGACATAGTTTAGTTTGTTTTATGACTCTTCCACAGCCATAATTCCTGCATATTCAAATTACAATTTATATCAAACAATCAAATCTAAATAATTACAGTACGGGAGATTGGCCCTCCATTGGGAGGTGAAGACCCGTTCTCAACCCTAATTTTGAGAACGGGAGGCTGGTATGGGCGAACGACCCCTTGTTGTTCCCCAACAGGGGGCCATCTAAGGAGAACGACCCTTTGTTCCAGTTCCACGTGCACCGCACGTGGAACGAAGGGCCTTCACCCCCCACAGAACATACCCCCCATCGATGGAACGAGTGGCCGTTCGTTTTAAATCGGTTTCCCGTTCTTGGCAAAAAATACAGAACGGGAGGTGATCGGAGGGCCACGATGGGTTAAATTGTTAGGCTTATGATAGTTGAAGGTTGAATTTATTAGAGTTGTTAGTTTAAGGGTGTTTTAAAAAACAATTCATAGTCTAGGGGTTAAAATGATTTTTAACCTTTATTAATTAATTTTTATGAATATATATTTTGTATATACACGTGGGAAATGCATATTATTGTGAAGAGCAAGTATATATTTAAATTTCTATCATGAAGAGAATCATCCAGGCTATTACATTTTTGTCACTTGATTTTTTTTTGCATTTTTTTAGATAAAAACAACTTCCATTATAATTATAACCATTTTGACAATTTTGCCATTTTTAGATAAAAATAAATTGAAAAATTCAACACCTAAAATGACTGAAATTATTTTAACAAAAATAGTTTTTCTTTGAAAATCACCAATAAAAACAGTTCACGTGACATAGATTTTTCTTTGACGATTACCTTAAATAACATATGAATTTAAGGGTTTATTTTCTTAAACAAAGTTTAATAACTTGCATTTTACCATTATGTTTGAGGACAAACATGCCCTTTACCTTATAAAGAATAACAATGAGTTCATTAATTATATTTGAACAAAAAAAATTTCAAATCATATAAAGTCATAAACATAATTTATTTTAATAAAATAATAGTTAGATCTCGTGCGTGCGTGCGCGCGCGCAACATCAACCCTTATTAGGTAGACATTACCAAATAAATTAAAGAAATTAACATTCAATAAAATGAATTAAATATTATATTTTCTTTAGATAGAAAAACTTAACATATTGATTAAAGATAAATTTTTATATCCCTTAAAAAATTTTCTTTTCAAAACAATGGACAACATAATGACCTAGTTTTGGATTAGCCAAAAACTGGTACATGCTATAGTATAGATATACATTCTAATATAAACATATAATAAATGGTAAAGTATAATTTTAACCCTAATCGTGTGAGATAAAGTACACAAATCATAAATAGTAATGTATAATTTAAACCCTAATTGTAACACCCGAGATTTTTGGTGTTACGATTTTTAAATTATATGCTCAGAAACGAGAAAGTGGAGAAATTATGGTCATTTTACGAACGAAAAGTTTCGTTAGAACCCTAGAAATTAATTGAAATATTTGGTAGAATAAGAGAATTTCGGAGAATCCAAATCGATAGATTAAATAGTGAAACAAGTAAAGAATTAAGAGATGAAGCGAAATGGTAATTAGGGAAGTTAATATTTTAAAATTTAACAAAAATACCCCCCCCCCCCCCCTTCCTTCACGCCAGAATCCCCCCTTCTTTTCTTTTATTTCTCTTCCTCATTCATTCTTATTTTTCCTATCCTCTGCTCCTTCTCCAGGCGACGAACCAGCCTCCTTCACGCGACGATTCAAGTGACGCCCCTCCAATTTTTCCTCCTCTTTTCATCACATAGGTGAGTTCGTACCTTGGTTGGTGATTTTCGACGATTTAGGGATTTATATTGATTAGGGTTTTTGACTAGGGTTGTGAGAAATATTAGGTTATGTTAGAAATTGTTAGTTTTGATGGATTAATGGCGTTTACCGATGTATTTATGAATGTTGTTGATAGTTAGATTGAAAAGTGCAAATTAGATTGGATTTTGGTGGTTAGAAGTATCGTTTTACTGCATATTGGAATGCTGCATTTTTGGGCTTGATTGTTAGGTATAATTCGATATTTGGCTATGACATGTTAAAGTAGATGTTATGGGTGATGTATAGGCAGTTGAATTGTTGAAAACAAATGTCGGATTAGAGAAGAATTTGAGAGTGAATTTATGCACGTAAAGTGTTCGAAGAATTGCTTAAAAGAGTTGCTAAATTAGTTGGATTGGAGTTTTGTTAGAATTGAGCTTCGATGTAGTTACGGACTTGATAATTATGTTTTGACGTATTGGTAGTTGATTAAATACACTTGAGATGTTATTATGAAAGTAAGAGTTTAGTTATGTCGAGTGAGTGCTAATGCATCGTTTATGATGTTTAGGATTTCAGGTTCCACGGTTAAGATTTCGAAAAGAGATAAGTTTCTAAGGACGCCAAATAAGTAGTGTTGCATGCGTGTTGCCTTCGGGCCTACATCACAGAAAGTTAGGTTTTGTTGCATGTTTCTATGTATGTTTCGCTTTCTAATGTATCATGTTTTAGAAATTGTACGAAACGATTCTTCCCACATGTTTTCATGTAAAGTAACGTGTAAATCAGTAGTATGTGTAACGCCTGAAGGAAGTTGTTCGCCTTTCAGATGTATGAGTAGAACGTATAGGGGTGGAGAAACTAATCCGCTCTCCACTTAATAAAGGATTACGTGTATGATAGAAAATAATGTAAACGTAGAAAATGTGTAGCGTTTGAAGGAAGTTGTTCACCCTTCAGATGTATGATAGGAACGTATAGAGGTGGAGAAAGTGATCCGCTCTCCATTGACTAAAGGATCATATGTGTACGTGATAGTAGAAACGGTAGAAAAATGCAACGAAATGTTTATGTACGATAGAAACATTAGAAACTACATATGTTAAGTGAAATGTTTTCAATTCATATCTGCATTACTTGCTAAGCATTAGGCTTATAGTTTGAGTTCTGTGATATAGGCGAACAAGTACAGAGCGGTGAGATTACACAGACTTGCTAGGGATTTTGGACGCGGTTGGAGGAGTACGACCATGGTGGCAACCCGGCAATATTGTTAGGGCGATTCCGACCATGCTCAGTATGTGTATATGTCTATTTTGTCTAAGTAAGTGAATGAAAATGGTCTATGTATGTGTATAGAGAAGTTTAATAGAAAAACGTATGGAAAGTTGAGTTTTGGATTTAAATGTTGTGGTAGTAGAACGTCTAGAAAGTGAAGTCAGTAGAACGTTTAGAAAGTGAAGTCTTTATTTCGAAAATATACTGGAACTGCTTGGAGATTTTAAACTCATAGAGATATGTTTAGTTTTCAAAGCGATCCATGCAGTTCGTTTTTTGTGAATTTTCTAACACATTTAAGATTATGTTTTGAATAAGGTATTTGGGGGTTTGAAGCATTTTGTGTCTAAAGAGGTTGGGGAGAAGTTTAGTAGTAATGTTGTGAGGCTATCAGGTCATGAAGATGTGAACGAAGAAAATAGGTAGGAGGAAGAAGTAGATCGTCAAATAGAGGGGTAGCCGATCGATCGGTTGGGGTAGCTGATCGATCGGCTAAGTGTTGAGATAAAGTGTGTCGACATCGACCGAATTACATGGAAGTTGACTCTATAAGGGTTGAAATATCGACCCCAGGTGTTATACGCTCAGTGTGGTGTCTATGTCGACCAAAATTCTGAGTTTTTTATGTCTTCCAATTTTATGTCTTCCGATTTTATGTCATCTGATTGTAGTAGAAGTCAATTCTAGAGAGTTTGAGTTAAGGTCAAATTATTGATCGCCCTTCTTTGATGTCTTCCGAATTTATGTCTTCCGATTTTAGTAGAAGTCAATTCAAGAGAGTTTGAGTTAAGATAAAATTATTGACCGCTATTCTTTGATGTCGTCCGAATTTATGTTTTCCGATTTTATGTCTTTCGATTTTATGTCTTTCGATTTTATGTTATCCGATTTTAGTAGAAGTCAATTCCAGAGAAGGTAGCAATATTCTTTTTACGAACATTTCCCACTATCTTCAAAGGCTTGAATATGACTCTAGACTTTCTTTTAGAGTTTTAAAAAGTCAAAAAATTTTATGTCAAAAAGCCAAGTTTAAGTAAAGTCAAGTCCTGTGACGGCCCTATGATTCGGGGTCGTTACACTAATCGTATGAGATAACGTACCGAAAAATCTTTAACGTTTGTTTTTCTATAAATGAGAGTCTAAAAAGTATGTATCGTGAGCAATTTACTCTTTGTTCATAAATTTTTCGTAAAATAATACATGTGCAACCCATGTGAGCTTTTTCCCCCCAAAGTACATTCATTATTCTTGTCACGACCCAAAGGGGACCCGCAACAGAACGGGGAACGACCCGGCCCGAAAAGGACTAGATCGCCCGACCCTTAACGCCAAATTTCACAAATCGCAGCGGAATATTAACCAATTAAGATAAGTCAGAGCCCAGACAGGTAAATGAACAGGTCCAACAAGTGACACCAGATAATGTAATGATATACGTCCAAATAAAATAACATATGTGAATGAAATACAATAAAGCTTACACATCCACAGTAGTGTCTCACCTTAATAATATAAGATACTTCCTCAAGAAAATTTATTAAAATAGGAAATTGACACAAAGTGATTGTTCCCGCCGATAATCAAATTCTCCTTTACTGAACCCTGAAAAATAGTAGTCGTTTGGGGTGAGTCGACTAAACTCAATAGGGATAGAGTTTATTTCCAGCAGTTATAAAATATTATGCAGAAATTTAATAAAAATGCAGTTTTCAATTTAAATAGATGATCAGTGAAAATGGAGCCTCTCACGGACCCCGAGCACATTGGGCCATAGGCCAAAACATCGACATCAGGCGGTCGCACGCCATAATTACCATGATCAGGTTTAGGGTTTCGCGCCCAAGGACACGGCTCTTCAGCTGTCCTATTACTTCTAGTTAAAACCACACAATTTTTATCAATGATTGAAATAATGCAGTTGATAAATGTGTAAAAATACAATAACACAAATTAAATGAACAGTTTATGCCAAATAAGTGAATTTAATTAATGAATTAAAAATAATAATGCTTAACCGAAAATAAAATAAATCCCTACCTCGAGCGCACTTACAACAGGTTAACTCAAATAATTCAAGAGTCCAAGCAATGAGTCCACAGCTTAATTCTCTAAATTGGTACCTAACAAAGAATAAATTTTTTTCATTATTTTTGGGCTACCTATGTAACACCCGACATTTCGGCCAGGTGATTTTCTGACCATTTTCATTGTCACCCTCTTATTTAACGTTATGATTTAAATTTAATGTTAAGACAAATTTATTACAAGTTGGGTAAAACTAGGTTAGGTGGCAGTTTTGTAATTAGAATCGATGGATTTAGTATAAATAGGAAATGGAAACCTTAAATCTCATTTATTGCCACTGTAGCCGACATTCCCTCTCGGCGATTTCTTCTCTCCCAAGTTCTTGCTCTCGGCTACCAGAACTTTCCTCTGCCGACGACCGGTTTCGAGCTTGCTTTTCTCTGCAAATCCACACCCGAGGTATGAAATGGACAATGTAGTCATTCATTAGTAAATAGAGCTCTGTTCTCAGCTCGGCACTGAGTTCGGATTTTTAGCAGTGGCCGAGCAGTTTGTGATTTTCTTAATCTGAGAGTAGAAATGTCATCCCGAATCAATTCTGAGCATTTTAAGTAACCAACTCGGATTTAATCAATGGAAAAACCTGTCCACCTAGTTTCGGATTTCAGACTGTAGTGTGTCAAACAGAGGAATCAGAATGACTTTAGCTAATAGATCCTAGGGTGGTTTATGATTAGGACTACTAGGACTTTGTTTTAACTACTGTAATGTACATGTTTTAGGTGAAGAAGTTAAAGAGAGGAAGTTCGGATTGCTAAGGAATCCAGGTAAGTGAATGTATTAAGATTTCCGGCCACTAGGGCCCTACACCGCAAGGGTATTAGGGAATCACTGAGATGTTAGCTTATTGACTATGACTTGTTATTTCCACGATATGAAGAAGTTATGTAAGTAAATGTAAAGTTACAGGATGTTCTACTTGTCCTTATGGTATGACTTTTCTCTATGAACCTCATGTCTATGCATCATGCCCACGTTTATGATTAAGTAGAGAACATGAAAAATAAATATAACCATGATTAAGTGCAGAACGGGGAAAAGACTATGTTATGTATGACTCGCAAATTCTCCCACTGGAGGAGGCCGAGTAATGATATGTATGACTCGCGAAATCTCCCACTGGTGGAGGCCGAGTAATGATATGTATGGCTCGCGAATTCTCTCACTGGGGAGGCCGAGTGATGTATCATGATTGCCGCGATAGGCAAATGATTATGTATGACTGCCGCGATAGGCAAATGACTATGTACCCCTGTCTTCCTCCCTCGTTCCCTGCCTTAATACATGTTATGTAAATGATAAAGATGAACATGAATGAAGAATGGTTTATGAATTATGTCCCTTTAAATTGTGTACTCATGTATATCTGTCAGCATGCATTCCTTACTAAGCATTAGGCTTATAGTTAAACCTTATGGTGTAGGTGAAGAAGGTTCAGGTGAGGATGTTATGTTCAAAGTGGATGCTTAAGGCTGGTTGCTGGAGGATGCTCAAGGTGACAGTGCGGGACTGGAGAGGCGATTTATGACCCCTGGTTTAAACTCTTATGTTACAGTATGTTAAAGGATATGGTAGTTTAAGTAGGATGAGATTATTTTAATACGTTGAGCTTGAAACTGTCTAGTGGATCACTGAGTCAGGGAATGATTATGTAGATTTATGAATGATCTGTTGCTTAAGTCTCCCGCTATATGTGTTTGGATGAGTTGTGTTTTCTTCCAGTTGAAAGGAGTCCTTTGATGATTTAGTGTTCTCTACCGTAAGAAGGAAGCTGGATGAGGCAATCTTCCGGCTGACGTCATCGGCAGATGCCGAAGGTTAATTGTTTGACGGTTTAGTCTTCCGGCTGACGTCATCGGCAGATGCCGAAGGTTAATTGTTTGACGGTTTAGTCTTCCGGCTGACGTCATCGGCAGATGCCGAAGGTTAATTGTTTGACGGTTTAGTCTTCCGGCTGACGTCATCGGCAGATGCCGAATGTTAGAGTTTGATGGTTTAGTCTTCCGGCTGACGTCATCGGCAGATGCCGAAGGAATAGTTGATGATGGTTTAGTCTTCCGGATGACGTCACCGGAAGACGAAAAATGCGTTTTGTCGATTAGCGACCGGATGATGTTTTAATTTAGCACGTGAGACCTACGTGTCCACCGGAAGATGTCTCCTTTTAGGCGATGTTAAGCGAGTCACGCGTAATGCACGTGATGACCGGACGACTAAATTTCTGAGGGTTGTCAACGCATGCAACCCATGCAAACCGAGTGGTATTATGTTAAGAGAATTGAGGGCATCTCCTCTTTTCCCGGAATTGTCAGGAAACCAATGACCGAGTCTAGTCGCTCGACTCTGTGAAAGTTTGAGCCGACGAGGTGTGGGAAGTCGGGCACGAGAGGGTTCGTTTTCCTTAACGGTTCTGCGTCTCTATTACCAGTTTAGAAAATAAAAAAAATATATATGTATAATGTGAAAGTCTGTTGTGAGATAGTAAGTGAATGTAATAATAGTAAAAGTCAGGCAAACGGTAAATGAAAGAATATGAATACGTGACGGCTCCTGGCCGGGATCGTTACAACCTATCTCTTAATTTACCCTCCACAATCGACGTAATTTACAGCCCAAAATATCATAATTACATATTAAAAGAATATACTCAAACCATACAGATTGAAGAAAAGTACCCAACTGTTGCTAATCCAACAACGCAGAAGAGATATTTATACCTTGAAAATCAACTCAAACTCTCGGTAATGATTTCTCAGTCAATATTCCAGAGCATACCACAAAATAAATTTTGATCTTAAAATCCATTCAGGAAAAGGTCTATCGAACATTAATTAATCCCACAATCGGAGGCTCTAATTCTTCTTTCCTTCAGTTCTTCATGAGTTCATTTCCTTCTCAAATATCCTATAGTTCATCATCTCATAATAATTTTATCACCCAACAGAGAACTCAAGAAGGAAACAATAAAGAAGAAGGGGGAAAATCGCTCACCAATATTTCGAGTACAAGGGTCGAGCCTCCAGTTCGTTTCACAAAAGTTGAAAAGAATAAGACAAGGAGCGTTTTGAAGCAAAAATCACTAGAATCGGGAACCAACTCGTCGCCGATCGATTTCTTCTTTCTGTTTGCGCGGCGTCGTTCTCAGCAAGGAATAGGGTTTCTGGGAGGGGGAAAATAACAGAAGGGAATTCATTAAGTAGGAGGAGGATAATTGTATAGGTGGCAAGTTGATTTTTGACAAAAAGAAAATTACCTTTTTGTCCTAAGGCATTTTCTTCCCCAAAGTAGCTGGTGGGTTTCACAATTCTTCTCTCTTATCTCACTCAACCAAAAGATTACTAGGTTGAAAGACAAAGCACTTGTAGAAGGGGTTTCCATTTCAACAACTTTGATCCTATCTGCAATAGTGTTTTTCTATATGTATTTGTTTTGTAATAGTTACACTGATTTCGAATACCTATTGTCTAATAAATTTACTTTATGAAGGAAGCAAGAGGGTTTTTTACATACGCAATGAAAGTTTCTTCGAGTTTAAGGTAGTTCCAATCGGTAAGCCACCTCGCCAATGCGCTTAACAATTTAAAAAAGGTCATAAAAATGTTTACTAAGCTTTGAATATAATTGACCCTTTCCAGAAGTACTGTTTATAGGGATCCAATACAAACTAACAACGCCTATGTTTGTCAACAAAATGTTTCATTTGATTACGAGCATGTTGTAAATTTTCTTTAAGGTGCTTTAAAATTAATTGTCTGTTCTTTAAATTGAAATCCACTTCTTCTATTGAAGAGGAACCCTCTGAATGTACTGACATTGTAACACTCGGCATTTTTGGCCGGGAAATTATCCCTCGAACTATCGATCGGGATTAGGCTTATATTAATATAATGTATGTTTTGGTGAAATATGTTGGAATATTTAGTGAAAAACTAAACTATGGAGTAACCAAAAAAAAATCTTTAGTTAGAACCAATGGAGGGGCAGTCTAGGTAGGAATTAAGGTAGGTGGGAGGAAGCCAATGGATAGCTGCCAAATATCCATAACTTGCTGAGAAACCTACCTATTGTCTTCTCTTCAATTTTCTCCTACGTGAAACCCTCATTTCTCCTCTGTTTCTTTCCACTCTTCTCTGTTTTCTTTCTTCCAGACGACAAACATCCTTCGAAGCTCCTTCGGTCTCCTCAATTTTCTTCTGTTTCTCTGCCTAAGGTAAACATCTGCTAAAGCTAACGAGTTGGAATAAGTTAAAATGTGAGTTTTGTTGGAGTTTGAGGTTACGATAATTTGGAGTGAACTCACTATTTTTACATGAAAACACGTTGGTTTGTTTTCTAAAGATTTGAATGGAGTTTGAAGCTTATTCTACTAGGTTATTAGTTAGCATTTGCAGCTTGTTAATTTCCCTTTTTGTGCACGTCATAGGTTCGTGCATCACCGTGGTTTCACGAGCAAAGCTTGCTACTTTTTGGACTACAGGTAAGCTCATATCCGTAGGTTGGCCCTTAAGGTTTTCATTTCTGTCGGGTTGTTTCGGGTAGAAAAGTTAGAGTTACGTTCTGAGTTATCTGCTTTTTCCTTATGTCCTGCTGTTTTATTCTTGTCGTCTGCTATTTTAAGTTTAAGCACTGTAAATGCTCATGCATACACAATTTTCTCGAAAGACATGTAAAAGTTTTTTGTGCACGGTTTTGAAGTTAAGAAGGATAAAAATCTGATTGTAATGTACCGGTTAAGTGTGGGACGGGCACTTGTGTTCTGCTCTGAATTTCCAGTGCCTTGTAGTGCATTTCTGTTACGCCTGTTCCCCTATAAGCCCCACTTTCTGACAGATAAAAAGTAATGTTCTCCATTGTCACTATATTCTGAAAATTCATGCATGGCATGTGCATCACTGCATTTTTATATGTTCTTACTGAGCTCTAGGCTCATAGTTGAACTTTCTGATGTAGGTACGGATCCCGTGGATGAGGGCTTTGTGCCTCAGTCCGACGAATAGGTGGCTGGTGGCTCGAGCTTTCGGAGGTGGTTGTGGCAGCCAGACATGTTTCTGACCCGAGGGAGGGAAGTTTTCAAGTAAAGTTTATTGTCTAAAAACTCTGTTGGAGTTCTGTGTTTTTGTTTTAAAACACTGTTGGGATTTTTATAACGTATAGGTTTTGGTGTTTAAGTTTTTAAACCTCTGTAATTAACAGTTGTATATATGTTTTGAAATATTCTGGAACTGCTTGAGTTCTTCATTTCTAGGTTGTGCATGGATTGTTTCAAATTTTTGAGCTATCCATGCAGTTTGTTTTTCTTGAATCTCTGTCAAACATGTTTTACAACTTTGTTTTGAATCGGGTTTCTGAGGGTCTGAAACTTTTTATGTCTTCTGTTTTATGTCCCCTGTTTATACGTTTTCCTGTCAAAAGTTGTCAAAATACTGCCTTTAAAACTACATCTTCCGATCACATCCACCGCTGCATTTAAAATAACATCCACTGCTGCCTTTAAAATCACTTCCACCGGTGAACAGTTCATTTCTGTCTGTAGTTCACTTCCACCAGTGAACAGCTCATTTCTGTCAGTAGTTCACTTCCACCGGTGAACAGTTCATTTCTGTCTGTAATTCACTTCCACCGGTGAACAGTTCATTTTTGTCAGTTGTTCACTTCCACCGGTGAACAATTCATTTTCGTCTGTAGTTCACTTCTACCGGTGAATAGTTCATTCCTGCCAGTTTATTTACATCTTCCACCTAACGTCATCTGCTTTACTTCTACCACTATTTCTGTTGCTTCTATTTAATTCATATCTCCCGCTGTCACTGTTCATTTTTAGTTTATTCACATCTGCCGCTGTTTACAGTTCGCTTTTGTTTTATTCACATCTGCCGCTGTTTACTGTTCACTTTTGTCTTATTCACATCCACCGCTAATCTATATCGCCTGCCCAGTTTACTTACATTTTTTGCTTCGTCTACTGCCTACGTCTTCTTCCCAGCTTATTCATGCCATCCACTGTAGCCCTTCTACAGTATGCCATTCTCCAGTTGTTTTCATTCTCTCTATTATCCTATTTTATTCTGTTTCTCTATTTCAGCCGTCCATTTCTGTTTACTGTTTTTCCTAGTTTCCTTATGTCAATCACCCCTGTAATCCAGTTGTAAATTAGCTGCATGTATCTTATCACGTTGTTCTCTGCATGCTCGTCGTCCATCCAACCTTTTATTTAAACGTTCTAAGTATTCTGATTTCTTCTGCCGTTCATTCTGTAGTCCGATTTTAACTGTTTTCTCGTTTTAGTTTCAAATCCAGAGAATGTTTTCCCTCTCTGTAAAGTTTTAAGGGTTTTGCTCTTAAAAGTTCAGTCTGTTTGATTCAAAAAAAAAATATATGTCCCGTTCTCTGTTAAATGTCCCGGAGTGATGGCTCTTCGGATCTCGATCGGGTCAGGGGCCGTCACAAACATAGTTGGAGGAGCTCGACCATACACAACTTCAAATGAGGTCAGAGCAATGGAAGAGTGATAAAAAATATTATAAGAGTATTTTGTCCAGTGAAGTATCTTTTTTGATGAACTTGGATGTCCATCGTAAAACATTGCAAATATTGCTCAAGAGTTTGATTAGTAACTTCATGATGTGCCACAGATTCATCACTCAAGAATAAGTCCATGGAAAGTTTCTAACCGATTTTCAAGTGTTTATTTTGTAGTTCTTCATGGAGGAACATGCTTTAAGGAAATCAATATCTTCAATTCAGCATCCACTTACAATATGACATTCTTCAAGGTGAGGCATAAATAGAAGATCAAACACACGTCCAAGGATTATTAGACTTTCCAACAAAACTGTAGTTAAACGGACATCTAAGGAGTATTTGGCATTTTCGATAGCCTTACCAATGTTATTTAAACAAGTATGCTTCATGAAGAATGTAGCTGACATCTTAAGGTTTCCAGAATGAGTTGGATAACATAATTTGGACACCATTTTCTTGATCCATTAGGCCAATTACAGAGCGACTCATTCTCACAATATTTATGGAAGGAGGAATTTGTTTTCCTTTATCCAAAAATGGAACCATTTCTTTTATTTGTTTTTATTGCATTTTTTAGTAGTTCACGTGAATTTTAGGCGTTTGCATGCATAAGATGACATAAGGGTAATTTCTAAAGATAAGGTTGACAAAATCAATTCGAATATGCACGGCTAGATGCATTGAGCATGCGGCCAATCAACTTGCATGCATGCGGATGGTGGTTGGTCGAAGTATTTCTCTCATTCTTTTCATTTATTTCTTTCATTAGTTTTTATCCTAAGTTTTATTTCAAGAGGGGTTTATTTGTAGCAACTGGTAATTGTCAGCCTTGATTTTATTAGTAACATTTTTGTGACTCTTATTTTTATAGAATTAAGTAAATTTGATTGGTTGCTTAAATAGGTTAAAGTTGGTTAACCAAGAGCATTTGAGTAATTGTGAAGCAAGTGTTATAAATGGAGAGTTTAATGAAGGTTTAGCCACCACTGTTTCTCATTTCCTCATTCGGCATTCAGCTCAGCTCAGAAAAGCAGATTCTTCTCCAGCATTTACCCCTTCGATTCTTCTTTGACTTAGGTGAGTTTTACTTCGATCTCTCGCTGTTTTAGTGATTATAGGTAATAGGGAGGGTTGTAGATGCGTATTTTGAGAATGTTGGGGAGTAGGAGTTGAGTTTGGTTTTGTAGTAAATTGGGAATGTACGAAGAACAGAGCCTTCAAACTAGTTTCCCTTAAATTTCTAGATAGTTTAGAATGAAGTTAAATAATGTTGTGCTTATGTTTTAGGTGAGCCAACTCTTGAGGTAGCTTACAACTAGGAATCTCTTAGGAAACTAGGTAAGTGGAGTATGTGTGTGCCTTCGGGTCTACATCACAAAACAGTAGGTTTATGCATGCTTGAATGTTTCTAGTATGTCATGCATCATGTTTTATTGAATGAGTACGAAAATGAATTTACATGTAATGACATGGTAAGGCATGAGTAGTTTCAATCAGATCAGCTATTAAGAGAACTAATTCGCCCCTTAATCGAGAAGAGGATTGTAGCACCCGGTTCCATTGAACCAAAAATTTAATCTATTATTAATGATGAACTTTTATAGAAGGGTTGGGGAGAGTTATTGATTAGATTAATAAATGATCAGACGAGGGCATGATGGTAATTAGGATTTTACATAGTGGATAACACATTTAAGGAAAAGTCCAGTGAGAGTAGCCGCCACTATCCCCATTTTCCTCTTTCGGTTTTCAGCTCGAGCAGTAGAACTCTCTAGGCGATTCTCTCGCCCGATTCTCCTTCAGCCTAGGTAAGTCTTGTTTTCTTGCATTTTAGCGATTAGTTTACTGAGAGAATACAATGTGAAGATTTCGAGGTTTCTGTGATTGAGGGTGGGTTCAGGTTCTTGGTGATAAATGGGAATGCACGGGTAATAGAGTTTCAAATCGATTTCCTCAAACATATTATTGATTTTTGGTAAGGTTTAGTAAGGATTGGATTAACGTACTGTCATGACCTTAGGTGAGTGAGTTTTGGAGCAGTTATAACCGAGCATTTCTAGGAGAGCCAGTTAAGTAAAGTATGCATGTGCCTTCGGGCCTACATCACAAAACAGTAGGGTTGTGCATTTTGTGAATGATTTTGTATGTCATGCATCATGTTTTTGAAAGACTACGAAAATGAATTTCCATGTAAGAATGGTAAGGTATGAACTGAATGTGACAGACAAACTATTAAGGGAACTAATCCGCCCCTTAATCGAGTAGAGGATGTATGACATTGGGAGAATTGATCCAACTTCCAAGGGAACCATGGGATCAGATCAGCTATTAAGGGAATTCATTCGCCCCTTAATCGAGTAGAGGATGTATGACATTGGGAGAATTGATCCCACTCCCAAGGGAACCAAGGGATCAGATCAGTTTATGAACGTATGTGTATGCAACTGAGATGAGAAAGTAGAAATTGCATGTTTAGGAATTTATGTTTCAGCAATGCATTTCATTACTGCTTTACTTACTTAGCATTAGGCTAATAGATGAGTTTTGTGATGTAGGTGTTGAGGATACTACAGGTGAATTCTCTGAGTTCACTGAGGGATAGGTTGGTTGGAGGAGCACATTCATGTTTCGGCCTGGTAAACTGATGAGGCAGGTTAACTGGTGTCAGTAATTTGAAAGTTTAGTTGATAGTGTTTCAATTTAAATTTGTTGAGTTTCATGACAGAAGTGATTCTGATGTTTTGAATACGTTTTTGAGTTCCCTTTTTTTTTATAATAGTGTCTGTTGGGATTTAATGTTGGCACTTACTGAATTTTTAGTAATGTAATGGTTTGAAATGTTTTTGAATGGTTTCAGTGAAGTGAGTAAATTCTTTTCTGTAGGTTAAGTTGTTGTTATGTTGTCTATCGGAAGATGTCTTCAGTGGAAGCTATCGGATGATATAGAACAAACTTTGTCGTTTAGTGATCGGTATATGTAACTTATTTTATCGGAAGGTGTAGGTTTAAGTCTATCGGATGATGTCTCAGTAAACTCATCGGTAGATGTGTGCTGACGTCATCGGAAGGTGTAGGTTTAAGTCTATCGGATGATGTCCCAGTAAACTCATCGGCAGATGCGTGCTGACGTCATCGGAAGGTGTAGAGAGTATTTTGTCGTTTAGTCACCGGTGGATGTAGAACAAATTCGATCGGATGAAAGAAATCATCTGGCTGACGTCATCGGAAGATGTAGAGTGCATTTTGTTGTTTTGCCACCGGATGATGTCTTCCATTTTCTGCTTCAGCCCCTTTTTGTTGACTTTGTTCAACGGGCGATGCATTTGACTTTTGAAACTTATGAAGTGTTTTGCGATTTAATCCTTTATTCCTTTTGCCGATTATTCCCCAAAATTCTAACTGAGAATTCAAGCATTGTACAATAGTTTTGTTTAACTCTATTTTTACTTAGATGATTTCCGCTGCAAGTTTTAAAAAAAAATAATACGGTTGAAATTTTTAGTCATGTACGGGCATGGTGTGACGAACCGGGTTCAGATAACTCGGGGCGTTACAAGGATGTTATGACTTTGGGAAAACTGATCCACTTCCCATCGAACAGAGGGATCAGATCAACTATTAAGGGAACTAATCCGCCCCTTAATCGAGAAGAGGATGTTATGACTTTGGGAAAATCGATCCACTTTCCATCAAACAGAAGGATCAGATCAGAGAATGAACACAAATGCAACTGAGATGTGAAAGTAGAAACTGCATGATTAGGATTTATGAATTTAGTATTTCATTCATATTTGCTCTACTTATTTAGCATTAGGCTAATAGATGAGTTTTGTGATGTAGGTGCTGAAGTATCTGAAGGTGAATTCTCTGAGTTTACAGAAGTCTAGGAGCAGTTGATGGAGCACACCTATACACGGTTTGGTGCTCTGATGAGGCGGTTTGACTAATGTTTGTATGGAAGTCTAAATGGATTGATGTTTGTAGAAGTGTGCTGAGAATTTTAATGATTGTGATAGTTTTAGTATTTTTGATACATTTTTAGATTTTCTCGGATGATGATACATTGTTAGTTCTAACTGTGATTCTTACTGGTTTTCAAGCATTTAACTGGGTCAGGTTGTTTTGAATGATTTCAGTAAGATTTACAAGTTCTTTTAGTAGTCGGAGTTGTTTTTTGTTTAGAGTGTAAATGGTTGGTACGCTGTTCTGTTGTCTATCGATAGATGTCGTCTATCGGTAGATGTCGTCTATTGGTAGATGTCGTCTATCGATAGATGTTTTCTATCGGTGAATGTTGAGTGTTACTGTTCACTGGTAGATGTTGTCTATCGGTAGATGTTGTCTATCGGTGGAGGTTGAGTGTTATTGTTGAGCGGTAGATGAGAGTAGTCGACGTGTCGTTCGGCAGATGTCGAAAGGCAGATGTCGTTCAGGTAGGTGCGAGCGGTAGATGTGAGCGGTGGATGTCGGTAGCGGAAGAAGCATTCTGTTTCTGCCTCTACCGCTAACACTGTTTAGCGGAAGAAGCACTCTGTTTCTGCTTCTACCGCTGAGATTATTTGGCGGAGGATGTGTTTGAAATTTTAAGACATTTAAATATTCAACACCTTTATGTCCTCGCTTCTTTTGGCCGATTATTTCTATCATTTAACTGTTATATAAGTATTGTTTTAGTGATTTGTTTTAACCCTGTTTTACACAAATATTTTTCCGCTGCAAGTTTTTTGATGTTTTTAAATAAATTAAAAATTTTAGTCGTTGAGTGGAAATTTTAAGTTTCCCTAGAATTTTCTTAATACAGTCAGAGTCTGTGATTTACAAACCGGATTATGAATTCGGGGCATTACATTATTAAAACCTTCAAATACTCTTATGTTTCAGTTAGATTTGTAACGACTCTTAAACCTATCACTTAAATTCCCGTGTAAATTTTTCTTTTTAAACCTCTAAATCAATTAAAACATCCTTAAACCATTTAAAGAAAATATAATAAAATAGGTGTTGAAATTGCTTTGGAAAGAAAAGGGAAACGTTTAAAGAAACATATAAAAACAGAAGAGAAATCAACAAAAGGAGTCGAGAGCAAAAATGTCAGAGGGCGAGAAAACAAGGGGGCGATCGATCGGCCCTTAGGCAGCCGATCGATCGCCCCATATTTGGCGATCAATCAGCTGCTGTTCTGGAAAAATTCCAGAACGCAGCCAATGAGAGCCGACCGTTCGCCCTCCCCCAGGCGAACGATCGGGAACTCCTCTAGAAAACCAGAGAGTTCTGCGTTCGATCGCCTCCCCTCCCGCGATCGATCGCCTCTCTCTTTTTCTTCTACCCCTTCGTTTCCTATACAACACCCTCACACACACTTCACCACTTCATTACTTCACACCTTGAAATCTCTCCAACCCTAAACACCTAGCCTCGACTCGTATCAAGCACTTGAATCTTCATACAATTCTCACTCAACACGTCACACAAAAACCAGTTCAAAACATATTTAAACGTGGCTAAATTTCATAACGAACCGCGTGGTTCCGTTTAAAAACTAAACGTTTCCCTCTGTTTGAAATAATAAAAAACACAACAAAATACTATCCAGTTACCAATCATCCTAAAATGTTCAACTATACAATTCTTCTATACTTTTTATCTGTCAAAATCCCCAAAACATTTACTTACGTCCCCACGGGTCATTCTCCTTCAACGTGCTCATACTTCGGGAGGAGGAACTTCGTTCTCACTGTCTCAAAATCACCTACACCATAGAATTAAAATGTGAGCTAGAGGCTCAGTAAGTTTACGTGAATGCACGTGAATGCTATGCATGTGCAGTTCATAAATCATGCATCCTACCTTTTCGCTATTCATTTCATTTCATTTATGTCACCGGGGCTTCACTCTCGCTAGATAGAAACGGCACATCCGACTATTGGATAGCCCCTCGTATCTAACCGGGAGGAAAACATGCTTCATCCGACAGCCATGTCTGAACCACCGCCACCGACGTGACCATCATTATATACATTTCTTTACCTTTTCATGAAAACGTGCATGTGAATTCTTTTTCGTGCTTTTTCAGAAACCATGATGCATGGACACGTGCGATACTATAAACATATAAAAACAGAACAAGCAACGAACGATAACATTCACAATTTATACTAAAACTAACTACCCAACCTATTACCCAAAACAATCAAACATCTCCAAATTCTGCGAATCAACAAAATCTTATGGTGTAGGCCAAATCGGCCAAAGTAAATCACGAAAACTTACCTCGCGTCCGTAGCACACGCTCAAAGTCAAAAATGCTTTAGTCTCGTCAATTTAACAACCTAATAATAAATACAAGTTCACAATATAAACCTCAAGCATCAATTAAAAATCTTAGAATTGCACAACTTTCTTCGTCTAACTATCAACAAGGTAATTTAACACAAAACAAACCAATTCAGCATGGTAAACTTCCAACTTGAAACCAAAAATATAACCAAGGTATTTGAATAAAACCTTATACCTCAACCTAATATTCCAAGCCAATTAGTTTTGAGTCACATTCACACCAACAATTTAATTCAACCACTTAAATAGCTAGAAGTTCATTCAACTAACAAAACTCAACAATTTTCTTTCAATATTCTCGGATTTTGCCTTTAAAATTGCCTTAACTTTAAACCTCAATAACTCCCTCAATTCTTATCTGTTTTCAATGATTCAACATGTTTTGAAAACCTCATTATGTATATTTTAACATGAAATCGTCCATTTATCCAAGAAAAAACAGAGTCAAGACAGAAAACCAAAAAAAAAAAACTGCTCACTGAACCTTTCCAGTTTTTGCACAATAACTTCAAAAATCCAAAACTTAATCAATTCTCGATGAAATCGAGTGGTTCAAGTTGCTATGGACTCCTCTAAGAGTCCCCTATCCAATGATATAAAGCCATTTAACAAATTAGAATCAAGAGCTAGGTCAGTTCTCAAGAAAACTGAAACTGCCCAGTTTTTAAATTGTAATTTTTTTATCCAACGTCAAAAATTCGTAATAAATTGAATATATGTCCAAATTTGATGATTCAAGATGCTATGCAAACCTTAGGGTGTCTACTTTTTAATGGTCAAATTTATTTAACAACCCAACTTAAATAGCATAGCCGAAATTCCAAAAGAACTGAACCTCCTCTGTTTTATCTCTAAGTCCAAAATTTTCATAACTTTCAACCAATAAACAATTTCTTTCAATATAAATCATATACATGCTTATACTCATGAATAAGCATCATTCAAAAGAAGAAATACAGCAACTAAAATAAAATTTCGTGCATCCTTACCAATGATTTATCAAACCCACAAATCAAAGTATAAATACTCCACTTTTATGTTCAAACCTAAAGATTTGCCAAACCCATGATAAAATCCTAAAAAAAAAGCTCACCGTACCTTTAAAATTTGGGAGAGGATGATGAAGCTTTCATGACTTCTCCTTTGGATGAGTAACGCGAGGGAGAGAACAAATGTTTTGCATGGAGAAGAAGCTGTGGGAGGAGATCGTGAGAGGAGGAGTTCGGCGCAGGGGAGGAAAAACTCGTGCGTGGGGAGAAGAGAAAAGGGAAATAGGGCTTCACCCTCTTTTCTTTTGTTGGAGGAATATCACGTAGAGGGGAAAATGAAACAAAAAGGAGGGTGTTTTTAAGAAAGCTTCTTGGATAAGCTTTGATGAGGTGTCAACACCCCATTGGTGCTTCACACCTACATTATTTTGTTCCAAAAATGTCCTCCCATCAAATCTAACTAATAGTTATTCCATTTAGTTAGCCTCATTAGTCTAATTACCCATTAAACTTGGCAACTTGACTTTTAAATTCTCAAATAATATTTCTTCGCTTTATAATTGGTAACCTTAAATTATAAAATATTCTGCGCTTAAAGAAATTTATTCGTTAATTTTTTCTGGGTGTTACATTTCACCCACCTTAATTAAAATTTTGTCCTCAAAATTTGCTTAGCGCATGGCTCCAGACATTGACACACTTATCTGGCTGCCTCGTATCCAGGCTCCGTTCAAACGGTATATCTTAAGTTCTTAGTTCCTTAACTTCATCGTGATTGACTATATTTCTCAATCTAAGGTCATCCTATATATCATCGAGTCTGTTCCATCCAATTACTTCTTAAAGTTAAATTCTTATTTAAAGGCATTGGTTCCATCTTAATTATCTATAGTCTAAAACTTTAGTGGTTCATCAAGTAAGACTTTAATCTCCATTGCCCCCCAAACGACGATCTCTTAACCACATACTCCAATATCAGTCTCATAATCACGTTCACAGCACTCAATTTGACTAACTATGGCCTTGATTCTATCTACTTCTTATGTCTCCATATGAATTCATTTTAAACTACGTAGTCTGACACTTAATTAATTATTATTATTTTATTATTATTATTATTATTATTATTATTTATTTATTTATTTTTTTTTTTACATTCAATGATTTTTAATTTCTTTGGCTTTAATCAATCTGCTATAACCTCAACTTTCAAAATTAGCTGATATAGCTTTATCTCTAAGTCCCTTGGAGCAAATTCATTCGACCCTTAAATTTTTTATTTCCAAATCCTTAAAATTTCCTCAATTAAGCTACGCTACATACGTAGGAGGAACATTCTTGTCTCAAGTCTTCACACAAATCCAACTTCTAAGTACTCGAACAATAAATTTCAATTCTCATAAGAATAACATCTAATCTGACGACTCCTTTCACTATCTAAGAACATATACCTATTCGCAAACTAAAACATAAGTCCTCAACCTTATAGTGATTAATTACATCCTCAAAATTTGCTATTATTCATATCTTCTCAACCATTAACCTCAAGTAGATATTCAAATATAATTTCTTGCCGCGAGGCTGTCAACTTCTCATGTGTCTAAAATATTCAAGTTTATATTATCATCTACAGTTCACTTAGAATTCACCGATTGTAGGTTGACAATCTAGAATGTCACTAGACAAGACTCCCTAAGTTTCAGTGTTGTCCCCATACTCCTTCATCAAATGAGATTCACCTAATCGTTATGCAACATTTCTTTTACGACTCATGCAGGTAATCACCCTCATTTTTGCAATCCATGAGAAACTGCTTCTAAACTCTTAATTTATTCCATGCCCTAAAAGTGTTACACTAATTATTGTCCCAACGTTGGATTTGAACTTAGAGTTCTCAATGTTTCTTCAATCATCTCAATTCCTTACGATGTACTGATTTCCCAAGTGAAAATCAACTTCTATGTCGCCTCAATTGGTGATTGGTCTTCACAAGTTCATATTTAAGCTTTTAAATTTTCTTTGTATGGTTAGCCGAACCATGAGGGGATCCGTCAACTAGAATTCATTCTCATTGGAAATCTAGTGAAAATTGTTTGAACATCTCCCCACCTTGAAATTCAAAATTAGCTCAAAACTCATAATTCCTCCCAAAGAGTCGTTAATGTGTCACAGAACCGTTTTCACAACAAACTGAGAAATCTCATTTGTATTTAGGCATTCTCGTTTTCCAATTTTTATCTCATAAAATTTAAACCCTTGAGGATAATAATTCAATTATCTGCTTTAATATGAAAATCTATGCACCCCTCACTTGATCTTATGGTGATTGTCACCTCTAACATCCCCCTAACGTATGCTGTCTCCTACTTCCTTAAATCACCAAATTCATATTCACACAAATGCCTAGTTATCTTTAATTGAACTCTTAAACTGAACTATAAGCCATATTCCACCTCTCTTCCTAGCTCCTCAAATAATAATGCCTTCCTAACAATTCTAACACCATTGAAGCATAACTAAAAGAATATACTCGGCAAACGAACCTGTTTGTCATAGCTATGTAGACTCCATCAATTTAGTCGCTCATATTGTACGACCAAAATATTGGTCATAGAACACGATTTTGAACCGTTCCCAAGTCATCGCTTCTACGTCGGTAGTCGCCTTGATGGAGTCCCACCAAAATCGGGCATCCAACGTCAGGTGGAAAGTAACGCACGTGACCTTCTCTCCAGTCTCAATCTTCGCGTAGGCTAACCTATCTTCCATCGTCTGAATCAATTCCTCCGCAACAGTAGGATCCGACGATTGACCATTGAATATTGGAGGTCGTAGCTTCTGAAACCTCTCCATGTAGTGATTATTCGGAATGACTATATCCTGAGCTCTCTGATTTTCACGGTTTACTAAGTTCTCAATCTGTTGCGCTTGTCGGTCCATATGTTGGGCCTGACGATCGAGTAAATCGGTGAGTCTATCCAGGGCTTCATCCCTGGCGTCTCTCGCTCGCACCATTTTCTATAACTCCTATAAAAGTTAAAACAAATAATCCTAAGAAATCAAAATCAAACAAAGCAATTAAACGTACTTACAGTTGAGTAAAGATGTCCGCGTAGTGGCTGTGCAGTCGAGCAGTCTACAAAACCTTTTTTAAAACCCGGGGGCTCTGATACCATAACTGTCACGACCCTTAAACCTATCCCTTAAATTCCCGTGTAAATTTTTCTTTTTAAACATCTAAATCAATTAAAACATCCTCAAACCATTTAAAGAAAATATAATAAAATAGGTGTTGAAATTGCTTTGGAAAGAAAAGGAAAACGTTTAAAGAAACATATAAAAACAGAAGAGAAATCAACAAAAGGAGTCGAGGGCAAAAATGTCAGAGGGCGAGAAAACAAGGGGCGATCGATCGCCCCTTAGGCAGCCGATCGATCAGCCCATAAACAGCCGATCGATCGCCCCATATTTGGCGATCGATCGGCTGCCGTTTTGGAAAAATTCCAGAACGCAGCCAATGAGAGCCGACCGTTCGCCCTCCCCAAGGCGAACGATCGGGAACTACTCTAGAAAACCAGAGAGTTTTGTGTTCGATCGCCTCCCCTCCCGCGATCGATCGCCTCTCCCTTTTTCTTCTACAACTTCGTTTCTTGCACACCACCCTCACACACACACTTCACCACTTCCTTACTTCACACCTTGAAATCTCTCCAACCCCAATCACCTAGCCTCGACTCGTATCAAGCACTTGAATCTCCATACAATTCTCACTCAACACATCACACAAAAACCAATTCAAAACATATTTAAACGTGGCTAAATTTCATAAAAACGAATCGCGTGGTTCCGTTTAAAAACTAAACATTTTCCTCTGTTTGAAAATATTAAAAACACAACAAAATACTATCCAGTTACCAATCATCCTAAAATGTTCAACTATACAATTCTTCTATACTTTTATCTATCAAAATCGCCAAAATATTTACTTACGTCCCCACGGGTCAGAATTCGCACTGACTGCCAGCGCACTCCCACGGGCCATTCTCCTTCAACGTGCTCATACTTCGGGCGGAGGAACGTCTTTCTCACCTGTCTCAAAATAACCTACACCATAGAATTAAAATGTGAGCTAAAGGCTCAGTAAGTCTACGTGAATGCACGTGAATGCTATGCATGTGCAGTTCATAAATCATGCATCCTACCTTTTTACTATTCATTTCATTTCATTTATGTCACCGGGGCTTCACTCTCGCCAGATAGAAGCGGCACATCCGACGATTGGATAGCCCCTCGTATCTAACTGGGGAGAAAACATGCTTCATCTGACAACCATGTCTGAACCACCGCCACCGACGTGACCATCATTATATACATTTATTTACCTTTTCATGAAAACGTGCATGGGAATTCTTTTTCGTGCTTTTTCAGAAACCATGATGCATGGACACGTACGATACTATAAACATATAAAACCAGAACAAGCAACGAACGAAAACATTCACAATTTATACTAAAACTAACTACCCAACCTATTACCCAAAACAATCAAACATCTCCAAATTCCTCGAATCAACAAAATCTTATGGTGTAGGCCAAATCGGCTAAAGTAAGTCACGAAAACTTACCTCGCGTCCGTAGCACACGCTCAGAGTCCAAAATGCTTTAGTCTCGTCAATTTAACAACCTACTAATAAATACAAGTTCACAATATAAACCTCAAGCATCAATTCAAAATCTCAGAATTGCACAACATTCTTCATCTAACTATCAACAAGGCAATTTAACACAAAACAAACCAATTCAGCATAGTAAACTTCCAACTTGAAACCAAAAATATAACCAAGGTATTTGAATAAAACCTTATACCTCAACCTAATATTCCAAGCCAATTAGTTTTGAGGCACATTTACACAAACAATTTAATTCAACCACTTAAATAACTCGAAGTTCATTCAACTAACAAAACTCAATAATTTTCTTTCAATATTCTCGGATTTTGCCATTAAAATTGGCTCAACTTTAAATCTCAATAACTCCCTCAATTCTTATCCGTTTTCAATGATTCAATATGTTTTGAAAACCTCATTATGTCTATTTTAACATGAATCATCCATTTATCCAAGACAAAACAGAGTCAAGACAGAAAACCAAAAAAAACAAATTGCTTGTTGAACCTTTCCATTTTTTGCACAATAACTTCAAAAATCCAAAACTTAATCAATTCTTGATGAAATCGAGTGGTTCAAGTTGCTATGGACTCCTCTAAGAGTCCCCTATCCAATGATATAAAGCCATTTAACAATTTAGAATCAAGAGCTAGGTTAGTTCTCAAGAAAACGGAAACTGCCCAGTTTTTAAATCGTAATTTTTTTATCCAACTTCAAAAATTCGTAATAAATTAAATACATGTCCCAATTTGATGATTCAAGATGCTATGGAAACCTTAGGGTGTCTACTTTTTAATGGTCAAATTTATTTAACAACCCAACTTAAATAGCACAGCCGAAATTCCAAAAGAACTGAACCTCCTCTGTTTTATCTCTAAGTCCGAAATTTTCATAACTTTCAACCAATAAACAATTTCTTTTAATATTAATCATATACATGCTTATACTCATGAATAAGCATCATTCAGAAGAAGAAATACAGCAACTAAAATAAAATTTCGTGCATCCTTACCAATGATTTATCAAACCCACAAATCAAAGTATAAATACTCCACTTTTATGTTCAAACCTAAAGATTTGCCAAACCCATGATAAAATCCTAAAAAAAAGCTCACTGTACCTTCAAAATTTGGGAGAGGATGATGAAGCTTTCATGGATTCTCCTTTGGATGAGTAACGCGAGGGAGAGAACAAATGTTTTGCATGGAGAAGAAGCTATGGGAGGATATCGTGAGAGGAGGAGTTCGGCGCAGGGGAGGAAAGACTCGTGCGTGGGGAGAAGAAAAAACGGAAAGAGGACTTCACCCTCTTTTCTTTTGCTGGAGGAATATCATGTAGAGGGGAAAATGAAACAAAAAGGAGGGTGTTTTTAAGAAAGCTTCTTGGATAAGCTTTGATGAGGTGTCAACACCCCATTGGTGCTTCACACCTACATTATTTTGTTCCAAAAATGTCCTCCCATCAAATCTAACTAATAGTTATTCCATTTAGTTAGCCTCATTAGTCTAATTACCCATTAAACTTGGCAACTTGACTTTTAAATTCTCAAATAATATTTCTTCACTTTATAATTGGTAACCTTAAATTATAAAATATTATGCGCTTAAAGAAATTTATTCGTTAAATTTTGTTGGGTGTTACAAGATTGAATTGAATAGAAAATTGAGGTTTCCTCTCCCAAAGTCGAGCGTTTCTTTTGAAGCTTCACGCAACCATCTTCTTCATCATTGATTGTTGTTAAATTATTTCTATCTTGTGAGTACAGTGGAGATTTTTAATTGGTGCATACCTTTCTACCATCTTAGTTGAAGGTAGAGTTTAACGTAAGGGTGTACGAACTCTTAACTTACCTCGTTGGAGCGCTTCTTCCATATTAGGAGACAAGGTCGAAAGGTACCCCATTTTTGCACTTTCTCGAACCAACCAAGGTTTTTCAATTATTTTACGCTTTGATTTTCAGTCATTTGGTGTCAGAGCTCTGTGTATTCTTTGGATTATTAGCTGAAAATTTGATGTAATTTTTTTGGCCATCATGATGATCAAAAGAGGCGCACAAAACAATCAACTCGGACAACCCTAATCCGAAAGGAACAGACTTACTTCCTTACAGACCAACAGTAGTCAATCATCTGTATCTTTCTTTCACAATCAATTCAAGCTCTGATTTGCACACACAAACAACCTCACATCCAGAGCTTTAATCTGCCACACGAATCGCGTCATTCCAATTTCAAACGAGAGAGTTACACCTTCTCGAAGTTGGTGTTCTGTTCTTGGCCGGAACAACAAATGGAATTCTGGCGACCTTCGATATTTTGGCTATAACTTTTTCATCTTTCTGATTTAACCTCTGACATTTTCAGGATAGTTCTTCTGTGATGACCTGAATAGACACGTATGAGGACGAACCACCCAGTTCTCCACGAATCCTGAGTGGGACTTGGGCCGGAGGGTGACGTGCTGGGTTAAAACTCCGCGGATCCTGGGTTGGACTTGGGCTGGAGGGTTCGATAGTAAAAGGGGGTCGTCACAATCCCACATCGCTTGAAGAAGTATGTGGAAATGAAACATATGTAAAGAGACCCTCCCAAGATAGGAAGACGCGTTTTAGAGCACAATTGACAACAGATCCCATAAGAACTCCGAAGTTAAAAGTGCTTCGGCGAGAGTAGTACCAGGTTGGGTGACCGATTGGAAAGTCCTCGCCAAACAAAGCCGTGAGGGGAGGATATTGGACTATGGCCCAATCCCCAGAGCGGGCAATATCTTGCTGGGAATAGAGGTCGTTACAAATGGTATCAGAGCCTGTACCTAACCAGAAATGTGGTTAACGAGGACGTTGGGCCCCCGAGGGGGGGTGATTGTGATGACCCGAATGGACACGTATGAGGAGGAACCACCCAGTGCTCCGCGAATCCTGAGTGGGACTTGGGCCGGAGGGTGATGTGCTGGGTTAAAACTTCGCAGATCCTGGGTTGGACTTGGGCCGTAGGGTTCGATCGTAAAAGGGGGTCGTCACAATCCCACATCGCTTGGGGAAGTATGTGAAAATGAAACATATGTAAAGAAACCCTCCCAAGATAGCAAGACGCGTTTTTGAGCACAATTGACAACGGATCCCATAAGAACTCCGAAGTTAAAAGTGCTTCGGCGAGAGTAGTACCAGGTTGGGTGACCGACTAGGAAGTCCTCGCCAAACAAAACCGTGATGGGAGGATATTGGGCTATGGCCCAATCTCCAGAGCGGACAATGTCTTGCTGGGAATAGGGGTTGTTACATCTTCCATGCCGTTTTCAAGAACTTCCTAAATTTTCAGGTCATTTGGTTAAGAATCGAGAAAGTTACAAATTTTGGCAAGTTGCTGAATTTTTGTCCAGATCCACTAAATCTAGGATCCAATTTTTTTTTATGGGATTTTGTTGCTTTATTGGTTGTTAAATGGAAGCACTTTTGGAAATACGATCCCTGCTCTTTCCTTGGATTATTTCCTCTGTTTTGTGGTAATTTTTAGTGGCAAAGATGTTGAGAAAAGATTGACCGAAAAATTATCATAACCGTTATGACTATGAAGATCATCCGAGCCATTTTTATGGTGAAGATTATGCATCAAATGACCATGTTGATAATATAAGATTTCATAAAGTTTCATTGCCTATTTAAGGTTATTTGAATGGATTTGATTTCATTGATTGGTTGGAAAAAGTAGAGAAACTTTTTGATTGTCATAACTACTTGAAGGAAAGAAAATTAAACTAGTTACTTTGACAGTCACGAATTATGCTTATTCATGGTGGAAAGATTTGAAATCTCAAAGGGAGGATGATGGTGAAGCAGAAATTCTTACTTGGGAAAGGATAAAGAGGTTAATAAGAAAAAAATTTGTACCTATCCATCTTAGAGTAAAAATTTTCTTAGAAATAGAAAAATTAGAACAAGTCACACTGAACGTTGAAGGCTATTTGGTCGAGTTTAAAGTTATGAATTTGAGAAGTGTTGTTGAAGAGCCGCTCGATCACACCATTGCTAGGTTCATTAGGGGTCTAAACGAAGAGATTGGGGATGTTTTGAAGTGACATACATATGGTTCATTGGATGATATAATAAAAGTGGCAACTAAAGTTGAGAAACGATTCAAGTGGTCATTGGATTCTTTCAATGAACGACTCTCTTCTACAAGTCAAAATACATTCAAGCCTCAACCTTTACAAGCACAAGTTCATGAGGAGATTGTTGAAGTGACCTCACATGGAAAGGAATATGAGTTTCTAGAAGAAGAAATTTGCTACCCCCATGAAGGTCCACTACTCAAGATTGGTGGACAAATGGATAAAGAAGAAGATGTTTGGCTAGAATATGAAGAAGTGGAAGAGGAGATCAACCCCTCCCATGAATAGCCTAATCAAATGGAGCAAACATATCTAGTGAAGCATGAAGATGAGTTTGTAAAACCATCATTGGGCAAAGAAAGTGAGCATGAGGATGGATCCCAAATGGATACTTTGGGCCAAGAAAGTAATTGTGAGGAAGAAGTTCTTGTTCAAAAAGAGGTTAAGGCCTTGGAAATTGAATGGCTTTTAAGTCTCTCAACCCAACAAGAGGAAAGAGAGCCACCACCCCTAATTGAGGATTTCTTTGGAAAGCTCCCTCGTAGAACCGAAGACACGATCAAAAAGGTAGCAAAGCTCAACAATGACATCTATTTGCTTGAATGGTTGAAAATCTATGAAGCCCCGACCATCTCCAATGATCAAAGTCTTATTTTATATTTCAAAGAAGGAGGAGAAGACAAGGAAGACCACCATTTGGATTTGAGGTCAAATCCTCAATCACCCGGGGAGGATGATGTGCCACGGGATGACCTTAATCAACCTCAGCCAAGTCCATGAATGAACTTTCTTTCTAATATGTTTGTTCATTATATAGGTGATTATGTTGGAGACCAATTGGAGATAAAACCAAACATTAAGTTGCAAGTGTTCCTTGAAGGTGGATTAAGAAAGGCTTTGGATTTGAGGTCAAATCTTTTCCAACTCTGGGAGGATGATGTGCAACGGATCCATCACTCAAGAATAAGTCCACGGAAATTTTCTAACCGATTTTCAAGTGTTTATTTCGTAGTTCTTTATGGAGGAACATGTTTTAAGGAAATCAATATCTTCAATTCATCATCCACTTACATTATGATATTCTTCAAGGGTGAGATATAAATGGAAGATCAAACACACGTCCAAGGATTATTGGACCTTCTAACAAAACTATCGTTAAACAGATCTTTGAAAAGTATTTGGCATTTTTGACAGCCTTGCCAACGTTATTTCAACAAGTGTGCTTCATGAAGAATGTGTTTAATATCATAAAGTTTCTAGAATGGGCTAGATCGCATAATTTGGACACCGTTGGCTTCATCAACAAGGCTAGTTAAAAAGAGGCTCGTTCCCACAACATTTATAAAAAGAGGAATTTGTCTTCTTTTATCCAAATAATGTAACCGTTTCTTTTATTTGTTTTTATTGCATTTTTTAGTAGTTCACATGAATTTTAGGCATTTGCATGCATGAGAGGGCACAAGGGTAATTTCTAAAGATAAGGTTGACAAAATCAATTCGAATATGCACGGCTAGATGCGTCGGATGTGCGGACAATCAACTTGCATGCGCACGGATGGTGGTTGGCTGAAGTATTTTTCTCATTCTTTTCATTTATTTCTTGCATTAGTTTTTATCGTAAGTTTTATTTCAAGAGGGGTTTATTAAAACCCTCAAAGAATCTTATGTTTTAGTTAGATTGAATTGAATAGAAAATTGAGGTTTCCTCTCCCAAAGTCGAGTGTTCCTTTTGAAGTTTCTCGCAGCCATCTTCTTTATCGTTGATTGTCATTACATGATTTCCATCTTGTGAGTACAATAGAGATTCTTAATCGGTGCATACTTTTCTACCATATTAATTAAAGGTAGAGTTTAACATAAGGGTGTACGAACTCTAAACCTACCTCGTTGGAGCGCTCCTTTCATATTAGGAGACAAGGTTGAAAGGTGCTCCCTTTTTGCACTTTCTTGAACCAACCAAGGTTTTTCAATTATTTTTCGCTTTGATTTTGCGTCACTTCCATTTGCCGATGATAAGAACTACTAAACAAGAGTTTAGTACCACTTAATTGCAGTATTTATTTCCAAAATTTACTGAAAAAGTTTGGACCATGATCACTTATAATCGTGTTTGGTATCCCACGCAGCTTACAAACATTTTTAGCAAATACTTAAGTGGCTTTTGTTGCTGAACAAGAAGAAGGTAATGGTACAAAATGAACCCGCTTGGATAGCCTATCAACCACATCTGAAATAGCAGTATATCCATTCGAACAAGGAAGACCGTTAATAAATTCCACAGAAAAATCTTCACAAATATTAACAGGAATGGTCAATGGCTGTAATAGTCTTGTAGATTTTGTTATTTCATATTTTGTCTGCTAACAAATAGGACAAGTTTGAACAAAATGTTGAATGTGTTTTTTAAGAGTTGGCTATTCAAAGTATGAATTTAATCTCTTATTTGTACGAACAATACTTGGATGCCTCTTGTTAAAGAAGCATGACATTCCCAAATAAGATCTATGCGGCAACAAAATCTTTACTAAGAACGATCTTACCATCATGAATAATAAGGCTGCCCTGCAATTTATAAACTCGATAGTTTTGAGGATGTTGTTGAATCATTTGATGTAAATCACATAAATCTGCTAAAGTAGTTTCCTCTCGCAGTTTATCAAATATAAGACAATGCAAAGTAGTTAATGTTGAATAAGAATCACTCATATTCGAACTCGTGTCAAACTTCTTGGAAATCACATCAGCAACAACATTATTCTTTGCAAGATTATAAACTATATCAAAATCGTTCCCCGGTAACTTCACAAGAAACATTTGATGTTCAGGAGTCTGAATCACTTAATAATAAATTGATTGCCTAGAAAGTATTGTCTCCATTTTTTTAAAACCTCTGTTATCGCAAACATTTCTCTTATATATGTGCTGCTATTTTGCATCTTAATGGACAATTTTCTTGCTGAAGAAAGCAATAAGATGTTTATCTTGTATCGACACAACACCAATACCAACACCACTTGCATTTGCTTCCACAATAAAAGTTTCTCAAAATTTGGTAAGAAAAAAATCAATGCTAAAATTGTAGCCTCATATACAAACCAAGGAAGACCAAAAATTAAAGATTCAATTAAAGATGGGTAAAGATTTATTAAAGAAAATGATGCATTTGAAAGAGTAAAAGAAGAATTTTTTTATTAAAAACTACAACTAGAAGCCAAAAAGATACTTGAAGAGAGATTCATGAAGATTCACAAATATTGGAGACAAAAACATGAAGATTCACGCGGATTGGAAAGAGATAAAAATTCTAATGGATTGGAGAGAGATAAAGATCTATACAAATTGGAGAGAGATAAAGATTCACGTGGATTACATTGATTCACGCAAATGGATTTACATGAAAGTTGAATTTTCTTTTATTAGTTTTATTAGTTTAGTTTAGATTTTTGTTTTTCAAATATTAAGAAATAACATTTTTTTAGGAATATCTAATTATTGTTTGAAACCTATTTAAAGGCTTAACCTTTGTCGCATTAGCTACCAATTAATAAGAAATATTTGAGTTTGTTTTTTAGAGATTCTTCTTTTGGGTTCTTTGTGAAGAACTTGATCTTCATCAAGTGTTGACTTGATAGATCATCTTTGATAGCTTTGCTTCAGCTAACAAATGTGGCTCGGGTTAAACACGTCTTTTGATAACTACTGATAAGAACCATGGGTATATGAAACCCGAGAACCTTTAACAACGCGGAATAGAAACTCAGGAACGCCTTTAAAATCAAGTATAAGGAACTTGACCCCAATTGAACCTTGCCAACGGAATCAAAGTTGTCAAACAAGGAGCTTGACCCGTAACCAAACTTGTGGTTAGAATCAAAGCTATCAAGTTGATCTTTCAAGTTTCGACTTGAAGAAAATCTACTTCTTCACAAAGAACCAAAGAGAAAATTCTCAGAAAGAGTAACCCAAATTGTGTATATTGCTTTTTTTTTTTTTAATGTTGCAAGTTTTATGCCTTTAAATAGGCTACAAACTATCCTAATTTAATAAGAAAGTAATTAGGAAACATCTAAAGGCTAGGAAATATCTAAAGATTAGGAAACTTGACAAATTAATAAAAAGAAACTTTGTGTAACACCCGAGTTAACGGCCAGGTGATTTTTCCTAATTGTTTTAACGGTCATAAATATTTAATCTTCGCAGTTTAGGATTTTATGCCAAGCTTAATTAATTACATGTGGATCTAAACTAGGTTGAGTGGCAAAATTGTAATATTGGAGGATTGAGGCCAGTATTTAAAGAAAAAGGAAAGGATTCAAACCTCATTTAAACCACGGTAGCCGACACCTTCCTTTCCGGCGATTTCTTCTCTCGCAAGTTCTTACTCTCCTCGACGGCCGGTTTACTCCGCCACCACTCGACTACTCTGCGCCTGAGGTATGCATTAGACAATGTGGCTATCTGTTAGTTTATTAGCTCTGTTTTCAGCTCTGTATTGAAGTTTTGGATCCTTCAATGGCCGAGTATTGATAAGGACATTTTGAAACCCGAGATTGGTAATGTCATTCCGAATCGATTCTGGACATTTAAAACAACCAACCCTGAGTTATCATTTATCGATTCCGTCTGTGTTGATTTTGGGATTTTAGACTACATTGAATATTAGACTAAGAACTCGGGAATGACTCTTAGCTATTAGATCTTAGGATGACTTGTGAGTAGAACTTTTAGGATTTTGTTTTAACTACTGCAATGTAAATGTTTTAGGTGAAGAAGCTTGAAGAGAAAGAAGCTCAAAGTGCTAAGGAGACCAGGTAAGTGAATGTATTAAGGTTTCCGACTAATAGAGCCCTACATCGTGGGAGTACTAGGTTGAGATGTCTGATGTTTACCTTATGATAACGAGCTTGTCTTCACTTGAAGGATTTATGTATGTTGCGAGTTATACTGTTTGATGACCTGTTAGTGAATGTGAAGTTGTCTGCTCTGGTATGATCCTTGCCATAGTTTGATGAGTTAAAAGTTCTCATGTTCATGCATCAAGAATGTTTGTCAAGCATAAGAAAATGTTTTAACGCATGTTTTCCATGAACAAGATATGTATGTATATATGTATATACATAAGATTTATGCAACGTGGATTAAGTGAGGGTTGAGGGCGGTTCGGCGTATGTCACAGTCCAAAGAAGGACATATGAATACGACCTGCAGTAGGGAACAAGATCAAACTCACTGTCGAACCCCCTTTACCGGCACAAATCCTCTCTTGATCCACACAACCTAAACAAAGATTATGATCAAAGACTATGAATGATGAATATGATCAAAGACTATGAATGATGAATATGATCAAAGACTGTGAATGATGAATATGAACAATGATTATGAATGATGATTATGATCAATGACTATGAATGATGAATATGATCCATGACTATGAATGATGATTACGAGCAAAGACATGAACAAGAAAAGACTTATGAGCATGTGATTTTCTCAAATTATGCATTCATGCATCCATGTTAGTGTTGCATTCCTTACTAAGCATTAGGCTTATAGTTTAAACCTTATGATGTAGGTGACGAGTTTTCAGGTGAGGAACTCAAGGTTAATGAGGATGTCTAAGCTTGGCTGCTGGAGGATGCTCAGTGTGACAGTGAAGGCTGGATAGGCGATTAAGCTCCCTGGTTATGCTCATAGTAAGTTAGAAAAGTTTACGATGGACAGATAACTAAATAGAATAGAATTTCTTACAACAATGAGACTTGGATTGAAGGGCTTGTCTTTAGAGTCTGAATACAATTTTAAGGATTAATGAATGGTTTAATTTGTTTGAGTCTTCCGCTATGCGTATTATTAGGTAAGCTTATGGTTGCTACTCCTTGAGGTTTATAATTATTAAGTTAATAATCGGGTGAATTGTGATATGTTCTATAGGATAAAGATGCTAGATGATTATAGTGTTTTACTGCTGTATGATAGAAGCTGGATGAGACAATCATCCGGCTGACGTCATCGGCAGATGTAGAGTGTTTAAGCCATCGGATGACGAAAGTATTATTTTGTCGTCTAGCGATCTGCAGATGTAGAGTGTTTAAGCCATCGGATGATGAAAGTGTTATTTTGTCGTCTAGTGATCGGGATGAAAGTGTTATTTTGTCGTCTAGTGATCAGCAGATGTAGTGTAATAAGCCATCGGATGATGAAAGTACTATTTTGTCGTCTAGCGATCGGCAGATGTCGAGTGTGTAAGCCATCGGATGATGAAAGTATTATTTTGTCGTCTAGCGATCGACAGATGTAGAGTGTGTAAGCCATCGGATGATGAGAGTGTTATTTTGTCGTCCAGTGATCGGCAGATGTAGTGTAGTAAGTCACCGGATGATGAGAATGTTATTTGTCGTTTAGTGTCCGGGTCATGTTTTAATTATTCACGTGAGATGCACATGACCACCGGATGATGTACCCTTATTTCACCGGATGATGTAGAGAGTTTCTCCACCGGATGGTATAAACACGGTCTTGTCGTCTAGTGACCGGTAGATGTGGTTCATTATTCTATCGGTAGATGCAGTCTATAGCTTAAAGTTTTCCCTTCACTAGCCGATACACATTGTACTGCATGCCGGCAGATATGTAATGTTTTCCTTTGCCGATTGAGGCTTAGCGAACCGCATATGACATCTCTAGTTAAATTATGTTTTAAGAAAAAAAAAAGAAATACACTACCGATAATGAATCATGTGTGAGTAACAAGGATTAGATGATTAAGAAAGATACGGATTATGTGACGATCCTTCCGGGATCGCTACAATTATGGTATCAGAGCAAAACCGAGTTCTAAAACCGATTCTGCAGACTGCCTTCCAGCACTGACTGTCACATGAGCACACTTCAGCAACTGTAAGTATTTATGATTTTAGTATATGTCATTAAGTTAAGATATATCTGTAATGATTTGTCTAGGAATCCCAAAATGGTTAGAGGTTAGCAGAGAGAGACCAATGAGGATAGCAATGCTATTGCTCAGTTGACAGAGTTGGTCATGCGCCAATCTCACCAGATAGAACGACTGATGACTGCTAGGGAGGAACAAGGCAACTCCAGTACTAATGCAACTCATGATCATGTGGGTGAGCGTTTCCACCGGCTTCGACCCCCGGTGTTTAATGGACATGTTTCAGATCCTATCTATGCTGAGGAGTGGATTCGAAAGATAGAAGACATGTTTAAGTATGCAAAGGTTGATGAGGGAGATAAGGTCACCTATGCTGTCTTTCATTTGGAGTTAAGTGCAAGGCATTGGTGGGACTCGATCCAGAACACCGCTAATGCCGAAGCTATGACCTGGGAGATGTTCAAGACTGCTTTCTTTGACAAGTACTTCAATAGGACTGTTCGGGCCAACAAGAAGAAGGAGTTCATGAATCTGCGACAAACTGGCTCTGTGACGGATTACATATGCAAATTTGATGCCTTATCACGGTTTTCTCCCCGTATGATTGAGGATGATGAGGACAAGATTTACCAATTTGTTCAAGGACTGAAGCCAAGTCTGTACATGAAAGTGAAGACTGCTGGGATACACAATGTACCTTATGGTGAAGTGACGGCTATGGCCTTGGAGCTGGAAGAGGCAGAAATGATAGCATATGCACAGCGTGAGCAGCCAAGGAAACTCACGAAGGACACTCAGCCGCCACCACGTCAGAACAAAGGTTGGCAGCCGCAACAGAACAGGGGACCACAACAACAACAACAAGGAATAAAGAGACCCCTCAACCAGAATGATGACCAAGGAAAAGGAAAGAGGCCTCTGGCACCCCTATGCCCCACCTGTAAGAAGAACCACCCCGGCAAATGAAAGTTGCGTTCTGGCCGCTGTTTCAGATGTGACAAGGTTGGACATATAGTCAGAGACTGCCCCATGCCGCCAGATCCGAACCATGCAAGGGTAGCACCTAGAGTCTATGCAATGATGGAGGATGAGGAAGCCGTGCAGCATACAGTCATAACAGGTACCATTATGATCTGTGGTTTTGCTGCTTACACACTTATAGATACGGGAGCCACACACTCGTTTATATCAACTCTGTTTGTATGCCAACACAACTTAGAACTTTTACCAGCCGAAAGGCCATATGATGTTATGTTACCATCAGGGAAGTCCCTACATTCTGAACAGATTGTTAAAGGTGATGTTGTGTCCTTAGGAAGTAAGAGACTATATGTAGAACTGATTGTAATTGACATGAAAGGATACGAGGTGATATTAGGAATGGATTGGTTATTTAGGCATTATGCCACAATAAGTTGTAGATCTGGGATGGTTGATTTTCGACCCCCAAATGGTAATCATTATTCCTTCCAAGCTATTCCTAATATAAGCAAAATACCAATCATATCCTCACTAGAGATTTATCGGTTATTGAAAAATGGTTGTGAGAGTTACTTAGCTAGCATAATGGATGTTCGGGTGAAGAATAAGATAGAGTTACAAGATATCCCCATAGTCAGAGAGTTCCCTGAGGCGTTCTTAGATGACTTGCCAGGATTACCACCTGATAGAGAAATAGCGTTTGTAATTGATACATATCCCGAGGCATTACCGGTATCTAAGAACCCTTACCGTATGACACCTGTTGAACTAAAGGAGTTAAAAGCCCAACTACAGGAATTAGTAGACAAAGGATTTATACGCCCTAGCAGTTCCCCTTGGGGTGCACCTGTCTTATTTGTCAAGAAGAAAGATGGTTCCCTTAGAATTTGCATAGACTACAGAGAACTAAATAAGTTGACAATCAAGAATAAGTACCCCTTACCCCAAATTGATGATTTGTTTGACCAACTGCATGGAGCAAAGGTGTATTCAAAAATAGATTTACGTTCGGTTATTACCAACTGAAAGTTAAGGAAGGAGATATACCAAAGACAGCCTTCAGAACCCGTTATGGACACTACGAATTCTTGTTCATGTCATTTGGACTGACCAATGCTCCTGTAGCCTTTATGGACTTAATGAATCGTGTGTTTCGGGAGTATTTGGACAAATTTGTAATTGTGTTCATAGATGATATCCTGATATACTCACGGACAGAAGCTGACCATGCAGAGCGTTTAAGAATAGTTTTGACAACATTGAAGGAGCACCAGCTTTATGCCAAATTGTCCAAGTGTGAATTTTGGTTGGACAAGGTTAATTTTCTTGGTCATGTAGTTTCTGCTAATGGCATATCAGTGGACCCGACCAAAATTCAGGCAGTAAAGGATTGGCCACAACCAAAGAATGCCAGTGAAGTCCTCAGTTTCCTTGGATTGGCAGGCTATTACAGAAAGTTCATCAAATGATTTTCTATGATAGCTAAGCCCCTGACGAATTTGACAAAGAAGGACAATAAATATTCTTGGACCGAAACTTGTGAGGATAGCTTCCAGACGTTGAAGGTGAAGTTAACAACAGCCCCAGTATTGACCCTTCCAACCGAAGAAGGAAAGTTTAGCGTATTTTGTGATGCATCAAAAGTTGGCTTGGGCTGTGTTTTGATGCAAGGAGGCAAAGTTGTAGCGTATGCCTCTAGACAGTTAAAGAGTTATGAACAGAACTATCCCACCCATGATTTAGAATTAGCCGCTGTTGTTTTTGCCTTGAAGATATGGAGACACTACTTATATGGACAGCAGTGTGAGGTGTTTTCTGACCATAAAAGTCTGAAGTACCTCTTTACACAAAAGGAATTGAACATGAGGCAGATGTGTTGGTTGGAATTTGTCAAGGATTATGACTTTGAGATTAAGTATCACCCGGGTAAGGCTAACTCTGTAGCTGACGCATTGAGTAGGATGTCAACAACTATGCAATCCGTCGTGTCAACCATGTCTATACCTTTGAGGACAGAAGTTCAAAGGTTTGAATTGGAGATAGTTTCAGAGTTGTCAGCTTTGCTTGCAAATTTGACCATTCAACCAAAGGTTTTAGAAAAGATCAAAGAAGCACAACAGAAGGACTCTGAGGAGAATAACAGCATGATGGACAAGGTGAAGGACACCACCTCCGAGTTCAGTCTTTCCAAGGATGGGATTCTGAGGTTTAGAAATAGATGGTATGTCCCTAATGATGAAGGATTACGTAAGCTAATCTTGGCTGAGGCGCATTCGTCCCCCTTTTCTGTGCATCTTGGAAGCACCAAGATGTATCGAGATCTGAAGTCACTCTACTGATGGCCAAACTTAAAGAGAGATGTTGCTAAGTATGTAGAGTCATGTTTGGTTTGCCAACAAGTTAAAGCTGAGCACCAACGTCCAGGAGGTACCCTTCAGCCCCTACCTATTCCCAAGTGGAAGTGGGAGCACATAGCTATGGATTTCGTTGTAGGATTGCCTAAGACAACTAAGGGACATGATAGTATTTGGGTTGTGATTGATAGACTGACAAAATCGGCCCATTTCTTACCAGTAAGGACAACCTACTCGATGGACCAGCTTGCTGATCTTTATGTACAAGAAGTTATTAGGTTGCATGGAATTCCTGCACTATCGTCTCTGATCGCGATCCTAGATTCACCTCGAGGTTTTGGCAAAGCTTACAGGGCACATTAGGTACAAAGTTGTCTTTCAGCACTGCTTTCCACCCACAGACAGATGGTCAATCAGAAAGGACTATCCAAATACTTGAGGATATGTTGAGGGCTTGTGTGCTAGAGTTCCAGACATCTTGGAGCAGATACCTACCCTTGGTTGAGTTTTCTTACAACAATAGTTACCAGTCCACCATAAGTATGGCACCTTATGAGGCGTTGTATGGTAGGAAATGTAGATCACCTCTGTATTAAGATGAAGTTGGTGAAGCAAAACTCATAGGTCCCGAGATGTTGCAGCAGATGTCGGACAAGATTGCCACTATTAAGAGGAGGATGATTACTGTACAAAGCTGACAGAAAAGTTATGCAGACAAAAGGAGGAGAGAACTTGAATTTGCTGTTGGTGATGAAGCTTTCCTGAAGGTTTCACCATTTAAGGGAGTACTAAGATTTGGCAAGAGGGGAAAGCTTAATCCACGATTTATTGGACCATTCCCTGTTTTGGCTAGAATCGGTAGTACAGCTTACAGACTGCAGTTGCCTCCATCATTGGATAAAGTTCATAATGTTTTCCATGTGTCAATGTTAAGAAAATGTATACGGGACCCTACACAAGTTGTTAAACCAGTGGATTTTGAGATTGAGCCGACGCTAACATATGAAGCGAAGCCAGTGCAGATATTGGAATCCGCAGTTAAGAATCTGAGGAACAAAGAGATTCCGTTGGTCAAAGTTTTATGCAAGAATCATGGCATTGAAGAAGCCACGTGGGAGCGACGACAGGACATGTTAGACAGGTATCCAGAGTTGTTTGTTTGATCAATTTTCGGGGACGAAAATTTTGTTTAAGGAGGGGTGGATGTAACACCCGAGTTAACGGCCAGGTGATTTTTCCTAATTGTTTTAACGGTCATAAATATTTAATCTTCGCAGTTTAGGATTTTATGCCAAGCTTAATTAATTACATGTGGATCTAAACTAGGTTGAGTGGCAAAGTTGTAATATTGGAGGATTGAGGCCAGTATTTAAAGAAAAAGGAAAGGATTCAAACCTCATTTAAACCACGGTAGCCGACACCTTCCTTTCCGGCGATTTCTTCTCTCGCAAGTTCTTACTCTCCTCGACGGCCGGTTTACTCCGCCACCACTCGACTACTCTGCGCCTGAGGTATGCATTAGACAATGTGGCTATCTGTTAGTTTATTAGCTCTGTTTTTAGCTATGTATTGAAGTTTTGGATCCTTCAATAACCGAGTATTGATAAGGACATTTTGAAACCCGAGATTGGTAATGTCATTCCGAATCGATTCTGGACATTTAAAACAACCAACCCTGAGTTATCATTTATCGATTCCGTCTGTGTTGATTTTGGGATTTTAGACTACATTGAATATTAGACTAAGAACTCAGGAATGACTCTTAGCTATTAGATCTTAGGATGACTTGTGAGTAGAACTTTTAGGAATTTGTTTTAACTACTGCAATGTAAATGTTTTAGGTGAAGAAGCTTGAAGAGAAAGAAGCTCAAAGTGCTAAGGAGACCAGGTAAGTGAATGTATTAAAGTTTCCGGCTAATAGAGCCCTACATCGTGGGAGTACTAGGTTGAGATGTCTGATGTTTACCTTATGACAATGAGCTTGTCTGCACTTGAAGGATTTATGTATGTTGCAAGTTATACTGTTTGATGACCTGTTAGTGAATGTGAAGTTGTCTGCTCTGGTATGATCCTTGCCATAGTTTGATGAGTTAAAAGATCTCATGTTCATGCATCAAGAATGTTTGTCAAGCATAAGAAAATGTTTTAACGCATGTTTTCCATGAACAAGATATGTATGTATATATGTATATATATAAGATTTATGCAACGTGGATTAAGTGAGGGTTGAGGGCGGTTCGGCGTATGTCACAGTCCAAAGAAGGACATATGAATACGACCCGCAGTAGGGAACAAGATCAAACTCACTGTCGAACCCCCTTTACCGGCACAAATCCTCTCTTGATCCACACAACCTAAACAAAGAATATGATCAAAGACTATGAATGATGAATATGATCAAAGACTATGAATGATGAATATGATCAAAGACTATGAATGATGAATATGAACAATGATTATGAATGATGATTATGATCAATGACTATGAATGATGAATATGATCCATGACTATGAATGATGATTACGAGCAAAGACATGAACAAGAAAAGACTTATGAGCATGTGATTTTCCTAAATTATGCATTCATGCATCCATGTTAGTGTTGCATTCCTTACTAAGCATTAGGCTTATAGTTTAAACCTTATGATGTAGGTGACGAGTTTTCAGGTGAGGAACTCAAGGTTAATGAGGATGTCTAAGCTTGGTTGCTGGAGGATGCTCAGTGTGACAGTGAAGGCTGGATAGGCGATTAAGCTCCCTGGTTATGCTCATAGTAAGTTAGAAAAGTTTACGATGGACAGATGACTAAATAGAATAGAATTTCTTACAACAATGAGACTTGGATTGAAGGGCTTGTCTTTAGAGTTTGAATACAATTTTAAGGATTAATGAATGGTTTAATTTGTTTGAGTCTTCCGCTATGCGTATTATTAGGTAAGCTTATGGTTGCTACTCCTTGAGGTTTATAATTATTAAGTTAATAATCGGGTGAATTGTGATATGTTCTATCGGATAAAGATGCTAGATGATTATAGTGTTTTACTGCCGTATGATAGAAGCTGGATGAGACAATCATCCGGCTGACGTCATCGGTAGATGTAGAGTGTTTAAGCCATCGGATGACGAAAGTATTATTTTGTCGTCTAGCGATCTGCAGATGTAGAGTGTTTAAGCCATCGGATGATGAAAGTGTTATTTTGTCGTCTAGTGATCGGCAGAATGTTATTTGTCGTTTAGTGTCCGGGTCATGTTTTAATTATTCACGTGAGATGCACATGACCACCGGATGATGTACCCTTATTTCATCGAATGATGTAGAGAGTTTCTCCACCGGATGGTATAAACACGGTTTTGTCGTCTAGTGACCGGTAGATGTGGTTCATTATTCTATCGGTAGATGCAGTCTATAGCTTAAAGTTTTCCCTTCACTAGCCGATACACATTGTACTGTCCGCCGGTAGATATGTAATGTTTTCCTTTGCCGATTGAGGCTTAGCGAGTCGCATATGACATCTCTAGTTAAATTATGTTTTAAGAAAAAAAAAAGAAATACACTATCGATAATGAATCATGTGTGAGTAACAAGGATTAGATGATTAAGAAAGATACGGATTATGTGACGATCCTTCCGGGGTCGCTACACTTTGACTACGTAATAAAAGGAAACTGGTGTAACGACCCGAAAACCCACCTGGATTCCCGGTTCGCTACAAGGGCTACTTTGAGCTAAACGACTCACTAATTTCCCTTAATCCTAACCATTAAGCACCACGGCGTCCTCCCCGAAAATTTCGGCAGAGTAACGCTTGAAAATGGCACCCCCAAAATGCTAAGTACCTGCAAACGAATAAATCCCAACCAATCCAGAACACTCCTACTCAACTATCCAGCATACGACATACGAAATCTCCAACTAGTAGTAAAGAGGGAACTAAAATACTAACATCCCTAAGTGAAGAAAATCCACAGTATAGGGCGACATATCACCCTTAACTATGACTATATACAACAAATACAAATACCCCCACAAAAGACAAAAAGTCCTATTCACTATCATCACCATGCTACGGCTCCTCCTTGGTCGAGTCGCCCTAACACTGTTATCAACCGGGGCCCTGGTCGCACGCCACCAACTGCCACCTACTCCTAGTCAGACTCTCTGTACACACCCACCAGCTCAGCAGTACCTACACCACAGAACACACCGTAAGCTCAAAGCTTAGCAAGTAAAGTGCTGAAAAATAAACGTGAAGCATGAAAACTGGTTATGCAATCCTAACACATGCAGGTCTCCACACACGTTGTCATCATCTCACCGCATCACATATCACCGAGGTTTGGAATGTAACCGCACCGAGAAGTCAGTCCGTACACCGCATTGTTTACCGGCACGTCACCGCCGTCCCGGTTCCTCCAGAAACGGGGTTCATAAGTCACACCCAAAACCCCCCTGAGCCGACTCAAAATGCAACCGCCCGAGACAGTCGGTCGATACACCGTGCTACCATCGGCATGTTGCCACCGTCCAGCTCGTCCAGGAAGAGGGGTCCACAGTCACACTCCAGCCCACTGTCGCCTGTCCACACCGTACCTCACCTCCACTACCCTCCCTCCGTGCTAAAAAAACATGCTCAAAACATTTTGCGTAGCTTTTAAAACATGATGCATGCTGACCATAATCAACTAATTACGACTCCACATATGCATCACAATCACAAACGTACCTACAACCTATAACGTGCACAAAACTCACAACTAACGTACAACTGACCCACAACCTACACACACAACTGACCAACAACCTGCATGATACTTGCAACCTACGTACAACTCACCCACAGCCTGCACAAAACTCATAACATACATACCATTAACCTATAACCAGCACAAGACTTATAACGTACACACAACTAGCCCACAATCCACACAAGACTCACCACATACGTACGACTGTTCCACAACCCTCACAAAGCTCACCACATACGTACGACTGTCCCACAACCCTCACAAGGCTCACCACCTACGTACGACTGTCCAACAACCCTCACAAGGCTCACCACCCACATACAACTGTCCCACAACCCTCACAAGGCTCACCATCCACGTACAACTGTCCCACAACCCTCACAAGGCTCACCACCTACATACAACTGTCCCACAACCCTCACAAGGCTCACCACCTACGTACAATTGTCCCACAACCCTCACAAGACTCACAACCTATATGCCATGACCAACTAACGACGACTTCACATCCACATCACTTCACGCGCGTACCTACGACTCACAACCTGCATACCATGACCAACTAACAACAACCTCACATCCCCATCAAATCACACATGTACCTACAACTCACAACCTGTATACCATGACCACTAACACCACTTCACATCCCCATCACTTCACACGCCGTACCTATGACTCCAACCTGCATACCATGACCAACGAACAACAACTTCACATCCCCATCACTTCACACTCATACCTACGACTCACAACCTGTATACCATGACCACTGACGATAACTTCACATCCCCATCACTTCACACGCGACCTACGATGCATGAACCTGATACCATGACCAAGCCGCGTGCCTACGACTCACAACCTGCATACCCATGACCAATCACGACCAACTTCACATCCCCATCACTTCACTTCACATCCCCATCACTTCCACACGCCTACCTACGAAGCACAACCTACATACCATGACCAACTGAAGACAACTAACATCCCATCCCTTCACACGCTTACCTACGGTCACAACATGCATATAACTACACCACACCCTGCACAAAGACTCACAACTACCACTGACGACGACTACACATACATGTCACATACAGGACTACTCACGACATAACTCACGACATACACAGACTACAACATGCAAACAACTGTGGTGTAGGCCCTTTGGGCCGACTCTCAGACATTTCACCCACACTACACTACTACTAGCGTCCTAGCTCGCTGAGGATACTCGGTTCCCTATCCACCTACGGCTCGACCTACGACAAAAATTCAACTTTAATAAAATCAAGCTTACATTCACCAATTTACTCTCAAACTACTATTTCTAGCATAACCCAACTAAAGCTTAACTAAATAGGCCACTAATTTGGGTTCGGTAAAAACCGACCCGAAACTTCAGACGTGCGTAACTTTCGCGTCGGTTATCATAATCGAACGATTCTAGTGGCCATGTACTCCTTTAATAGCCTAGTTTAACTGTAAAAAAGAAATTTAAAACAAACGGCCGCAGCTAGGTCAAAAATGGCAAAACTCGATTCTGCCCCTTACCTGGAATTTCCCCCATCTCGATTTTTCATCAATTTCCACCCATTTCCTCACCAATCAGCAACCCCTCATACCTAATTAGCATAATCTAACAAAACCCTACAGCTTTAAACCAGAAAATTGAAGCAACCAATTTGGAGCCCCTCGGTTTTTTGCCCAGACTGAGTTCCGGCTCAACGGCCATCGCCGATTCAAGGTTCGGCAAACCCAAGCTAAAGGCACCCAAATTGGCCGGTGATCGGAGCTCTAGAAGCTCGGCGACCCATAGCACAGACAAAACCAGAACAGAGCGAACCCAGCCTTACCGGTCGGTTTGCGCGCAGAGACAAGCCAGAAATGCTAGCCCTGATTTCGTCATCGTCGTCGTCTGACCGGAAAGACGTCGAAATCTCTGGCGATTTTTGATCGGCGAGCATCGCTCTCCTTCCCCCTCTCCCCTGTTCTGTTCTCGGCTGTGAAGAACGCTGAATAGCTTCAATAGCCATTCAGTTGTTTTAAAAGAAAACATAAAATGTTTTCTTTTAAAACAAAAAATAATAATAATAAAAATAAAATAACATTTACCGTTTTACCCTCCCGTAAGTTCGGCCCCTCCGAAACTCCGTTAAATTCCGTTATTAAATTTCTATAAATTGACTCTCACCTCACCTCGGTCTAACTCTTCCACCAAAACTCCCGAGAAATAATTTAATTTACCTAATAGCTAACCTAACTTAAATTAATTAACTTAACCTGAAAAATTTGGGGTATTACAACTTGGACCAATTTAATTGATGAATTTTGTGACTCTCCTTCCTAAATTTGTTGTCCACCTTTCTTCAAGAATTAGGAAATAAGTGCTTGCCAAATTTAATAGAGAAAATAAAATTCTACATAGATTTTGCATATGCATGTTTTGTTGTTGTGTTTCCATCCCTCTTGTTCACGTAAATCTTTATCTCTCTCCAATCCGCGTAAATTTTTATTTCTTTCAAGTTTGTGTGAATCTTTATACCTCTCTCTCTAAACTTTGTAAATCTTTATGCATCTCTCTCCAAACATCTTTTTGGATTCTACTTGTAGTTTTTTAATCAAAAACTATTTTTGTACACTTTCAAATGTATTATCTTCCTTCAATGAATCTTTATCCATGTTTGGAAAATCTTTGATTGCAACTTTGATTTTTGGCATTCCTTGGTTCATATCATTCCCTTTCCCTTTGAAGAGATTCGTCCTCAAATCTCCTGGATCATACATAAAGAAATTCACATTAGAAAAGAGATTAAAATTGTTAGAAAAAAACAACTATTTGGAACAAGTAACAATTGTTTGCTCCCTTGGTAACATCATATTATTTTTCTCACTTTCTTCATCAATTTCTTTTACCTTTTGTACCCCAACTTCGTACTTTTTTGGCTCATAGTTGAATTTTAGTTTTTCTTCGTGATCTCATGGATGTTTTGGAAAATTTCCTCTATTGGACAATTATCTTCATTTTGTTGCAATTCCATAAAAATTGAATTTTTTTAAGAAAACTAACTTCCTCTTTTTTGTGCTCTTTAGTAAGTGGTTCTTCAGTTGGTGGCTCTTTTGTTAGTAGCTCTTCAGTTGGTTGCTTTTCGGTTGGTGGCTCTTCGGCTTTTTGTTTAACCTCTTTTTCCTTCAACATTTGTTTCTATGCCTTTTGTTCCATCAACTCTTTGTAGTATTCCCATAGTTGTGTGAGCTTTCTCAATGAAACTATTGTAATAGGAGTGGAAGTCTAAGTTTTACCTTTTATAGGGGTGGTATTTGATGTCGTGGTTTTCCCTTTGAACTCCTCATTTGGTTTTGAATTAGGCTTATCATTCCTCCAATTAGATTTCCATGAAGAGTTTGGGGTTGATCCGATCTTAGAGTTCATCGATTTCAATTGCCTTTCAACTTTGATAGATTTGTGCAACAATTCTTCTAAATCCACATAATGAAGCAAATCCACAATGTCAGCGATTTCTCTATTTAAACCTCCAATAAATCGCGCCATTGTCGCTTCATCATCCTCGTCCACTCTAGCCCTTACCATGGCTACCTCCAACTCTTTGTAATTTTCCTCCACACTTTTGATTCCTGGAGTCAAACTTTGTAGTTTTCTACACGCATCTCGATAATAGTGGTTAGGAATAAATCTCTTGTGCATTTGTACCTTCATATCTTCCCATGTGCGTATGGGTTGTTCTCCATACCTTTTTCATGTTTTCACTAATTGATCCCATCTTATACTCACATAATCTGTGAATTCCATCGATACTAATTTGAACTTTTTCTTCTCAGTGTAGTTATGACATTCAAACATCTGTTCAACTTTTCTTTCTCATTCTATATAAAGTTCGGGATCACTTTTACCTTGAAAAGGAGGGATAATCGTTTTGATGTTGCTTAGATTTCCATCCCCATGGTTTGTTCTCGCATATCTCTCTCTTCTGTAATTGCCATCCTCGTAATCGAATTCTCCATAGTAATGCTCCATTGGTGATTTGCCCCTTTGTGCATAGCTATTAGAAGGTGCCTTTATTCTTTCATACCTCCTGCCTAAATTCTTAATTTGATCTTGTATAGCCTTCATGTACATCTCTAGATCAAAGTTAGCACGTCTTTCCTCATTACTCATAATTTCAAGAAAGAAAAATAAAAATTATTAGTGAACAAAAAAAAGTAAGTAAACGGAACTCAACCACTCTCTCACGTGTTTACACTCGATTATATGTCTCTCTACTCGTGTTTCCCTCAAATAATGGCTTTTATATGATAGTCTCACCCTCTTGCCTTTTACCTCTCAATTTTCTCTTTAAGCTCTTTATGTAAAAACCCAATCAAGAGAAAAATTTAACAAGCAAAAACAAGTAAGATCAAACTTTTTAACTCAAAATTTTAATTTCCCAAATTGGTTAGAAACAAACAATTTAGAATAGGATATAGGACTTCAAGAAAGGAAATTTTTTAAGAAATGAAACTTTTTATGAAAGGAAACTTTTCACAAAAGGAAATTTTTCAAGAAAGGAAACTTTTTACGAAATGAAACTTTTCAAGAAAGGAAATTTTTTACGAAATGAAACTTTTCAAGAAAATAAACTTTTTATGAAATGAAACTTTTCACAAAAGTAAACTTTTCAAGAAAGAAAAGAAAAAAACACTTTGATATCTCACAGAATCATGAATTAATTCTCGAATATTGTGAAAGTAAATACGATAAATCAAGACCTTTGAAGTCTCCAAGAAAGTAGGATCAATAACTTGGAATAATTGAGACAATCAAAGAAAAAGATTTGAATAATCACATCCAAAAGCAAATATTGATGCTTATAATGAAGAAGAAGAAATTAATACTCAAGATATTAATACCCAAAATATTGAGATTTTTTTTTTGAAAGAAGAAAACTTGATAAGCAAAGAATCGTTGATTCAATGAATTTTTTTTTGGAATTTTTGATTTTTTTTTTTTTGGATTTTCGGATTTTTTTTTCCTTCAAATTTCAATTTTTTTTTTGAATTTTCAAAGGAAGAAACTCTAGAAGAAGAAGAAAAAAAGAAACAATAAAGATAGACACTTGAATCTAGGATCCAAAGCTCTAATACCAAATGATGAGAACCACGGGTATATGAAACCAACAACGCGTAATAGAAACTCCAGAACGGCTTTGAAATCAAGTATAAGGAACTTGACCCCAATCAAACCTTGCCGATGGAACCAAACTTATCAAACAAGGAGCTTGACCCGTAACCAAACTTGTGGTTAGAACCAAAGTTATCAAGTTGATCTTTCAAGTTTTGACTTGAAGAAGATCAACTTCTTCACAAAAAATCAAAGAGAAAATTCTCAGAAAGAGTAACTCAAAATCGTGTATATTGCTTTTTTTTAATGTTGAGAGGTTTATGCCTTTAAATAGGCTACAAACTATCCTAATTTAATAAGAAAGTAATTAGAAAACATCTAAAGACTAGGAAATATCTAAAGATTAGGAAACTTAACAAATTAATAAAAAGAAACTTTGACTACGTAATAAAAGAAAACTTGGACCAATTTGATTGATTAATTTTGTGGCTCTCCTTCCTAAATTCGTGGTCCACATTTCTTCAAGAATTAGAAAATAAGTGCTTGCCAAATTTGATAGAGAAAAGAAAATTCTGCATAGATTTTACATGTGCATGTTTTGTTGTTGTGTTTCCATCCCACTTGTTCACGTAAATCTTTATCTCTTTCAAACTCGTGTGAATCTTTATACCTCTCTATCCAAACTTTGTAAATCTTTATGCATCTCTCTCCAAACATCTTTTTGGATTTACTTGTAGTTTTTTAATCAAAAACTCTTTTTGTATCTTTTCAAATGCATCATCTTCCTTTAATGAATCTTTATCCATGTTTGGAAAATATATGATTGCAACTTTGATTATTGGCTTTCCTTGGTTCATATCAACTACGGTTCAAGGCTCGATCCGGGTCTAGTTTCTTTTTTGTGTTCTTGAATCACACGACGATTCTATCGTTTATTCTGCATAATTGACGAGTCCTAAATTTTTTTACATTCGAGGTTCACATCTGTAACACCCAAGAATTTCTTCTTACGTGCGTAGCCTAGTTTATGCTACGTATGAGATTTAGGCTTAGTGATGATGGGAATGAGGAACAAGGCAAAGAGAAGAAATGAATGTTGACAAGGTAAAATAAAAGGGAATGGTTGAAGAAAAGTCAAGGGTTGAGAAGTCAAAAGACTTAACAACCAAAAGGAAATTTGTGGTTGAAAAGTCAAATTAGTTGTAACCAATAGGAAGGGAAGGAGGAAGCTCCACGTTGGAAGATATGGAGCAAAGATTAGTGGGGGCATTTTTATAAAATTAAGAATTTAGGAGGTGAAAAAAATTAAAGGAGGAAAAGGGAAGGATTTAATGGTTGCTTTTTATCTTTTCTCCCACTTTGTCCTCCATGATTTTTCTTCCCAGCCCTAAGGCCTCCATAGCTGAGCTTCCTTCCCTCTTCTCATCAAGTTCTCAAGGTGAGTTTAAGGTATAAATAAGTGGGTTTTGGTTGTATGCACCTAAGGTGAAGTTTGTTGAAGGTTTTAGTAAGTTTTAGGTGATTTTGATTAGGGTTTGGAAACCCTAATTCATGACCTTCGAATGTTGGTTTCTTGGATGAGTTCTCTTCCTCAATTTGGTTGTGTAAACCTTGGATAGGATGGCTTAGGTCGATTTTATGGATAGATTAGAGAAAGTGTGAGTTTTGGAGAAAAACCGGTTTTTAGTGTTAATGGCCGATTCTGTTTTTGGTGTTTTTGGTTCGACCAAGTGTTTGGTTGTTTAAATTGATTGCTTCAATGGATTGTAGACATAGAGAGGTTTACAGAATGGGGTGGTACATTGAAATCCGATGAAAAACGAGGGAGTTGTGGCCGTTTGAACTTGGACAGTAAAATTTGGGTACAAATCGGGTTTTGTAGTTTTAGATTGCAGTGTTGGTTAGTTTTGGTTTTAGGATGCTTTAGAATTTGATTAGTAATTTACTAAGTTGAGTTTTTAATATTTTAGGTGATCGAGCGCGAAATTCGGTTGGACGAGGTGAGCGAACACATACCGAGACGTCAGGTAAGTAGTGGACGTGTGTTTGTTGCCTTCGGGCCTACACCATGGAACAGTAGGAAATTGGTTGCTTTGTATTGTATTCTGTTTGTGTGGATTGCTTTGTCTTGTATTCGGTTTGATGATTTCTTTGTCTTATAATGTTTTGTGTAGTGGTGAGTTGATTTGATGATTTCTTTGTCTTATATTGGTTTGTGTAGTGGCAAGTTGAAAGTGTACAAAGGGGTAAAGTTAGTTTGAAAGGTAAAGGAATTAAGTTAGGCCCTCTTGGGGAGAGAGACTCGGAGGGTTAGGCCCATCTTGGTGAGCGAGGCTCAGATGGATACGCATCTTGGGGAGCGAGACTCAGATGTGTAATAGGTGATTGAGTTAGGCCCTTTTGGGGAGCGAGACTCGGAGGGTTAGGCCCATCTTGGTGAGCGAGACTCAGATGGATACGCATCTTGGGGAGCGCGACTCAGATGTGTAATAGGTGATTGAGTTAGGCCCTCTTGGGGAGCGAGACTCGGAGGGTTAGGCCCATCTTGGTGAGCGAGACTCGGATGGATACGCATCTTGGGGAGCGAGACTCAAATGTGTAATAAGTGATTGAGTTAGGCCCTCTTGGGGAGAGAGACTCTGAGGGTTAGGCCCATCTTGGCGAGCGAGACTCGGATGGATATGCATCTTGGGGAGCGAGACTCAGATGTGTAATAGGTGATTATGTTAGGCCCATCTTGGCGAGCGAGACTCGGATGGATACGCATCTTGGGGAGCGAGACTCAGATGTGTAGTAGGTGATTGGGATACTGCTATTTTGGGAACTAGACTCAGAGATGTGTTAAGATTTTGTGTGAAATTGTGTGTGTATGTTTAAATTTGTTATTCCCTACTTGCTAATCGTAATCTTACGTGTGTGTGTGTGTGTGTGTTCTATGGTGTAGGTAACGGCGCGGTTACAGGTGAGCCTAGTGCATGAGCCAGGACTTAGAGGCAGTCGGGGAAGTATGGAGCGTGCCGGTGCAGGCAGTTGTCGGGGCGTCTTGACCACTGTCTTCCTCGGGTTTGTGGGCGGTTACTATTTTGGTATGTAGATAGTTGGTGGGTGTTCTAAATGGTTTAAATTGTAAAGGTTTGGTTTTGAGTATATTTAGGAAAAGTGAAGGATTTTTGGTACATTTTGGTATATGGGTCTTACAAATGTTTTCATAATTATTTTGACGGCTTACGAGTCACTTGTGTTGATGGATAGTGGTCGTACGTATTGTGGGTTGAAATTATATATTTTTCGGTTTTAAATCGCAGGTTTTGGTTTATCGGAGTTTAGGCGTTATGCCGTCCGTTTTGATTTTAAAACAAACGACGTCGGGTTTAAGTTAGCTATTTTTATTAATATCCGTTTTAAGTTGGTTTTCAAAAATATTTACGGGAGTGGAAAAGACGAGTGTCGGGGAGGTATGGTTAAAGTTTCGTGATTTTTGGAGGTGTTCGGGGTGGAGAAGTATGAGAAAAAGTGAGGAAAGGTTAAAACGGGCATTTTTAAGGGTTTTTGGTTGTGAAAAACCTGAGCCGGCCCGATTGATCGGGCCCGGGGCACGACCGATCGTGGTAGGGATGTTTTTGGGTGAAAATGGCCCGAGCGTGCCCGATCGATGGGGCTAAAATCACGATCGATCGCGGCTGGGCACGTACAGGGCGCGCCCAGCGCGCAGGCGGGCACGCGGGCGCAGGCAGCGCTCAGGCGCGCTGCCTGGGCGCGCGCGGCGCCCAGCGCCCACTTGAGCCAAAATTTTAATTTTTTTTTTAAGTTTTCCCTATTTCTACAATGTTTTGACCCGACATTTTTTGATGTATTTTAAACGTATTTTGGGCCGTTTTTCAATAAATTTCGAGGGTTAGAAAAACCCGAAAACCGAGTCGAAAACTTTACGAAAATGATTTTAAACGATGTTTTAAACACGGGTTTGGTTTGAAATGTGACGCACCGAGCCCAGGGCGGGTTCGGGGCATTACAACATCAATTGGTATCAGAGGATTGGCTCTGTTGATTCAAAGTGCTATCTTTAATTTTATTGTCAATCTTTTCTTCATTTTATTTTATTTGTCTTTCTAGTTACCAAATACAAAAAAATCTTCTTTTTTTTTTACATTCTTGCCTTTAAGTTTCGATATTTAGCATCAAAGTCTTCTTCTTCATAGACTGTTGTTCTTATTGGAATCAAAAAGTACAAAAAAAAATCTATTCTTTGTTCAACTTTTGCAAAATTCGCAAAAGTAAAAAAAAAAAAAAACAAAGTTGTCAAAAGTAAAAAAAAATTGTGAAAATTCAAAAAAAAATTTCAAAATCATTTTTTTATCGAAGCAAACTTGAGTTTGTGAAAAATCGACAACTCAATTCTTGATCTACCTGATATCAATTGTTCGATTATTCAATCTTTCATCGATTTCTGTAAGTTTTGAATTTGAGTCAAAATTTTTGTGGATACCTTCTTTTTTCGAGGTATCATCATTGAATGCTTCGTTGTTTATCTTTAGAAATTTTGAAAATTCTATTTTTGAATTTTGAAAATTTGTTGTTCAAATTCATAGATAATTATTTTTTGAATATTCAAATCGTTGTTCAATCTTCATTCGAAATATTGTTCTTATCCAAATTTTGTCTTGTTTCGATTCTAACATTGATTTGACTATTCTTGAAGGTTTGAATTTAACTTTAAAGTTTTATCTTAATAGTTTTTATTTATTGAATATTTTATCTTGATTGAGTTTGACATAAGGAACCAAAAGAGAAGATTGAGTGGTAAAAGGCAAGAGAGTTAGCATATTATAAAAAAAACCTTAATTGTTGAGCAAAACACGAGTGGAGTCCATCGAGTGCAAACATAATTTGATGGAACCTACCTCTCCCTCAAATCAATCCTGAAAAATTGAGTACAGTTGATATCTCTATTTAGACAGTACGCCTTGTAGATAGCAATATTTGGATGGTCCAAAACAAACAACTAAAGCTTGTAAAAAGGCTTGTCATGTAGTTATCATTCTGTTTCTATGAATCCATTGAATTCACTATAATGCATCACTGTCCAAATGAAAAGGTGCAATGTTTAATGTAAAAATCACTATTTTTATGGAATTATTATTTTTTGGATAAATTTTCGTGTTGTTAATGGTCAATGGGTCATTGGATGACCCGTTTTATCGTTTATCGACCACGTCATATTTTTAGGGCAAATGATCAAATTGGTAATTTGAGAAATTACCATGAGGTAAATTTGAGAAAATTAAAGTTGGATAATTTGGAATTTATCTCGAGTTGTAACTTTGGGAAATGTTAGGGTTTCCTCGATTTGGAATTTAAGGATTTTATTTAATATATAAAATATATTAATTTATAATTTATTTATTAAATAATTAAAAGGAGGAAGGGAGGAAACTCTTCCTCTCTTTCTTGTTGGTGCGCCGCACAGAAGACAAGAGAGAGAAAGAGAGGGTTGAGATGAGTTGTGCAAACTGTTGCATTCCGAGGCTAAGGACATGTTCGCGGGTTTTCAAGCAATAATTTTTGTGAAGGAGATTCGTGAGGAGGTAAGTTTTTCCCCTTCGATTTTAAGTAAAAAAGTTTAGAGTTTTTCTGATAAATCGGATTCAAGCTCGAAAACTCAAATTAGTTGTTGGTTTATGGTGTATTGGAGTATATTTAAAGTTTATTTAAGTTATTTGGTAGATTGGTGGTGAAAATCGGCAAAGAGGAGTGATTTTCGTGACTTTCCGTACCTAGAAAATTGCCTAAGTGTCGATCACTGTGAAGGTGGGTCGACACTTCAAACCCAGTGCTAGAACAGAGAAGTACATGTGTTGATCGCTTAAAGGAAGTGTCAGTTGCGTCCATTTTTATTTTCAAAAGGTGTCCACACTTCAAAAGGAATTTTTGCACTAGTGCAATTTAGGCTGAAACCCAAGAAGCTATGAAGTGTCACCAATAAGATCAAACTTGAGTGTTTTAAGTGTCAACTAATGGGTTGACCCCCACTTATAAGTGTCGACCATTCCCTCCTAATGTGTCAACCGCACAATTATAGAGTTCTAAATTGGGTTATTAGTTATGTTATAGGACTCATCTATCTGTCTCCCTTAGTTGGTGTGAGGCATTTCCTGACTTTGGTTTTACTTTAGGCTTAGACGAGTTTGTAGATTTCTAGACGATACTAAAGGTGGTAGCTCTGACTGGCGAGAAGAGAAATCGTCTTCAAGGTAGGGATTTTATAATTTTTGCATTGCATTGTATGGTTTTTATGAAAACCTATTTTGATGAGTTGTCACTTGTACAAAACCTGACGGAGCCAAGTCGCCAACAAGTCTTTTTTTACATATATGTATATACAGTTCCACACCTTTATGCTTGATCCATGGTTTTATGTTGGTATGATATAGCTTGTGAGGATGAGTCCTCGTGATACTTTGGACGGTTGGTGTCAAAGTATCAAGGGGACATTACAATACCCCTTCTGCTACGTGAAGGTGGTCTTGTTTGCACGTGGCGAAAATGGGTAATAAGGCGATGATGACGCGCTCTTTAGGTTTCAAATCCTTAAACATGATCATAGTAAGTTTTAGCTTTATGATTGTTTGCGTGGTGTCGTTGTTTGGTCTTTGGATCACCGACGACCCTTTTGATGTGGTCGGACCTACGGGTCGCCGTCACCTTTGTTATTCTATCGGACTCACGAGGTGTTGGTCTTTGTATCGCCATCTTTCCATGTTACTGTGCTGGAGGTGGCCTTTGTGTTACTTTCCTTTTTCACTGAGGTGATTTTTATATGAAAAGTACGATGATAACATATTTTTGTATAGTCATCTATGTATATGACAACGTTTGACTCACTGCCTTATCGGTGACTCGTGGACTTTTTTTTAATAAAATGATGAAATAACCTAATCATGTTTGTGAAATAAAAGGTAAAAGAAGTTTTTTATGCATTGCATTTAGTATAAACTTCCTACTGAGTTAGTCGCTCAGCTTAATGACCCCCTCATTTTCCAGGAAAGAACAAAAACAGTGAATAGCTGAAGTTCGGAAGCAGTTTCTTTCCTTTATTTCCTTGTTTAGTGTTTTTAGTATTTTCTTGGTGAGGACCTTGTTTTTAGTGTTTTCCTGGTGATGACCTTGTTATATTTGGGCATGTATAAGATTAAGTATTTAAACTTAGATCTGTAACCCTAATTGAACTACTTTTACTTTATTGTATTATTATATATGTGAATCTTAGCTTCTGATTAATGTTCAAAACTTCCGCTGCGAACCAAGCCTTAGGCTTGGTGATCGGGTCATCCCCGAAAATTGGGTCGCCCGACACGGTGTTCTGTTAGGCTCGTCTCTTGATCGTGACATTTAATCTCTAAGTGTTGTCTAATTCATGATATTCAAAGAAACCTTCTGCCTTGGAATACCAACCATGAGGATCATCGCCATTGAATTTTGGAACATCAGGTTGGATTGATCTAATTGTTTTGTATGGACTATCAACATAGTTATTAGCTTGCTACCTATACTACTTGAAGTTTCAATTGGAATAATACGAATGTGCAGTTCAAGTCGACTTCCATGGAAGTCAATTTCACACGATTTCCTTGAACAATGTATTGAAATCCAATAATTTTTGCTCATGACTTGAAAGACGATTTCTACATTACTCCAAGATTTGATTATGACCATATTGTGATCGAGCTCGTTTCGCCATCATTGGCAATGTTTAGTGAAAGCACCAATGTTACTAGATATCTCTGGTAAATATAGATAAAACAAAAGAAAGAGAAGAAAGAATGAGATAAGAAGATGATTGTCAACTTCCTTGTTATTCTCATACTTATTTATAGCAGTTATGGTTTACGACTACTTGTTCAACTTTAGTTTATACATTCAGTTACAAACTTGTTCAATAAAATCTTTAAACTAGCTAGGCTTCTTTCGATTTGATGCACATATGGGACCCATCACTTGGTCTCAATCAAAGAAGTTGCCTAACATATTTGTTCATTTTTATGTACTTCTTTTTTTGACAATCTTGAACCACCCCCATCCATCATGGACAAAGAGAAGCTCACTCACCTAGTGGAAATAGAAGGCTTTAGCCTCCATGAAGACTAGGCCCGTAAATGAAGAGGGGCCTGCCAAGCTTGCTTGGCCACGCCTCCTCTTGGGCTTTTCAATAAGTCCAATATGTCTTACCTAAAGTTTTAGCCTATCTACTTGTTTAAGGCCTTTCTTATTTAAGCCTTATTTTATTTCATTAGCTTGTGATCAGACTTTGACCAATTTGTGATCTTAAAGTCCAAGTCCAATAAAGCCCCACTTGACTGATCCAACTAATTGGTCAAATGAGTGCATTTTCTAGTTTTCTTTTATGTCATTTTAGGGTGAGATAACATGAGTTGGTGGTATGGAGAGACGAAGAACTCACCTTGAGAATACTATTAGCCTTGACTGAATTGAAGAATAATGCCTTGAGAAAAAGGAAGGTTACTTTGACCAAGTAGAAAGATGCATTTGAAGTCCAACTTTGACCACTATATTAACTTCTTTTTCAAAGGCTTTTAATTTTTGTTGACTGATTTTTGGGTATAAATAAACTCTCAAACCACTAGTTGTGATCATTGAACCTTTGTTAATCAAATTATCTTTATCTTGTTATTGTGAAGTGTCTTTTACGAACTTGTGACCCAAACCACAAATGCCTTCACTTTAGCTTGGTAAGTCATATCCAAGGAGTGTGAGTGATCCATCTTTGCTAGCTTGTTTACATAAGTTAGTCACCTCTTCGGCATCCATTCAAACCTTAGCAAAGTGTGCTAAGCCCATCAACACAATAGTAAGGTCGAGCATCCCCACGGGTCTACCTTATTCTTCCATTTTTCCTACTCAATTCCACTCATTTACTTTGGAAGTGTGTCATTTGGTATCAGAGCTAAATTCCTTCCTAGTGATCTTTGGGGTGTTTATCATGTTGACAAAAAGAAACACTCAAAATCATGAGTCCACTAGCTAAGCAACCGCACCATAACCAAAGGAGAGCATCTCGGCCATGCAAGAACAATTCGAGACCTTATCAACTAGGGGTGAATTCTTGCAACAACAACTCCATCAACAAATGAATCAACAATTTCAAGAGATAAGGAATCTTTTGGAAAGGCCTCACCAAGCTCCTCAAGCGAGAGAAGAAGTTGATAATCATAGGGAGCAAGTAAACCGCAAAGTTGTCATTATTTAACACCAAGAAGAGCATCTCGACATTGAAGATCCCTTGAATCTAAGGCCTAGGCGTGGGCCAAATGAGGAGCTAAGGCACTTAAATGTGTCCATTCCTATCTTCAAAGGATCATGCAATGGCCATGACTTTTTGGAGTGGCTTTTAAAGGTTGATCGGGTGTTCGAGTACTACACATATTTGGAGCAAACCAAGATGCAAATGGTATCCCTAGAACTAACGGGGTATGCTATCATGTGGTGAGAGAATCTCCAGGCTAGAAGAAGGTGCCAAGGAGAAGAGGAGATCTCAACATGGAGGGTCATGAGGATGCTCCTGTAAGGAAAATTCGTGCCTCAACATTATAGACAAGAGCTTCTACTACAACTCCACAACTTGAAGCAAGGTTCACTTTCGATTGAAGATTATTTAACCGAATATGAGGTTCTCAAAACTCGTAGTGGACTAGTAGATCAAGAAGAGAAAATGGTGGCAAGATTCATCAAAGGCCTTAATCAAGACTATGGATGATGTGTTGCAAATAGCTCTGAAGGTGAAAAGACAAAAGAAGAGGAGAGGAAAAGAGGTTGCCTCTCGGTTCACACCGAAAACACCTCTTGCTTACAAGCTTCTCAATGCTTTTGATGAGAAGCAACAAGTATTTAAAGGAGCAACAAGCAAACTTGGAGAGCAGAAGAAGGCACTTGGTGATTTGAAAAAGCCAAGAACGCGATAGATCAAGTGCTTCAAATGCCTCGGCCCTAGGCACATTGCTTCTTAATGTCCAAATAGGTGAGTCGTGATTGTTAAAGATGACTCCAATGAAGTGGAAAGTAAGGAGGAATTCAAAGATAATGCTATACAAGAGAATGATTCTCGAGGTGAATTCCTCCATGCACAAGAAGGCTCTACGCTCTTAGTCATCCGAAGAGAACTTTCCTTGCAAAACTAAGAGGGCCAACGCCAAAGGGAAAACATTTTTCATAGTAAGTGTCTCATTAAAGATAAGGTATGTTCCCTAATCATTGATGGTGAAATTTGCACCTATGTGGCATCCATGGAGATGGTGGAGAAACTTGGCTTGGAGACCTCTCAACATCCTTGTCCTTACAAACTTAGATGGCTTAACGATCGAGAGGACATCAAGGTGAACAAGAAGGTAAGTTTGAGCTTTTCTATTGGTGGCTATTCAGACGACATTCTTTGTGATGTTGTTCTAATGAGTGCAAGTGATATATTATTGGGTAGACCATGGCAATTCGACCAAAGAGTATCTCATGATGGCTATTCCAATTCATACTTCTTCAAGTATGACAGCAAAATCATCAAATTGACATCCCTCTCTCCAAAGAAAATTGCCAAAGACTATGAATTAAAGAAGGAAGAAAAAGGCTAAATCAACCTTATTCATGGCTAAGAAGGAGTTGAAGAAGTCCGTTATAAGAGGATACCGATACCCCATTATTCTCCTCTTGTTTTGAGAAAGACTAGAAGAGCTCAGTGTGATGCATCCCTCAGTTCAAGTTCTACTAAAGCATTTTGAAGATGTTTTTTTCCTGAAGAGCTTCCTCAAGGGCTTCCTCCCCTAAGGGGAATCGAGCATCATATTGAACTAACTACGGGGGAAACCTTGCCAAATCGTCAACATATAGGCTAAATCCCAAAGAGGCAAAAGAATTGTAGAAGCAATGCGTCGAGTTGCTTGAGAAGGGCTATATCTGTGAGTCTATGAGACCTTGTGACGTTCCGTCACTACTTGTGTCGAAGAAGGATGATTCTATGAGAATGTGTGTGGATAGTAGAGTCATCAACCAAATAACTATCAAGTATAGGTTCCCAATACCTAGACTTGAGGATCTTTTTGATGAACTAAGTGGAGCTTCGATCTTCTCAAAAGTGCATCTCAGGAGTGGCTATCACCAAATTCGAGTAAGAGAAATGGATGAGTGGAAGACCGCCTTAAAAACCAAATATGGCCTGTACGAGTGCATGGTCATGCCATTTGGTCTCTCCAATGCACCAAGCACTTTCATGCAGCTCATGCAATTTAACGCCCCCGAACCCACCTCGGCTCGATGCGCTACCTTGCTCACACTTACTACGTTTAAAACGGAGTTTAAAATAATTTTTGATAAATTTTTTGACTCGATTTTCGAGTTTTTCAAACCCTCGAGAATGGTTGGAAATGGTGCATAAAATACGTGCTAAATGTGTCGGAAAAGATCGAGTTAAAACATATTTAAAATAGGAAAGTTTTTAAAAATTTTTGGAATGGCCCAAAGGAGCGCCACGTGCACGCATCGCGTGCGCCTGCTGCGCTCACCGCGCACGGCACAACGGGCCGCTAGTGCCAATCGATCGGCGCCAGGCGCCGATCAATCAGCACCCTCTCGGGTGCGCGACCAATCCTTGCCGATCGATCGGCGCTGGGCGCTGCACGCGCCCTGCCCGCGCCCCGCGCGCGCCTTCAGCGCCCTGCGCACGCCATATCTCGGCCACCAGCGACCTTTTCCTCTTTTCTCCATTTTTCTTCAAATCACTCACACCCAAATCACCTAAAACTTACCCCAAACTTTTCCCAACATATCCAACTTTACGACAAGTGAAAATCTCGGAAAACCGAATCCTAAACCCCATCGAAAGTGTGAAAACCAATGTCGTTTATTGTACGAAAAATTGAGCAGCATAACGACTAAAATTTTCTAAAAACAAATCCTGAAAATCAAACATTTAATAAACACATCCAAACCATATTCACAAGTGTTTCAAAACCATTAGTATTTACACGAAATAAAATCTAACAAAGTACTGGTAGACAATCCAAAATACCCAACCACACACATCCCCGAAGACCATGATCGAGGCGCCCCGACAACTGCCTGCACTGACGTGCAACGTGAGCCACCGACTGCCTCCTTATCCAAGGCTCCCTCATCTAGCTCACCTGTATATACTTCGTCACCTACACCACATAATACAAAAAGTAAGCCTAATGTTTAGCAAGTAGGGAATAATGAATGCAAATAACACACAATGCAAACCAATACTATCACATGTAGTTTCTAACTCTCAGTTATACTCATTTCATATTCGTTGCATTAATCTTTTCATAAGCCGTGTGGATCAAGTAGGCTCACATCCTGTAACCGTCTAGGAAGGCCATACTCAGAACCACAAGAGCAAGACAAGATAGAAATCATCCCATAACCGTCTAGGATGGCTATACAAAATCTCCCTCCACATCGATCGTAGAACCCTATAACCGTCTAGGAGTTCATACTCACGACCCATTACGTATTTTAGCCATACATCTTTCATAGAGGTCCCTTCGGGGTGCTACACCCCAGCACTTATTCCCGACAAGGCAACTCTACTCAAGACCAATTTGCAATTTTTTTATCTGATTACAGTTCACGCTCACCATTCAAAACAATGCAAAAACTCGTATCTGGCGTAATTTAAAACCATGATACATGTCAAGAAAATATGCAACACAACACAACACCAAACATTAAACCCTACCGTTTCATGATGTAGTCCCGAAGGCAACAAAAATGTTCCTCTACTTACCTAATTGCTCGACACGTGTTTGTTTACTTCGTCCAGTTAAATTACTCGATCGACAACCTAACAAATAGGGAAAATCCCTTAGCAACAGTCTAATGAATTCTAAGAAATTATCTAACTTAAAACTAACCACAATTGAACCAGTTAGAGTTTACAATCCTAAAACTCAATTTTTCCTCAATTTTATGTCTAAAATTCAATCGGCCATAACTTACTCGATTTTCAACGGATTTGGCCACTTTTTACTGACAATTCATCAAGAATTTTAGCACAATATTGGCACCTCTCACGGATTGCACGAAGAAAGAGAAAGAGTTTCTTTGGTCTTCGTCATGTCCACAAAGCTTTGAGACCATCAAGGAGAAGTTATGTCAAACACTCATCCTTGCACTTCTGGATTTCAATAAGGTGTTTGAAGTGGAGTGTGACGCCTCTGGCCTTGGAGTAGAAGCCATCCTCATGCAATTAGGCAAACCAATTGCCTTTTTTAGTGAGAGACTCAAAGGAGCCACCATAAACTATTCAACGTATGATAATGAGTTTTTTGCCATCATCTGAGCTCTTGAGATATGACAACATTACTTGCTTCCTAAGGAGTTTATCATTCACACAGACCACCAAGCTCTCAAGCATATCAAAAGCCAAGGCAAGTTTTATAACATCCTGTAAAATTTCCATTATTACTATTTGTAAAAATCTCGTAAAATTTGAACTTTTGTTTCATCCTCTAATCTTACTCATTTTAAAGATAGTTGAATTCATTATGCGGAAGAAAACAATTCCTCTCAGGTTTCATCAAATGAACAGTAGGGTAGACAACTCTTTTCGGAAGACAACACTTCCTATCGGGTTTGGACGAATGGTACAGTGGGGGTCGACATGGCCTCTGTAATGAGATCAGTTGACATTTTCGTCCACAGCATTTGGACGACGATGTGTTATCATCCACAGAATTGGGCGACGTTATCGTCCACAACAATTGGACGACGATGTGTTATCGTCCACAGAATCGGACGACGTTATCGTCCATAGACTTTATTCATCCACGGACTTTATTCGTCGACGGACTGTGGACGACTTTCTTGTCCACAGACTTTGGATGACTTTCTCCTTTACTAAAACACTTAACAAAAACTTAGGCAGAGTCACCCTAGACATCTGCCAATCAATCGCCTCCCCTGGCGATTAGTCGGCTAGCTCTTTGGATTTTTATTTCCAAAGTGCTACTTCCCTACTCCTTCTTTTTCTTCCTCCATTAATTATACCAAAACACGATCCATCATGTTAAAACGCCACCACCTCATACTTTCTTCACTCACCAAAATACACATCTATAATTCAAGTTATCTAGTACCAAGCACCCTAAAATGAATCAACTATACATTTTTTTTCTAGCTATTTCATCACCCTTCAACCAAACATAATGTGATGACCCGAATGTGTAAGTATCTGTACGATGGCTGCACGAACCGGAACCCGGATGGCGGTACCTCCGCGCGGGTGAACCAGAAGGTGACGGGTCGTAAAAAGAAGGTCGTCACAATTCCACATCGCTTGGGGAAGTATGTGGAAATGAAACATATGTAAAGAGACCCTCCCAACATAGCCAGACGCGTTTTGGAGTACAATTGACAACGGATCCCATAAGAACTCCGAAGTTAAAAGTGCTTCGGCGAGAGCAATTCTAGGTTGGGTGACCTTCTGGGAAGTTCTCGCCAAACAAAGCCGTGAAGGGAAGATATTAGGTTATGGCCCAATCCCCAGAGCGGACAATATCTTGCTGGGAAATAGGGTCGTTACAAATGGTATCAGAGCCTGTACCCAACCAAAAATGTGGCCAACGAGGACGTTGGGCCCCCGAGGGGGGTGATTATGATGACCCGGATGTGTAAGTATCTGTACGATGGCTGCACGAACCAGAACCCGGATGGCGGTACGTCCGCGCGGGTGAACCGGAAGGTGACGGGTCGTAAAAAGGGGGTCGTCACAATCCCACATCGCTTGGGGAAGTATATGGAAATGAAACATATGTAAAGAGACCCTCCCAACATAGCAAGACGCGTTTTGGAGCACAATTGGCAACGGATCCCATAAGAACTCCGAAGTTAAAAGTGCTTCGGCGAGAGCAATTCTAGGTTGGGTGACCTTCCGGGAAGTTCTCGCCAAACAAAGCCGTGAGTGGAGGATATTGGGTTACGGCCCAATCCCCAGAACGGACAATATCTTGCTGGGAAATGGGTCCGTTACACATAAACCCCAAAACATCAAAATACTTAGTCCTTTGCTTCCACGGGTCAGAATTCGAACTGACCGCACAGCACACTACAACAGGCATTCCTCTTCAACCGGCTCATTCATCTTGCAGAGGAATGTCATTCTCACCTGCTTCAATATCACCTGCACCATAGAGACATTCTATGAGTTAAAGGCTCAGTAAATCTACGTAAATGAAATTCATTTACGTAGATGAAAACGGCACATCCGGTGGTTGGATAGCCTTTTCCATCTACCCGGGGGGAAAACATGCTTCACCTATAGGACAGCCATGTCTGAACCACCTCCCCAATGTCACCGTGCTTACATTCGTTTTTATCTTTTCATTAGCCGTTTCTTTTTTATGAAACATAGTGCGAAATTCATTTTCATGCTTCTTTTTTTTTTTGAAAACTATGATGCATAAGTAAGAACAATACATTAACACATAGCAAACACAAAACAGAAAATAAAACTTAGAACTAGCATTCTATCACCGTAGCTACCCTAACTACCCATTTAATCTACACCAAAACCATAAACTCATCAAGTCCTCAATCAACGATAATTCTTATGGTGTAGGCCAATCGACCAAGTGAGTCACGGAGGCGTACCTCGCGCCCTTTTCTCAATCCGAGTGCTTCGCTTAAACTTTGTCACCTCAGGAGCTTCAAAGATGGATGAAATATGTCCGAACTTCAAGGAATGAGGGAAATTTCGGTGTCCCTTAAATCTCCACAAAAGGAACCAAACCATAGGAGGAGAGGGGAAGTTTTGTGGCTGTGAAAGAAAAGGAAAAGAAAGAGTGAAGGTGAGGGTGATTTCCCGTAAGGGAGAGAAGAGGGCAGATATTGCCATTGTCAAAGCTTCTTCCACAAGCTTTGGCATATGTCACTCCCTCACTGGGTGCTCTCAACTACCCTCTTTCACTTCCTGGTTTACCCCTCTATTGGTTTCCAACTAATGGTTCGCTTGATTGAACTTTAGTTTGATTTTTCCCTACAACTCTTCAACATTTTCTTATATGTCCGTTAATATATCACACAAAGTCATAATACAAAAGTTCCGGATGCTACATTTCATCCACCTTAATTAAAATTTTTTCCTCAAAATTTGATTACACAAAGAGTTCTGGGTACTTAGACATCATATCTTGCTGTCTCTCCCAGGTGGCTTCCTCCACGTCGTGGTTACGCCACAAAACTTTAATTAGCGGAATTTCCTTGTTGCGCAACACCTGGATAGAGGACTCTAAAATCCGTATTGGCTTCTCCACGTAAGTCAGCGTCGGTTGTACCTCAATCTCTCTTGCCTCTACGACATAGGACGGATCACGCACGCACTTTCTGAGCATAGATACGTGAAACACATTGTGGATTCCCTCCATCGACGCCAGAAGCTGTAACTGGTATGTCATCTTTCCAATCCTTTTTACAATAGGGAAGGGCCCTACGTAACGAGGGCTTAATTTGCCTTTTCTCCCGAATCTCATAATACCTTTGATGGAGAAATCTTTAAATACACCTTGTCACCTTCCTGGAACTCCAATTCTTTCCGTCTGTTATCGGCATAGCTTTTCTGACGGCTCTATGCTATCTTTATACGCTGTTTAGTGACAGCGATCTTCTTCACCATTTGCTGTAAAATATCTGGGCCGATTATACTGGCTTCGCCAATCTCGTCCGAAAACAGCGGAGATCTACACTTCCAACCATATAACGCTTCATATGGAGTCATGCCAATTAAAGCTTGAAAGCTATTGTTGTACGAAAACTCAATCAAAGGCAAATACTTACTCCACGAGCCTTGGAATTCTAACACACACGCTCTAAGCATATCCTCTAGAATTTGATTTGTTCTTTCCGTCTGTCCATCAGTCTGAGGATGAAACGCCGTGCTGAAATTCAATTGTGTTCGCATGGCTTTATGTAGACTTCTTCAGAATTTTGAGATAAGCATGGAATCTCTGTCAGAGACAATCGAAATGGGCACCCCGTGCAATCTAACAATCTCCTTAACATATATCTCGGCTAGCTGATCCATGGAATAGGTCATCTTCACTGGTAAAAAGTGAGCCGACTTTGTCAAACGGTCCACTATCACCCAGATTCCATCGTGCCCTTTCGTCGTTCTTGGGAGTCCAACTATAAAATCTATGGAAATCTTCTCCCATTTCCACTCTGGTATTGGTAGTGGTTGTAAAGTCCCTGCCGACCTTTGGTGCTCTGCTTCGACCTGTTGGCAAACCAAATTGGTTTCCACGTACCTAGCAACCTCTCTCTTCATATTCGGCCACCAGAAGTGTTTTTTCAGGTCTCTATACATTTTCGTACTTCCTGGATGTACAGAGTATGCCAAAGAGTGTGCCTCGGCCAAAATTTCTTTCTTTATCTCCTCGTCATTAGGCACGTTCCACCTATGCCTAAATTTTAATATGCCATCATCCAATAAGTTGAAATCAGACGAGTTCTCAAATGTCATGCTCAACTGGTACTTCTCACACTCCAAGTCTTTCTGTTGAGCTTCTCGCACTTTGTCCAATATCGTCGGTCTAAGAGAAATGTTTGTGAGCATAGTGGACAACTCAGCCACAATCTCCACATCAAACTTCTCAATCTCAAACTTTAATATTACCGACATCGATGCAAGCGAAGGTTAACTCGTAGTAGACATTCTGCTTAAGGCATCTACGACTTTATTTGCCTTGCCTGGGTGGTATTTGATCTCGAAGTCGTAGTCTTTGACAAACTCCAACCACCTTCGTTGTTGCATATTCAACTCCTTATGTGTAAACAAATATTTCAAGCTCCTGTGATCTGAGAACACTTCGCACTGCAGCCCATACAAATACTGTCTCCAAATTTTCAGTGTGAACACAACGGCTGCTAGTTCTAAATCGTGAGTCGGGTAATTTTATTCATACGGCTTCAACTGCCGAGAAGCATACGCGATAACTCTTCCTTCCTGCATAAGTACGCATCCAAGTCCAATCTTAGATGCATCGCAGTATATGCTGAACTTTTCGCCCTCAACTGGCAGTGTCAAAACTGGAGCCGTAGTCAATTTCTATTTCAGCTCCCGAAAGCTCTTATCAGACGCAGCCGACCATACAAATTTCTCATTCTTCCTTGTCAAATGGGATAGGGGGATTGTAATCTTTGAAAACCTTTCAATGAATTTCCGATAATACCCGGCTAATCCAAGGAATCCTCATACCTCCCGTACATTCTTAGGCTGTGGCCAATCTTTGACAACTTGTATCTTAGTCGGATCCATAGAAATCCCCTCCTGAGATATAATATGGCCGAGGAAACTAATTCGGTCTAGCCAAAATTCACACTTGAAGAACTTTGGGTACAACTGGTGTTGTTTTAAAATCTTCAGAACAACCCGTAATTGCTCTTCGTGTTCCTCTTTCATCTTTGAATAAACTAAGATGTCATCAATGAAGACGACGACAAACTTGTCTCGGTACTCCTTGAAGATGCGATTCATCATATCCATAAACGCTGCAGGGGCATTTGTAAGTTCGAAGGACATTACCAAAAATTTATAATGCCCATACCTCGTTCGAAACACTGTCTTTTGCACATCTTCCCTTCTAACTTTCAATTGATAATAACCCGAGCGTAAGTCAATCCTCGAGAATACTCGGGCACCTTGCAGTTGGTCAAATAAATCATTTATTCGTGGCAGTGGATACTTATTCTTCACTGTCAACTTGTTTAACTCTCAGTAGTCTATACACATCCGGAGTGTTCCGTCCTTTTTCTTAACGAACAGCACTGGCGAACCCCACGGAGAAAAGCTAGGTCGGATAAATTCCTTATCCAATAACTCTTATAACTGAGACTTGAGCTCCTTTAGTTCAGCAAGTGCCAATCTGTATGGATTCTTAGATACAGGCGCAGAGCCTGGATATACATCGATCACAAAATCGATCTCTCTGTTCGGCGGCAATCCAAAAAGATCATCGCGAAAAATCTCCGCGAACTCTCTAACGATCGGGAGGTCGCTCGGCTTTACTTCATTGAGTAACCGAGTGTCAACCACTGTGGCCAAATAAACTGAGCAGCTATCTTTAAACTGCTCTCGAACCTTCATCGAATAGGAAGTAGACAGCCCACTTGTCCTATTCATTGCTTGGAAGGTAAACTTTTCTCTGTTCGGGGGACGAAAAGTCACCATTCCGGACCTGCAGTTAATGGTGGCGAAGTGGCGAGACAGCCAGTCCATCCTCAAAATAAGATCGTACCACTCTATGCCCATAACTATCAAACAGGCATAAATGGTGTTATTTCCCACCGAGACAACATTGCCCTAGAAAATACGATCTGACTGCATAAACTCTCCCGAAGGCAGCATTACTCTATACTCACACTCTGCTAATACAGGCACTAACCTCAATCTAGTCACACAAGCAGTACAAATAAACGAGTGCGTAGCCCCCATGTCTATCAACGAAAAGACTACTATGCCGGTAACCAAAATAGTACCTGCAATAACAGATGGTTGTGCTTCATCATCAACATCACCAGGCTCGATAAAGGCAAAGATCCTCGGAGCAACCCTCCTCTAGTCCCCGCCTGATTGATTTCTGCCTGGTCGGTTCCGTCCTCTTCAATCTATGACATAGTGGCCGGTCTCTCCACATCGAAACATCTATCTGTGCCCAGTCTACAATTGCCATAGTGTTCCTTCTGGCACTTAGGACAAAGCGGCTTTTGAGTATCTCCCTGCATTTATTTTCCCTTGCCCTTATCATTCCCTCCCTCATAAGGCCTTTTAACGCCTCTTTGTTGTTGTGGTTGTTGTCCTCTGGTTTGGCATCCTTTGTTATGAGGTCGAGGTTGAATCTCTCGGAAGAACCCTTTGGCCGGCTCTCTTGATTTAATACAAGTCAGCTCCGCAGCCTCAAACTCCAGAGCTCTTGCTGTGATATCGGCATAGCGTACATCTAAAATTCCAGATACTATAACACTCTTTCGAATTTCTGGATTCAACTATTCCATGAATTGGTGCACCTTGTTTTCGTTATTGCTTACTAAGCGTGGTGCAAATCGAGATAAAGCTTCAAATTTCTGAATATACTCTGCAACCGAGCCAGTCTGCTTCAGCTGCGTGAACTCCATCCTTTTAGCCGCCCTCACTGTACGGCTGAAGTATTTGTCGTAGAACACAGCCTTAAACTGTTCCCACGTCATCACTGTCACATCGGTGGTTGCCTTGATGGAATCCCACCAGAACCAAGCATCCAATTCCAAATGAAAGGTGACGTATGCGACTTTATCCCCATTCTCTATCTTTGCATACTTCAGCATGTTCTCCATAGTTTGGATCCACTCCTCAGCTAAAGAGGGGTCCGAAGACTGTTCGTTGAATACTGGACGTTGTAGCTTTTAGAACCTCTCCATACCATGATGGTTTGGAACGGCTATCTCTCGGGCCCTGTGATCCTCACGATTTACTAACCTCTCAATTTGGTATGCTTGCCTGTCCATATCCTGAGCCTGACGATCAAGTAAGTCTGTCAGCCTATTCAAGGCTTCGTCCTTAGCATCTCTACCTCTGACCATTTTGTAATCCTATAAAATGTAAGGACAAATAATCCTAATAAATCAAAATAAAAGAAAACTCATAACGTACTTACAGTTAAAGAAGTATGTTCGTGTCGCAGTGGAGCAGTCTACAGAACCGATTTTAAAATCCGGGAGCTCGATACCGTAACTGTAACATCCCGTAAAATTTCTCTTGTTACTATTCTTAAAAATCTCGTAAAATTTGAACTTTTGTTTCATCCTCTAATCTTACTCATTTTAAAGATAATTAAATTCATTATGCGGAAGACAACAATTCCTCTCAGGTTTCATCAATTGAACAGTAGGGTAGACAACTCTTTTCAGAAGAAAACACTTCCTATCGGGTTTGGACAAATGGTACAGCGGGGGTCGACGTGGCCTCTGTAATGAGATCAGTCGACATTTTTGTCCACAACATTTGGACGACGATGCGTTATCGTCCATAGAATCGGGCGACGTTATCATCCACAACATTTGGACGACGATGCGTTATCGTCCACGGAATCGGAAGACGTTATCATCCATAGACTTTATTTGTCCACAGACTTTATTCGTCCACAGACTTTATTCGTTTATAGACTTTATTCGTCCAGGGACTTTATTCGTCCATAGACTTTATTCGTCCACGGACTTTATTCGTCCACAGACTTTATTCGTCCACAAACTTTATTCGTCCACGGACTTTATTCGTCCACAGACTTTATTCATCCATAGACTTTATTCGTCCATAGACTTTATTCGTCTACGGACTCTGGACGACTTTCTCGTCCATAGACTTTGGATGACTTTCTCCCTTACTAAAACACTTAACAAAAACTTAGGCAGAATCACCCTAGACGTCTGCCGATCGATCGCCTTCCCTAGCAATCAATCGGCTAGCTCTCTGGATTTTTATTTCCAGAGTGCTACTTCCCTACTCCTTCTTTCTCTTCCTCTATTAATTATACCAAAACACGATCCATCATGTTAAAACACTACTACCTCATACTTTCTTCAATCACCAAAATACACATCTATAATTCAATTTATACAGTACCAAGCACCCTAAAATGAATCAACTATACATTTTCTTTTCTAGCTATTTCATCACCCTTCAGCCCAACATAAACCAACAAAACCTAAAAATACTTCGTCCTTTACTCCCACGGGTCAGAATTCGCACCAACTGTAAAGCACACTACCACAGGCATTCCTCTTCAACCGACTCATTTATCTTGCAGAGGAATATCATTCTCACCTGCTTCAATATCACCTACACCATAGAGACATTCTATGAGCTAAAGGCTCAGTAAATCTACGTAAATGAAATTACATGTTATGTAAATGTCGTTCGTAAAATCATGCAGTCATTTCATTCCTTTAGTTACATATCGGGAAGTCACCGGGGGTTCGCTCTCAGTAGATGAAAATGGCACATCCGGCTGTTGGATAGTCATTTCCATCTACTCGGGGGGAAAACAAGCTTCATCTATAGGACAGCCATGTCTGAACCACCTCCTCGACGTGACTGTGCTTACATTCATTTTTATCTTTTCATTAATTGTTTCCTTTTTATGAAACATAGTGCGAAATTCATTTTCATGCATTTTTTTTTTTTTTTTTTTGAAAACTATGATGCATGAGTAAGAACAATACATTAAAACATAGCAAACACAAAACAGTAAATAAAACTTAGAACTACCATTCTATCACCATAGCTACCCTAACTACCCATTCAATTTACACCAAAACCATAAACTCATCAAGTCCTCAATCAAGGACAATTCTTATGGAGTAGGCCAATCGACCAAGCGAGTCACGAAGACTTACCTCGCGTCCTTTTCTCAATCTGAGTGCTTCGCTTAATCTTCGTCACCTCAGGAGCTTCAAAGATGGATGAAATATGTCCGAACTTCAGGGAAGGAGGGAAATTTCGGTGTCCCTTAAATCTCCACAAAAGGAACCAAATCGTAGGAGGAGAGGGGAAGTTTCGTGGCTGTGAAAGAAAAGGAAAAGAAAGAGTGAAGGTGAGGGTGATTTTGCGTAAGGGAGAGAAGAGGGTAGATATTGCCATTGTCAAAGCTTATTCCACAAGCTTTGACATATGTCACTCCCTCACTGGGTGCTCTCAACTACCCTCTTTCACTTCCTGGTTTACCTCTCCATTGGTTTCCAACTAATGGTTTGCTTGATTGAACTTTAGTTTGATTTTTCCCTACAATTCTTCAACATTTTCTTATATATCCGTTAATATATCACACAAAGTCATAATATAAAAGTTCCGGATGCTACGAGTTCAATAGGTGACATGCTAATTGGGTTGAGTTCCTTGAATGATACCCCTACATCATCAAGTACAAGAAAGGAGAAAGCAATGTGGTAGCCGATGCACTTTCTAAGCGGTATTCTCTTCTAACTGAGCTTAACACAAAAATACTTGATTTTGATTGGATCAAAGGTGGATATGAGGATGATCAAGATTCAGCTGGGCATACAAGACTTGTCTAGTCAAAGCTGAGGGAGGTAACTACATGTTTGATGGCTATCTTTTGAAGGGTGGCAAACTATGTATTTCAAAGTGTAGCCTACGAGAGTCCTTTATTAAAGAAGCTCATAGTGGAGGTTTGACAGAACAAAGATTCTATGAAGCGGTCAAGGAGATCTTCTATTGGCCACACCTCTTTAAATATGTTCATAAGATGGTAGAGAGATGCATTATTTGCAAGAAGGCCAGGAGCCGATTTCTTCTTCATGGCCTATACATGCCACTTCCTATTCCTAGTTATCCTTGGGTAGAGTTTAACATGGACTTCGTGCTAGGACTACCAAGGACATTAAGGGCAAACGATTCCATAATGATTGTTGTGGATCGGTTCTCAAAGATGACTCATTTCATTATTTGCGCCAAGACAGAAGACTCTAGCCATATTACCGATCTATTTTTCAAAGCAGTGAGAATGCATGACATCCTAAGATCTATTGTCTCAGATAGGGATACAAAGTTCCTAAGCTCATGTTAGAGAACTCTTTGAAATAAATTGAGCACCAAGCTCCTATTTAGCACCTTATTTCATCATCAAATGGATGGACAAACTGAGGTAGTCAACCGAACCATGGAAGCTATCTTGAGGAGCACAGTGGCTAAAAGACTCTCAGATTGGGACTTACAATTCCCTCTCATTGAGTTTACTTTTATAATCGAAGTGTTCACACCACTACTCGAACAAGCCCATTCGAAGTTGTCTATGGATTCAATCCCATTACTCCAAAGGATCTTATACCTTTGCCAAATCCTAGCACACCTAATTGAAATGGCCCAACAAGGGCCGAACAGGTCAAGTCCCTACATGAAAAGGTTAGCAAAGCAATCTAAAGAAAAATGAAGTCTATGCTAAAGTGGCTAACCGAGGGAGGAAACATGTTGTATTCAAAGAAGGAGATACAGTGTGGAGCGTATCAACAACAATGCATACAAACTTGAGTTACCCGAAGAATTTGGAGTCTCGGCCACATTCACTGAGCAAGATTTGTCTCCTTACCTTGGTGAAGAAGATGAAGAATTGGAGGACAAATTGGATTTGGGGACAAATTCTCAAATACCGAGGAGGATGATGCACAAATAGGGCCCATCACTTGGTCTTAATCAAAGAAGTTTCTTAACAAGTTTGTTTATTTTGTAGGTACTTCTTTTTTTGATAATCTTGAAAAACCTTTATCCATCATGGACAAAGATAAACTCACTCACCTAGTGGAAACAAAAGGCTTTAGCCTCCATGAAGAGTAGGCCCGCAAATGAAGAAGGGCACGCCAAGCTTGCTTGGCCACGCCTCCCCTTAGGCTCTTCAATAAGGCTAATATGTCTTACCTAAAGTTTTAGCTTATCTACTTGTTTAAGGCTTTTTTTATTTAAGCCTTGTTTTATTTCATTAACTTGTGATCGAATTTGGACCACTTTGTGATCTTAAAGTCCAAGTCCAATAAAGACTCACTTGACCAATCTAAGTTAGTGCTCAAGGGAGTGTATAACAAGCTATTAGCCTTGACCGAATTGAAGAAAAATGCCTTGAGAAGAAGGAATGTTGTTTTGACCTAGTGGAATTGTGCATTTGAAGTCAAACTTTGACTACTACATTAACTTTTTTTTCAAAAGCTTTTAAGTTTTGTTGACCGATTTTTGAGTATAAATAAACCTTCAAATCACTAGTTGCGATCATTGAACCTTTGTTAATCAAATTATCTTTGTTTTGTTATTGTGAAGTGTCTTTCGCGAACTTGTGGCCCAAACCACAAGTACCTCCACTTTAACTTGGTGAGTCATATTCAAAGCCTGTGAGTGATCCATCTTTGCTAGCTTGTTTACATAAGTTAGTACACCACTTCGGCAACCTTTCAAACCTTAGCAAAGTGTGCTAAGCCCATCAACACAAGAGTAAGGTCGAGCACTCACACAAACTTGCCTTATTCTTCCATTTTTCCTACACACTTCTATTCATTTACTTTGGAAGTGTCACTATTCCTCTTAACTTTGTCATCATCTTCAGCTATAACAACTGTAACATAAACACCTACCAACAACGCAAACACTTACGACCTAGAAAAAAAAAAGCTTTAAAATTGTTATTTTAAATTTTAAAAATTATATTTATTTGAAATGATTAGCCAATGATCTAATAAGGCAGTAAGTCATGTATATAATTACACAATCTTTATTACACATGGAGAAGAGTTAGTCATGAGGATAAAAAACTTTCGTGATTGAATTGCTTCATCACGTAAAACAGTCAATGTTGTCCATTTTAATCACGCAAGTGAACGTATTGATATAATAAGTAATATTGATTTTAAAAATCAAGTATCTTCCTACATAGCATTAATATTTTAATAAACTAAGTATCAAAATTGATCATTTTAAACTTATTTAATCAATTGAAAAGACTATTTATATTTAAATTACTAAACAAAATAAAAAATCAAATGTTTTTGAATTTTATCAATCAACAAAAACCTAACATTTCAAATTCCCCTCGGCCATCAATTTAATTATCCATGCATATTTTTAATTTATTACTCATGCAATTTGATCGATCAAGTATTCAATAATAGTTTATAAAACTTTTCTAAAATTTTATAGAAATAGTTATTCGATTACTTTCCATATATTTACATGAGAAATTAATTCAACAACTTCAATAAGCATACAGGTCATACGGTTGCACAAGATGAATAGAGATATTCTTATTCTCTGAGTAATTCAAATTATTATATAATTAATAAGATGACGTGTTGTTTTCATCCAATTCCAAACCCTAGTTTCTTTTTCTAGGGCATTCAGAATGCTAACATATTTTAGTTGATGATCAGTTAATCAAAATCAATTGAAGTAGAACTAAAAAAAATTTAAAATTAGAGTAATTATACTTGAAAAAGAAAATTTGACATTAAGTCAATAGTTTTAGTTATAGCAAACTCTAGACAAAAAAATTAGTTCATAGCGTCATTAAAAACACAAACTTTAAGTAAATAAAATTCCAAAACAAACATAATTTTATATAGTATTCTAACCAATAAATTAAATGAAATAAAGTTCAAAGGAAAAACGAGAAAGCAAATCTATCATATCTGGTTATGCTCACAACGATCCATTCTTGCAATACGTCGAATCCTCCAATTAGCGTTAGAGATGGTTTCTAGGTTTATTCTCCATGTTCCTCTGTTCCCTAATTCTTGTTGAAGAAGTATATTTATAGAGCTCAAGTTGTATCTCCAAAATCAGCTCAAAATCGGAAACAAAATCTTCGAAAATTGTTAGGACGTCATGGCATAATAAGAAGAATGTTGTGGCTTAACTGAAAGCATTGTGGCTTTCGATCAAGGAATGACGTGACCTAACATCAAATGATGCCATTCTTTCTAAATTTCAGAGCATTAACGTCAGGGCATAATTGGTGATAATTTTGCGTCAAAAATCATTGAACTTCTTTATTTTAGGATGTAAACGTCGTGGTATAATATATGTGAATGACGGAACTTTTTTGATGTCTTATTAACTTTTTGACTTTTCGATCTCCTCTATTTGCTTGGCTTTGACACCACTTTTATATTCTCACCTTTACGTCGAATTCATTGCTTCTTGCTTTCTTTTTTTGTCTTTATCCCACTTTTTAATCTTCATGCAAAAATAATAGAAAATATGTGCAAGTGACAATTAATTTTGACTTTTTACATTTAGTATTAACAAAATATTATGTTTATGACTATTTAACAATAGGTATAAAATCTATTATCAAATATTGACAAACTTAATATTTTGCTAGCTCTTGAGAGAAAGTCAAAATTAAATGAATAATAAGGATGGCAATAATGCCTCATAGTCTCCATTACACCAAGTATTAGAAAATAAATCACAAACACATCAACATATAAAAAAAATTAAGACTTTTGAATTCATACGTACCTTACCTTTGAGCCCTCATGTGTGTGTGATAATAGTTTCTCCCACAATTAACTAAATGCTTGGATTACTTTATGCAACTTATATATAAGCTTGAAATTACTTGGGTCAATAAGCAACATTTTTCTACAAGAACAGTTTTAGATCACCCTCCATCCATATGACTCCTGCATCTTATCCAAGACTCTTAGTTGTATTATTATTGTTATTATTTCATTCTATTTTTTAATTTCTTTAAGAGAATTTTACTTTCGTAATGGAGTCCTTATCTTCATCCTTCCTTAATGTAATGTTTTCACCCATTGAGTCACCAAAAATTTCACTCAAAATTGAAAGTGAAATAAAGAACCTCAAAATTGCAATGGAATTCCTCCGGTGTCTCTCAAGTTATTTTATTTCCATCCATTGAGTATCCAAGAGACTCACTTAAATTTAAAAGTATAGAAGAAAAATAAATAAAGTTTTTTTAGATGTATAATATCAAATAATGTTAAAAAATTGAGTAAGACCATGATGCAATTTAGCTAAGTAATTACTTATCTCCCATAATATCACATAAATTTTCTTTAAGAATTCAACTAATACAGTCATTGAGACTATGTGCTCTAAGTTGAGGATCCTCAAGTGAGGTAAACGAGAATTTGCAACTCTCGATTTAAACATGTGTATGTTTTCATTATTTATTAAGCACTATTGCTATATTAAATTAGGTTATATCGTTGGCGTGTCATCTTTGTTGAATATTAACTCACATGATATGCAATGCTAAATATAAATGATATGTTCACATAATGCATCATTGAAGGGAGAGAGAGGTATGTACCTTGTTAATCTCGATTTGTGCACACTATTTTACTAAAAATAGCTAGATTTCCAGCTTATAGAAGATAAATTATAATAGAAGTACCTCATTTGAGTGGTTGATGAAACTGTGTAATGGACTAAAAAAAAAAAAAGAAAAGTTAGACAAAACAATAACAATGTAATACTAGATATACTCAAGGGAAATATGTTGAAATGTCGGCATGCAAGAATGCTAATGCTAAATAAAGTATGAAGGAAATAGGAGAGGAGGATTAAAGTCTTACACCACCCCTAAACATACCTTGAACAGTGTCCCCACTGCTCACAAAAAAAGAAAAATATACACAAAATATCCCCTACAAAAATATATGCTCAAGGTTGAAACTACATATCCTGACTTATCTCACTATTCGAATTCAAGGGCCTACATAGGACGCTGGGGTGGAGGGATGGGCTCTGCCTGAACTCCCATGCAAGTTGCCATTCTTCTCATGGTCTGGTAGAAAGAGTCAAAGGTGTCAACGTAGTATGCTGTGATGTTATGAACTGACTGACGTTGTTCAGCTACCTCTGTCTAAAGCGATTGCATTTTTGCACTCACCTCTACTTGAAATGAGTGCAATTGCTCCTGCACGGAAGGTGGTAACACTGGCCGTGATTAGAATGCTCTGTCTGTAAGTAAATACAAACAATCTAATCATATTTCAATTAAATGATTAGAACTAATGCAGAATTAAAGATCGAACATACCTCCGGCCATTCCCGTTTCAAGCTTCTGGTTTTGGTTCTTCTAAACCAACTTCTCTCTCTGTCGATGGTGTTTCACAGAATGAATCGAGATTGTGGCTTAGAGACCCAAACCGTTTTTTTTACGTTTCCTTACTATTCTCTAACCATCATAGAGAAACCCACGATATGGGTAGTTACATACATGTTATTTTATTTTATTTTATATTTAATTGTATTTATTAAACCAAACCGTAAAGAAGATAATTATATCCAATATTCTCCCACTTGGTTAATAAATCCAAACATGTATCACAATGAGAAATATGACACATGAATCATAGCGATAAGTCCTCTAAAAAATGAGTATTATCTTCCATGTATCACAATGCGTCACATTTCTCAACAATAACCCATAAAACTTAATGAATAAACCATATGTTTATTCTAGGTCCAAACTTTAACGATATTTCTCAAATAATCAATATGCGCATAATAAGAACCAATGCATATGAGAAATCATCACTAATAGAATTTCACTAAATCATTCGTTCTTACAACGAAATAAAATCACAAAATGGAACCAAGTCCCATTCGTTCTACATGATCCTTGAATTTCTTTGGTGGCATGCCTTTAGTCAAAGGATCTACAATCATCAACTCAGTGCTAATGTGCTCAATGACCACTTTCTTTTCCTTAACACGTTCTCTAATGGCTAAGTACTCAATGTCGATGTGTTTACTTCGACTACCACTCTTATTGTTCTTAGCCATAAAAATCGCAGCTGAGTTGTTACAGAACAACTTCAATGGCCTAGAGATGGAATCAACAATTCTAAGCCCAGCAATGAAACTTTTCATCCATACACCATGCGAAGTAGCCTCAAAACATGATACAAACTCGGCCTCCATGGTGGAAGTAGCAGTTAAAGTCTGCTTTGCACTCCTCCACGATACAGCTCCATCAGCGAACATGAAAACATAACCAGATGTCGATTTACGTGAATCAACACATCCAACAAAGTCTGCATCAGAGTAGCCCACCACCTCTAGAGTATCAGTCCGTCTGAACATAAGCATGTAATCTTTCGTTCCTTGAAGGTATCTCATCACTTTCTTTGCAGCCTTCCAATGGTCCAAACCTGGATTACTCTGATATCTTCCCAATACCCCAACAACAAATGCAATGTCAGGTCTTGTGCAGACCTGAGCATACATCAGGCTTCCAACAGCATAAGCATATGGAATGTTTTTCATTTGTTCTCTTTCGAGATCATTCCTTGGGCATTGGTCCAAACCAAACTTATCACCCTTAACAACGGGAGCTACACTTGGTGAACAATCTTTCATCCGAAATCTCTCTAAAACCTTATTGATATAGGTTTCTTGAGACAGACCCAAAACACATCTATCTCTGTCTCTATGTATCTTAATGCCAATGACATAAGACGCATCACCCATATCCTTCATGTCGAAATTCTTAGAGAGAAATTGTTTCACCTTATATAACAAACCCTTGTCGTTAGCTGCAAGTAAAATATCATCCACATACAGAACAAGGAAACAAAGCTTACTCCCACTGATCTTTTGGTATATACAATGATCCATAACGTTCTTTACAAAACCAAACGAAGAGATAACATCATGGAATTTCAAATACCATTGACGAGAAGCTTGCTTCAATCCATATATGGATTTCTTAAGCTTGCACACCAAATGCTCACCACTACTAGAGGAAAATCCTTCAGGTTGTTTCATGTATACCTCTTCCTCTAATTCTCCATTAAGAAATGCCGTTTTCACATCCATTTGTTGCAACTCTAAATCAAAATGTGCAACTAATGCCATGATTATGCGAAGAGAATCTTTCTTAGATACAGGAGAGAATGTTTCCTTGTAGTCGATTCCTTCCCTTTGAGTGAATCCTTTAGCAACGAGTCTAGCTTTATATCTTTCAATGTTGCCCATTGAGTCTTTCTTTGTCTTAAAGACCCATTTGCATCCTATGGTTTTTACACCATCAGGCAACGTGACAAGATCCCAGACTTCATTAACAGCCATAGAATCCATTTCATCCTTCATGGCGTCATGCCAAAATCTTGACTCTGCACAACTTATGGCTTGCGAAAACATTTCAGGATCATTTTCGACTCCGACATTAAAATCCGATTCTTTCAAATACACAACATAATCACTAGAAATTGCTGACTTCTTTACTTTAGTAGATCTCCTTAATGTTGGATCAACATCATCTTGTAGAATTTGTTGATCAACCGGTTGTACAACTATTTCAGGTAACTCCTGAGCAATCTGATCTACTGGCTCGTTATCAACAACTTGTGGAATTTCAGCGATTGTTCTCACAACAGCCGGTTGGTCTCGAGGGTTGTTGTGAATAACAATCAATCTACTACTTGAGCACGATGGTTGCGCTTCTAAATGATCATTATCTGGAACGGTGTTCCAGGATCGATCGCTCCCACTGATCAAGTCATTCTCAAGAAATTTTGCATTTCTTGATTCCACAATTCTAGTGCTGTGAGAAGGACAATAGAATCTGTACCCCTTAGATTATTCGGCATATCCAATGAAATACCCACTAATAGTCCTTGGGTCCAGTTTCTTTTCTTGCGGATTATATACTCTTACTTCACACGGACATCCCCAAACACGTATATGACGCAAACTCGGTTTCCAACCTTTCCATAACTCAAATGGCGTCTTTGGGACAGCCTTGGTTGGAACTCGGTTTAATATATATACACAGCCGTCTTAAGAGTATCAATCCATAATGACTTTGGAAGGTTGGCGTTACTCTGCATACTCCGGACCATGTCCATCAATGTTCGGTTTCTTCTTTCTGCAACACCATTCTGGTCCGGAGAACCAGGCATAGTGTATTGGGGCACAATCTCATGCTCTTGAAGAAACTTTGCAAATGGACCAGCCAATTGTCCCTTCTCGGTGTATCTACCATAATATTCTCCATCTCTATCTGTTCTCACGATCTTAATTTGCTTATCGCACTGTTTCTCTACTTCCGCCTTGAAAATCTTAAAGGCGTCTAAAGCTTCATTTTTAGAATGAAGAAAGTAGATGTACATATATCGTGAGTAATCATCAATGAAAGAGATGAAGTATTTCGGACCATGCATATCCATATCAGGACAACAAATATCTGAATGGATGATCTCTAAAATGGTTGTACTCCTCGTAGCACCTTTCTTGGATTTATTGGTCTGCTTTCCCTTAATGCAGTTCACACATGTATCAAAATCAGTAAAATCTAAAGTACTAAGTACTCCATCTTTTACTAATCTCTTAATCCTCTCAATAGAGATATGTCCTAATCTCTGGTGCCACAAAGTAGAAGAATCCTCATTTATAACACAACGTTTTATACCAGATTGAACATGTATAACATTATAAGCAGTGTCATGTTGTAAATCAATAGAGAAAAGACCATTCAACAAAGTACCACTCCCAACATTACTAGATTTATAAAACAAATCAAACGATGTTCCATAAAAGTTGAAAGAGTATCCCAAAGGTACAAGTTTTGAAACAGAAATTAAATTTCTAGAAAAGTTAGGAACATAAAAAGTCTTTTCCAAACACAAATTAAAACCACTGCTTAAAAGTAAAAAACATGTTCCAATTGCCTCCACACGTGATTGCATCCCATTTCCAGAATAGATGCCTTCTTCATTTGGAGTTGGCTTCCTTAGGTTTCGCATACCCTGTAAGGTATTAGAAACATGGATTGTAGAACCAGAATCAATCCACCATGTGTTATAATTAATATCAACCATATTAGATTCATAACAGACAAAAGAGATCAAGTTACCTTTCTTCTCAAGCCATATTGGAAACTCCGGGCAATCTTTCTTAATGTGCCCCTTTTTGTTACAAAAGAAGCACCTTATCTCCTTCGGGTCTTTCTTAATCCCTCCGGTTGCCGGTATTTTCCCTTTTCCCTTTGGCTTACGAGCTTTATGGTCCTTCTCATGTGTAACTGTAAGTGCACTCTCGCCTAAATCCATAGACAACCTATTCTCTTCCTGAACACACATGGTCATAAGTTCATTAATTGACCATTTCTCTTTATGTGTGTTATAGGAGATCTTAAAGGCTCCATATGCTGATGGAAGGGTCGCCAATATGTAATGCACCAAGAAAGACTCTGACATCTCAACCTCAAGTCTTTTAAGCTGAGCCGCAATGTCCCGTAGCTTCATGATGTGCTCACGCACACCTCTTACTGTAGTGAGCCTCGTGGATGTGAACTTAATTATAAGAGTACTGGCAAGAGCTTTATCAGAAGTTGCAAACTGCTCATCAATCGCCTTCAGTAATGCTTTGACATTCTTATGCTCCTCAATCGAACCACGAATACTCTCAGATATTTTAGTCTTTATGAACATCATACTGAGACGGTTTGACCGTTCCCATCGTTCATGAAGAGTTAAATCATCCAGAGTACTCTCATCATCAATGATTGGTTCGTCTTTCCTTATAGCATCATCAATGTCTAAACATCCCAAATGAAGAAGAATTCTCTCTTTCCAGACCTTATAGTTATCACCCACAAGTTCGGGAATCTCACATTTAATATCAGAAATACCACCAGTCATCATAACTGTAAAATATTCAATCACACATACTTATATATTTAAATGAGACAAATAAACATAAATCATGTTTTACCAACGTAAATCATGCTTAAATTAAAATGCATCTAATGACATAAAACTTGTCTGTGGACTAAAGATTTAATTCAGTCAGATACATTTATAACTTTATGATAAAACTATCAAATCATGTTCATTTTCCTAACTCCTGTGGGTAAATTAGAAAATATGATATGATATTTCATCCTAATTAATCACATAAACATAATAGAAATTCCTGTGGGATAAAATCTATCATGTAAAATGAAATTAATTACAAATGATGTCTTATGATTCTAAATACTTATATTTGATTTAGCCTAATTAAAAATGTTGTGGCTACTCTCTAATTAGCTAAATCACATGAATCATTTGACATTAATTTTAATTCACAATAATATTTATATAATATGCTCAAAAAATATAAATAACGTGAATTATCAAAATTAAATTAAATGCATAAAAATAATTAAATGCATTGATGTTTCACTGCCTTTACGTTGAAACATGCAATTTCACACATGTTTCACTATTTATGTCTTCACTGTTACCAATGCTTTTTGGTCATCAATTTTGGTCTTCTTTCCAGTTGAAAATCATTCTTTAAAGGCATTAAAAAAAAATATTTTACTTATAAAAGTCAAAAGCATTGGTCTACTTTCGCCAGAATGAAAACATGCTTTTAAGGCATTTTAAAAAAAAAATATTTTATTCGTGAAAACCAAAAACATGTACAGTGTCGTCTTCAACCTCAGCGGATCCAGACGACCCGGTTACGACCTGAATGAAAAACCCGACGATTTTTCCACCGAAATCTCAACAAAAGCATGCCAAATTAACCCAGACATTATAGAAATCAAATTACATAAGGATTTCTAACATTAAAATTCAAAACAAAGCATAAAAGATCAATGCCCTAATTTTAAAATCTCCATTAACGAAGAAGGCAGAGGTTACTAACACGCTCTGATACCAAATGTAAGTAAATACAAACAATCTAATCATATTTCAATTAAATGATTAGAACTAATGCGGAATTAAAGATCGAACATACCTCCGGCCATTCCCGTTTCAAGCTTCTGGTTTTGGTTCTTCTAAACCAACTTCTCTCTCTGTCGATGATGTTTCACAGAATGAATCGAGATTGTGGCTTAGAGACCCAAACCGTTTTTTTTACGTTTCCTTAATATTCTCTAACCATCATAGAGAAACCCACGATATGGGTAGTTACATACATTTTATTTTATTTTATTTTATATTTAATTGTATTTATTAAACCAAACCGTAAAGAAGATAATTATATCCAATACTGTCCTCAGGAGCCACACCATGTTGCGCATGATTCTCCCAACATCTGATGGTGTAGATAGTACTCTCATTAAGCTCGATATTTGGATGAAGTAACTCCTCATAGGGACTCTAAGAATTAGCCGCCTACTAACCAAAAGCCATGATGAATGACAGAAAGGACAAGATAGTGGATGGAGAGTGAATGAAGTGCATTATGGACTAGTGAATAACAGCTCCCACATCAACAGATAGGTGTGTGTAGATGGCATAGAGGAAGTTTGTCTGGTCTTTAATCTCATCATTGTAGTCAGTTACTAGCATAAGTCGCCCTCCAATGAAATAATGTCACACTCGAGCATCCTTGTAAAGGTCTTTTGATTTGCAGGTCACTGATATTTCATTGATGACCTTCCACTGGGTTATGGATTAACACCGTGTGGCGATGACAATGTTAAGGTTCAGCTAAGAGGTAAGATAATCTGAATACTCGTTTGGCTACTTAGGTTGTAGTCCAAAATAGTTGTTAATGGTGACCAACGCAAAAGATACTCATCTCCCTCGAACGAAGACCTCATGCATTGATGAAAGAGGGCATTGGCATAGAACTCCCGAACGATCGGGAAGACTACAACGTTAGGTTGCTTGGTAAATTGCTGCCACTATCTCTCAATGACGTTATCTATTGTAGGACCCAGAGGCACATGAATGCCCCATTCAGAAATAAGTGTCTTCTTCACAATCGATGTCTGAAATCACTCGAATGCCTCCATGCTAACTATTATTAGCTTAATAAGAATTAAGTTTAATTATTTTGATGGTGGACGTGATATATTGACTAATTAGTTCTAAGTTGATGATAATTTGATTGTGCAGTTATACATTAGGATATATTTAAGTTGAGTATGAATTTAATTGACATTGAGTGTACTTATTTGTTATATTTAAGTTGATAATGAATAATATGTTTCGATAAATTGACTATGAATCATATATCTTTGCTTTCATTGAAAAGGCCCTCAAAAGTGGGTATTCAAAAGTTCTGACGTGTTTGTTAAGTCTGTGTTGCAGTTAACAGTTCATAAGACTTACACAATTTAAGTCAAGAAAAAGATGCATATGTGGTCGACCTACCTAAGTTGAAGAGTTGTTTAGAAAAACTCCCGAGAGCTCTAGTTTCTTTAATATGTTGAAAGGTCGACCAAGGTGGTTGACTAGTGGACATTGGTGATAGTTTAGGGCGGTAGACTCTATGATACTTGTGATATACAATAGTTCAAAAATCTTGCTGTTTATAAACAGAGAGCTCGACTTAAAGATACCAGTGGTCGACCTAGCAAGTTCAAGGATCAAACAACAGTCATGAAAATGTTGATTCATTTGTATACGTGATCGATCGTGACTCCAAGATTTTGAAGGTGTCTATAGATAGAAGCCATGTCTCCGAACAACCAAACAATGACTTTGTGGTGAAGTGCTACTGATTTCATTTGCAATTTTTAGCCTTCATTTTTTAGCTCAAAACCTAACCTCTCCTATTACTAAACTTGATGTTGTATCTCTTGAAAGAGTTAGGTTATTGTACTTGACATTTTTCTACCTACTCTTTTATTGTGAAATAGAAATGGTGACGCCATGGAAGAGATAGAAAAATGTTCGATTGATACTCACAACTTCAATCATCTTGAAGGCTGATATCTTGTAACCGTTGCAAGATTTTATTACACCCAGAATCTCAATCAGTTATAGATTTTTTATAAAAAAATATCTATGATATTTATTGTGAATAGCTTGCATGTCTAAAGTCAATTTCTATTTAGAGTACCTTATTTTAATAGAAATTATTATGTTTATTAAAAAAAATAAATGAGGATATATAATCAATGGCTAGATTATGATTTATGGCCCATAATTAAAATGGTCTTTGTATTCCAATTAAACAAGGAGGTATAAATGTTCCTAAGTTTTCTTTAGAATTGGATGACAATGATAAAATGAAATTATGTTTAAATGCTAAAGTCAAGAATACCTTGTACTGTACTTTAACTAGAGATGAATCTAATAGATTACAAGAATGTAATAATACATGTAAAATATGGAGATTACTTGAAATCTCACATCAGAGAACAAATCAAGTGAAGGAAAGTAAATTAAATTTATTTGTACATAAATCTGAATTATTCTCAATGGTAAGAGATGATATTAGTTGATGGGTTGAAGCGCAAATTATTTAGCATTAATCAATTATGCGACAAATGATACAAAGTTATATTTGAATTTACATGATTGATAGTATAAATGACAATATAGAAAGGAAAATGTTAAAACTATTAATTTAAATATTGTATCTTATTTTGATGAAATATTTTGCTACAAACTCTTCTCTTGATTTTTAGTCACGACATAGGAGAATAGAACATGTCGAGATGGATACCTTAGCTAAGATCTTTAAAAATATTCTATTTAGTCGACTTCTTAAGATTTCATTTGAAATGGTTAGAATTTGTGATACATGTCAAATGAAAAATTAAACTAAGAGATCATTTATTTGTAAGAATGTTGTCTCATCCTCCAAGTCTCTTCAATTACTCCATACATTTTTTGTAACACCCGGTTCTATCAAACCGATTCCCTTTTTCTTTTTTTAAATTAATGGCACACTTTATATGATAATAATAAAGATAGGGTTAATGGATGTCTAGGCAAGGGCATAAGAGTAATTAGAAATTTGAAAGTGGATAACGTATTTAAGGAAAGAGGTTTTGGGTTTAATGCATTGTAGCCGCCACTATTTCCTATTTTCCCTCTCGGCTTTCAGCTCTCCAGCAGAAACCTCTGGGCGATTTCTTTCTTGCTCGACTCTCCTTCAACTTAGGTACGTTTTTCCTCATTCTCTTGCGTTTTAGCAGTTAGATAACTGAGGGAGTACAATATGAGGATTTCAAGGATGCTGTAGATGAGAGTAGGTTCGGGTTTTTGAGGATAAATGGAAATATGCAAGCAGTAGAGTTCCAAACTGGTTTCCTTGTTCTTCTGGTTAATTTTTGGTAAAGTTTAGTGAAGGTTTGATTGATGTTCTGTTATGAACTTAGGTGAGCGAGCTTCTAAAGTAGCTTACAGTCGAGCGATTTCCAGGAGAGCCAGGTAAGTAGAGTATGCTTGTGCCTTCGGGCCTACATCACAAAACAGTAGGGTTGTGCATGCTTGAATGTGTTTGTATGTCATGCATCATATTTTGAAAATTATGCGAAAATGAATTTACATGAAATGGCATGCTAAGAAATGAACAGACTGTAACAGTTGTTAAGGGAACTAATCCGCCCCTTAACCAAGAGAGAGGATGTATGACTTTGGGGGAAATGATCCAAACCCTAATTTCACAGGGGGATCTGAACAGTTGTTAAGGGAACTAATCCACCCCTTAATCAAGAGAGAGGATGTATGACTTTGGGAGAAGTGATCTAACTCCTAATTTCACAGGGGGATCAGATCAGAAACGAATGCAAATGCAACTGAGATGAGAAAGTAGAAACAGCATGTTTAGGAATTTATGTTTCAGCATTTCATTTCATTATTGCTTTACTTATTTAGCAGTAGGCTAATAGATGAGTTTTGTGATGTAGGTGAAGAAGCATCAGAAGGTGTGTTCTCTGAACATGTTGAGGATTAGGCTGTTGAAGGAGCACTTCAATGCCACGGATTGGTGATTCTGATGAGGCGGTTTAACTGATATTAGTAGATGTGAAGGTTTAGTGAACCATGATTTATTTTAAGTTTTTTTGAGTTTTCTAATAACAGAAGTGGTTTTAATATTTTTGAATACGTTGGTGAGTCTTTTCTGATAATGATACTCTGTTGGATTTAATAGTGGAGTTTACTAAAGTTTGGAGTAATATACGGATTTAAATAGTTTGAACGATTTTTAGTAAAATGCTCAAACTCTTTTGGTAGTCAGAGTTTTCTTTATTAGAGTGAAAATGTTGCTATGCTGTTTCGTTGAGTATTTTTGATCTATCGGTAGATGAAGTCTATTGGCAGATGTAGGGTTATTGTTCTGTTGTCTATCGGAAGATGTCTTCAGTGAAGTCATCGGATGATGTCTTCAGTAGAAGCCATCGGAAGATATAAGTAGAAAATTTGTCGTTTTGTAACCGGATGATATCGAGTATTTTAAACCTATCGGATGATGTAGTAGAAGTTTGTTGTTTAGTGATCGGTGGATGTCGGGTATTGAACCTATCGGATGATGCAGTAGAAGTTTTGTCGTTTAGTGATCGGTATACACAGTTTGTTCTTTCGGAAGATGTGAGTAAAATTTTTGTCGTTTTGTGATCGGCAGAGGCTGGATGAATGAATCATCCGGCTGACGTCATCGGTAAATGCGAGTAGCAAAACTTGTCGTTTTGCGATCGGCAGAGGCTGGATGAACGAATCATCCGGCTGACGTCATCGGTAGATGCGAGTAGCAAAACTTGTCGTTTTGCGATCGGCAGAGGTTGGATGAACGATTCATCCGGCTGACGTCATCGGTGGAAACCTTCGATTTTATTTCTGCCTTTTTGTTGACTTCGTTCAGCGGATGATGTGTTTGACTTTTATGAACTTTAAGTATTTCACGCGTAAGCCTTCATCTCTTCCAACCAAATTCTTTTCCTAATATTTTAAGTGATTATTCGAACACTATTTTATAGTTTTGTTTAACTTTGTTTTGCTCAAAGATTTTCCGCTGCAGTTTTTTGTGTTTTTTAGCAAACGTTCAAATTTGACTTTCGAGCAAAGTTTTAAATTTGGCCGAAAATTCCTAGTTATGTTCGGGTCTATGAGTAACGAACTGAGTTTAGAAACTCGGGGCGTTACATTTTTTTTCTTCTATCTAAAACTATAAGTAGTGGTAGCATATACTATGCCTATATTATTTTTGACGACTTTTGTAGGTACACATGGGTTTTCTTCTTAAGGACAAATGATGAGACCTTCAAAACTTTTTCTAGCCTTAAGAAAAAATATAAAATTAGAAGGATCTCTCAGTAGCTGTAATTCGCAGCGACCTTATGGAGAATTTGAAAAGAAAAAATTTGAGCTTGTTTGCCAAAAGTATGACATTAAGCACAATTTATCTTCACCAAGAACCTTTCAAGGAGTTGTTGAGAGGAATAAAATATTAGTTAGGACTATGCTTAATGAGAACAACATGCCTAAATGTTTTTTACTGAAGTCGTTGCTACAACATGTTATGTCCTCAACCAAGTATCCATATGTCTCATCCTAGAAAAGACTCCGTATCAGCTTTGGAATGAAAAAACTTATCATATTAGATATTTAGGTGCTTTGGTTACCCGTGTTTTATTCTAAAAAAATGGCTATTTTAGGAAAATTTTGACTCGAAAAGGAACTATGGGTTTGCTTAGGCTATTATTCAACTAGTAAAACATATAGAGTATTTAATAATAGAGATTTAGTTGTGGAAGAGGTAATGCATGTTATCTTTGATGAGTCAATTCCAGCCCAAAACGAAAAGGATTTGAGTCATGAGTTAGGAAGGAGATGAAAATTATAAGCTTGGAGGAAAATAATCATTAAGCGAGTTCACCTCAAGAAATTCCTCGCAATGCTTTAGAAATGGTTCCTATTGAAGAAAATCAAGGTGCATTACCCAAAGTTGGAGTATGCTAAAAGTCACCCCATGATTGATATCTTACGTGATCCATCCTTATGAGTTAAATTAGATCTTCACTTTGAAACTATTTATTCAACATTGCTTTTATTTTTCAAAATATAGTATAAATTCTATGGATAAAGCAAACATTGGAACTTTATGGTAAAATAACTATGAGAAACTTTTGATTAGGTGCGATAACTCTAGTGGCAGGTGTGATAACTCTAGTGCCATAAATATATCTAAAACTCTTATCCAATATTCTCTAACCAAATACATAGAAATTAGTTACATTTCATTTGAGATCATATTCAAAAAGAGGACAAGTAAATTCTGAGAAACAATTAGCTGATATATTTACTAAACAATTAGACAATAAGATCATCAATAATATTAGGATTCAATTAGGTTTTATTTTGCTTGATTCAAGAAAAAAAGAGTTAAAAATGAAGAGATTTGATTTTGAATGACTAAAGTCCAAGGATTTAAATGTGAAGGATTGAGTATTTCATCACGTCATCACTTATTGTAACACCCGAAATTTCCCAGAATGTGTGTGACCCTAGTCTAGGTCAAGCATGAGGGTTCAATTACTTAAGATTAGTGTACATAGAAGGGTATTAGAAGTGAAAGGAGAAGTGGAGAGTTTGACAAGTCAAACTCAAATGTGATTGGTGGAAACTTGGGTTTGAAAAGTCACACTTGGATAACCAATCAAATTGTAGTAAAAAGCTATTGAAATGGTGAGGATTTAGGAGTGTTTCACGTTGGCTTTTCATGGAGGGAAAAGGTGGGGTTAAAATTAAATTTAACAAAGAATGGAGGAGGGAAATTAAAAGTAAAGGAAAGTTTGGTTTAAATTAGGTTAGGTTTTCTTCTTCTTCATTCGATTCTCTCATTTTCTCCTCCATAGCCGATGCCTCTCCCTCTCTTTTCTCCAATCTTTCAAGGTGATTTCAAGGTAAATTCACATGGGTTTTGGTTTCCATAACTTTAGATGAAGTTTGTTGTAGTTTTGAAGTGTTTTGGTTGAGTTTTGTGAGGGTTTGAAAACCCTAGTTGGAAGAGTCCGAAAATTTGGTTCTCCTAGGGAGTTTTCTTCCTCTTTTGGTTATTTAGTTCTTCATTATGTTAGTTTAGGTTGTTGGAGTGATTAGATTGTGATTTGGAATTGATATACACAAAACCAGTTTTTAGGCAAAAAGTGTACCGATTCTGTTTGCTTAATTTCGAGTTGGCTAGGGTGTTTGTTTAATGGATTTGAGTGTTTCAATGGATAGTAGACGTGTAGAGGTTTCCGAATTGGGGTGGCACCTCGAAATCCATTGAAAAACGAGGGAGTTATGACCGTTTGAAGATCGACGGTCAAAATTGTGCAAAAACTGAGTTTAAGTGCTTTAGTGTGAAATGTGTTTTAGTTGTTGGTTAGTTTTAGGTTTAAGAAGGTTTAAGAAATTCTTAGATTTAAGTGGTAACTTATCAAGCTAAATTTCGTTATTTTAGGTCGTCGGACGAGTGATTCGATCGGTAGAAGTGTGCAAGCGATAGCTGAGCCATCAGGTAAGTAAAGGGTAATGTTCTTTCGCCATTCGGGCCTACACCATAGAACGGTAAGGCTATTTGTTATTGTTTTGCTTCGTGTTGCGTTGTGTTATGGTTTTACATCGTGTTGTGTTGAGTTGTGGTGTGTTGTGACATTGCATTTCTTTGAAGCATGCATCATGATGTAGAGTATGCTAGATCTGTGTTGTCACATGGTTTGTCATTGTGTGTTTGGGTGTGAGGGTGATAACAATTTGTCAGAGTAAGGCACTTCGGTGCAGGTAACTAAGGCACTTCGGTGCAGGCAAATAAGGCACCTGTTGGTGCAGGCAAACTGAGTGTTAGAAATTGCATTTGTTAGGATGGTTGAGCATTGTGTGTGTTGCATTCATACATCCCTACTTACTAAGCATTAGGCTTACGTTTTGTATTATGTGGTGTAGGTGACGAGGTGTTTTCTGGTGAGCTTGATACTGAGGAACAGGACTAGGAGCAGTCGGGGATACATGGAGCTCGCCGGTGCAGGTCATTTGTCGGGGCACTTCGACCTAGTCCTTGGGGTGTGGTTTGTATTGGAGTTGTGGAGGTTTTATGGTTAGTTTTGTGAGAAATGTGTTGGTTAGTTGGAGTTAGGATTGAGGTGTGTATGTTTGGATATGTTTGGTTTGTGGTGTGGCTTGTTTGGGATTGGATTTGTGGTGTTAGTTTGGTTATTTTGTTTTGGTATATATAGTACTTGTATTTGGTTGAATTGGAGTTTAAATGTCGTTTCTTTTTTCAGGTTTTTGGGTTTATAAAAATTTTAGGCGTTATGCCGTCCGTTTTGATTTTAAAACAAATAACGTCGGGTTTAAATTAGCTATTTTTGTTAATATCCATTTGAAGTCGGTTTTCTAAAATTTTTATGGGATTTGAAGATTTGAGTGTCGGGGAGGTATGGTTAAAGTTTCGTGATTTTTGGAGATGTTCGGGGTGGAGAAATGTGAAGAAAGGTGATGGAAGGTCAAATTGGGCATTTTTGAGCATTTTGGGTGAGAAAAACCCAAGTCGGCCCGATCGATCGGATACATGGGTGAGAAATACCCTCGATGATATTTGTAAATTCTAACGTATTTGTTAAAATTGTGCACTTAATGGTAAAATTTATAAGACTTACACAATTTAAAATAAAAAAAAAAAAAAAAAAGATACATGTGTGGTCGACCTGCCTATGTTGAGTGGTTGGTTAAAAACACTCTTGAGGGCAACGAGTATTTGAAAATATGATGAAAAGGTCGAGAAAGCCTCACATAGGTTGTCACGACCTGGAGACGGGCCTAACAAAATGCCGGCTCAAGTGATCTCATTATCAGAGAGAACCCGATCACCCAACCCAAAACTTAGTTATCAGCGGAAGACTTGAATATTAATCAAATTCCAAAATTTACATAGTAATCACATATATAATAGTGCGATAATGAAATAGCAACTTCATAAGGTTTACAGATTCAAGTTCAAATCCATTTAACTACTACACAGTCCAAATATAAATTGAGTCTTCACCAGGGAGTTAGAAGCACCCAAATACATAAAGATATAAATAAAGCTATCTTGGAATCCTAGCTAATAGCTACTCTTGTTCTTTCTTAGAAAGTGTAACACCCGGCATTTTGGCCATGTAATAATCTGTTGAATTATTGTATGGATTTAAATTGCCATAAATACAATAACTATTTTATTGTAAATTTTGGAGCATTTAGTGTGGGGAGAACCAAACTAATGTGTAACTAAACTAAACACTAAGTTTAAAATGCATGGAAGGGTAAATCGGGGAGAAATTAAGGTTGGTGGGAGATAGCCAATGGTTGAGTGGCATCTGGCAACTTGTTGAAGAAGCTAAGTTCTACCTTCTGCGTGAAACCCTCTTCATTTCACTTCTCTGCTCTCTTTCCATTCTCTTCTCGGCATTCTCTCTTCCAGTCGACAATCAGCCATCGAAGCTACTTCGATCTCCTCGGCTCCTTTCTATTTTTCTACTAGGGTAAGCATCTTTTAAATGCTAACAAGTTTGGACAAGTTTAAAGTGAGTTTTGGTTGGTGTGAAGGATTGTGATACTTTGGTAAAACTCACTGTTTTTGGATGAAAACACACCGATTTGTGTTCTAAGGGTTTGAATGAGTTGGAACAAATTCTTCTAACTTATTTGTTAGCATTTGCAGCTTGTTTATTTTTTGAACGTGCATGTATAGGTTCGAGCATTTCCGAGACGTTCAGGACTATCAACTCTGCAGCAACAGGTAAGTTCATATCCGTAGGTTGGCCCTTAAGGCCCTACATCTCGGAGGTACTAGGTTTTCTGTTCTGTCGGGTTGCTTTGGGTAGAAAAGTTAGAGTTATGTCCTCAGATGTCTGTATTTTTCTGTTGTTTGTTGTATTATTTCTGTTATCTGCCAGCTTAAGTTCAGACACCGTTCATGCATACACGTTTTCCCGAAAGTTCACGCAAAACTATTTTTTGTACACGGTTTGAAGCTAAACAAGATAAAATCTGACTGAAATGTACCGGTTAAGTGCGGGACGGAGACTGACCTCCAGATCTGTTTCTGTACTGTACCGTATTACTGTTTGTGCCTGATAGTGCACCCATTGTTCGCCAGTTCCCCTATAAGCACCACTTATACCCCTCTGCCACTGAAACATAATGTTCTGTACTGTCACTGTATTTCTGAAAACCGCATGCATAGCATTTTGCATCACTGCATATCTGTTATGTTCTTACTGAGTTTTAGACTCATAGGTGAACTCCCTGATGTAGGTACCGTACCTGAAAATGAGGACTTTGTGCCTCAGTCTGATGAATAGGTGGCTGGTGAATCGAGCTCATGGGGGTGTGGTTGCTGCAGCCAGATAAATTCTGTCCCGAGGTTTAAATTTTTAAAGTATAGTCTATATCTGTAAAGTTTTCTGAAAATTCTGGCTTTGTTGTAAAAACTCTGTAAAAACTTCCGTTTTGGGAAAGTCTGCAAATATATGTTAGGTTATGTACTGATCCTCAAATTTTAAAACAATGTACTGATTTTGATGTCTAAGTTTTTAAAACTACTATATTTGACAGTTGAATTCATGTTCTGAATATTCTGAAATTGTTTGGAGTATTATCTGTTAGTTTGTGCGTGGATGACTTCTGGTTTTAGAACTATCCATGCAGTCTGTTTCCTTTGAATCTGTTAATTGTAAAGAGTGCTCTACATCCTTGTGTAGAATCGGGCATCGAAGGTTTACAACTCTCATGCTTTCTGTTTGTGCTGTATTTGACAGTTGAAAGATGTTCTGAATATTCTGGAATTGTTTGGGATATTATCTGTCAGCTTGTGTATGGATGACTTCTGGTTTTAGAGTTATCCATGCGGTCCGTTTTCTTGAAAATCCTGTCGTGTTCCTTTAAACATGCGTTCAAGTTATGTTTTTAAATTAGTCTCTAAAGTCTGAAGTTTTCATGCCTTCTGTTGTGCTCGAGAACCACGTTTTGAATTGGTTTGAGAATTTGTGTAACGCCCCGAGTTTACTGAGCCCGGTTTGTTACTCATAAGTCCGAAACTTTCTATGAAAACTTGGACCAAATTTAAAACTTCGTTCAAAATTCAAAATTTGGACATTTGATAAAACATGAAAACTTGCAGCGGAAATCGTTTAAACAAAAATAAAATTTAACAAAACCATGTCGAAATAAGCGTGGGAAAACGTTAAGAAACAATCGGTTAAGAAGCAAAGGTTTAACTCGTGTAAACACTTTAAAGGTTGCAAAAGTCAAATTCATCGTCCGCTGAACAAAGTAAAAAAAAAGGGGAAAGCTATTTGAAGACCCCCACCGGTCACTAAACGACAAAACATAAGATTTGTCATCCGGTCACTAAACGACAAAACGTAAAATTTGTCATCCGGTCACTAAACGACAAAACATAAGATTTGTCTTCCGGTCACTAAACGTCAAAACGTAAAATTTGTCATCCGGTCACTAAACGACAAAACATAAGATCGACAAAACATAAGATTTGTCTTCCGGTCACTAAACGACAAAACGTAAGATTTGTCTTCCGGTCACTAAACGACAAAACGTAAGATTTGTCTTCCGGTCACTAAACGACAAAACGTAAGATTTGTCTTCCAGTCACTAAACGACAAAACGTAAGATTTGTCATCCGGTCACTAAACGAAAAAACATAAGATTTGTCATCCGGTCACTAAACGACAAACAGAACACCTATATCATCCTACGAGCCAAAACACTCGACATCACCGGATGACATAAAACACAACACTATCTACAGAAAGGAATTTGCTTGCTTCTCGAAAACCATTCAGAAACAACTCAACCATAGCATTAGTCAAATCCAGTAAAAATCAACGTTTAAAACTCAACAGATTACTAGTATCAGTAGATCTCAAAACGTATTCAAAATGCTAAAATTTCTACTGTCATGAAAACTCAACATACTCAGACCAATCGTTATCTACTAAACCTCAACAACTGCTGACACCAGTTAACCCGCCTCATCAGTTTACCAAGCCGAGACATGGATGTACTCCTCCAACCACATCAATCTTCTGTGCACTTAGGAAACTCACCTGCAGTGTCCTCAACACCTACATCACAAAACTCATCTATTAGCCTAATGCTAAGTAAGTAAAGCCAACAAGAAATGAAACAACGAAATATAAATTCCTAATATGCAATTTCTACTTCCTCAACTCAGTTGCTCATGCTTCGTTTCTGTTCAGATCCCCCTGTGAAATTGGGAGTTGGATCAACTCTCCCAAAGTACATACATCCCTGTCTCATTAAGGGGTGGATTAATTTCCTTAACAGTGAAACTGATTCTCCTGTTCAGATCCCCCTGTGAAATTGGGAGTTGGATCAACTCTCCCAAAGTACATACATCCCTGTCTCATTAAGGGGTGGATTAATTCCCTTAACAGTGAACTGATTCTCATGACTGTTTTAATATGTTCAATCCTTACCATGCCAATCATGCGTTCAAATTCATTTTCGTATGTTTTAAAACATGATGCATAGAATACAGATTCACACAAGTAATCATAACCCTAACGTTTTGTGATGTAGGCCCGAAGGCACAAGCAAACTTCACTTACCTGGTCTCCTGGGAAGCTTGTTGAAACCTCTCCCTCGGGAGTTTGCTCAAACCTAGTTCCACAAATCGAACATTAATTTAAACTTTCGTCAAACTTCTTTCTAGCTACCCAGAAAGCTAAGGAAATTAGTTTGGAAGCCCTAATCGTAGTGCATTCCCGATTCAACTCATAAACCGAAACTAGCACTCACATACCGCGTTCTCAAAACTTCATTTATCAACCCTCGACAGTTACAATGTAGCAAGAAATAGAAGCAAAACTCACCTAGTTCTGAGGAAATCGCTGGAGGGATCGAAGAGGGTCTCCTATCGCGCTCTGCTAAGCTGAGGAGCTGAGAGTGGAAGAGGAAATGAAATGAAACAGTGGCGGCTACCTCATTAACACTTCCCTTAAATACGTTATCCACAATATAAATTCGCAATTACCATCTTGCCCCTGCCTAGTCACTTAATAACCTAATCAACATTTCACTCAATTTTAAACCATAAAATTATATACCTCCCTTTAATAACTTATTTTGATTTATATTGAAACCAGGTGTTACAATTTGAGTCTTTCATGTTTTATGTTTTTCTGCTCTCTGTTGGTAAGTCTTCCTGTTAAAAGCTGTCAAACTATGTCTTCCGATTACATCCGCCGGTGAACTCAATTCTGTTTGTGGTTCACATCCACCGGTTATCACTGTTCATCTTTTGTCGTATCTGCATCTACCGCCAAACAGTAATTCTGTTTAGGTTTTGCTCCTGCCGATTCCGTTTATTGCATTCATCTTCCGATGACATCATCTCCTCTTCTGATGACGTCACCATAGCTTTTCTTCTGCCGATTTCAACTGCTGCCTGCATCTTCCAGTGACGTCATCCATCTTCCGGCTGACGTCATCACCTTCTGCCGATTACGTTTACTATCTGTATCTGCCGATGACGTCATCACATCTTCCGATAATGTCATCACACATTCCGATCCCATCTGCTGCCTACATCTTCCGATGACGTCATCCACATCATCCGGCCACGTCATCTGCCTAAATCTTCTGGTATCATTTCTGCTTGCATCCACCGATTCCACTCGATGCCTGCTTTTCCGTCAATGCCTTCTGCCAGTTTATTTACTTTTGTTTTCATCACTTCCTGCTTTTCTTCTATCATCCATTTTGTGTTCCGATTCTGTTAACAGTTTTCCCGTTTGATTTCGAATCCAGAGAACTTTCTCTCTCTCTGTAAATGTTTTAAAAGTTTAATGTACAAAAAAAAATAGTCCCCGTTTTCTGTTATCTGTCCCGGAGTGATGGCTTCGATCCCGGACCCCGATCGGGTTTGGCTTCGGGCTGTCACAGTTATGGTATCAGAGAGACAAGGTTTTAAAACCGATTCTGTGAAATGTCTGACTGCGCAATCCGCCACGTGAGATCGCTCCACCAACTGTAAGTGTTTAAATTCCTGTCAAAGTTCTATTTATTAAATTAGGTTATTCTATTTATAGGGTTTATTAGAAATGGTGAGAGGACGTCAGGAAGAGTCAAGTGAAAGCTCTCGTGCCATAGACCGACTAACCTAACTGGTGGGTGCACAGTCACGCATGGTTGAACGCATGATGGCCCGAGAAGATGATAGAAACAATAACCATGGGAATAACAATCGTGATAATGCGCCGCGAGACAACAGTGGAGACAGATTCCGGCGACTCCAGCCGCCTGCATTTGATGGAATGTCTATTGACCCGACCCGTGCTGAAACTTGGATTCGAGCTATGGAGAAGATGTTCAGTTATGCAGAAATAGAAGACAGCAAGAAGGTTATTAAGCCGCGTTCTATCTCACCGAAAGTGTTGGATTTTGGTGGGACACAGTGCAGTCCACTACTGTGGCATTAAGCTGGGAAGGATTCACGAAAATCTTCTACGAAAAGTACTTTGATCGGGGTGTGAGGAAGGAAAAGTTAGTTGAATTCTCTCGGCTGCGACAGTATGGGTCAGTGGCTGAATATGTTCAGAAATTTGAGTCATTATCCCAATATGCAACACACCTGGTGGCCACCGATGAGAACAATGTACACCAGTTCATTCAAGGGTTAAAGATGGACCTTCTGCGGGGAATCACAACCGGAGGGTTTGATGAGGCACCTTATGTAAAGGTGGTGGCCAAGGCTTATCAGTTAGAGGCCTTAGAAATGAAGTCCCAGAGACAAAGAGATCCACCAGAGGGATTATTAGAAATGTTCCTCAACAACAACAATAGCAACAGCAAAGAGGCCAAAATTTTCAACCTCAGCAGCAACAAAACAGGGGCATTAAGAGGCCCAATGAGACCATCACTTACCCAGACAAAGGGAAGAGACCGATGGGAAATCCTCAGCTCACCGTATGCCCACGATGCTAGAAAAGTCACAAGGGTGAATGCAGGCTTCTTACGGGTGGCTACTTCCGATGTGGCAAAAGAGGCCATCACGTCCGTGATTGCCCGATACCCGACACGAGACAAAATCAGGCCGTGCTAAGAGTCTTTGCAATGATGGAGGACGTTGATGATGCTGATCTGCACACAGCAATTACAGGTACAATTTTGGTGTGTGACATACATGCATATACTTTGTTAGACACGGGGGCCACTCATTCATTTGTGGCCATGGACTTTGCGGGTAGGGAGAACTTATGCCTTGCATCGTCAGATCGGCCCTACAGTGTTATGCTACCATCCGGAGAGTTTATGCACTCCGAGCAGGCAGTGCAGGGTGATATAGTATCAGTTGGAGACCAGAAATTGTATGACAATCTTATCGTCATCGGTATGAAAGGATACGAAGTGATTCTGGGGATGGACTGGCTATTTAGACATCATGCCACCATCGACTGTAGGTCCGGGCTCGTGACTTTTAAGCGCCCGAACAAAGTAGAGTTCTCCTATCAGGCAATACCAAAGAAACATAGTATGCCTGTTATATCCACCTTGAAAGCTCAACAGCTGATGAGGTCAAGATGTGTCGGATTTCTTGCCCACGTAGTAGATGTTCAGAGACAAGGTGAGGTCGAACTTCAAAATATTCCGGTGGTTCGAGACTTCCCTGAGGTTTTCTTAGATGACCTACCGGGATTGCCACCGGATCGTGAGATAGAGTTTGAGATCGATGTGTATCCTGGTGCTGAACCGGTGTCGAAGAATCCATACCGTATGGCGCCAATAGAGCTGAGGGAGTTGAAGACTCAGCTAAAGGAGTTGATGGACAAGGGCTTTGTGCGCCCTAGTTTCTCTCCGTGGGGTGCTCCCGTCTTGTTTGTCAAGAAGAAGGATGGGTCCCTACGGATGTGTATTGACTACTGTGAGCTGAACAAGTTGACTATCAGAAATAAGTACCCGTTGCCGAGAATCGATGATTTATTTGACCAACTACAAGGGGCTCGGGTGTTTTCTAAGATTGACTTACGCTCCGGTTATTACCAGTTGAAGGTCAGACCTGAGGACATTCCAAAGACCGCCTTCAGGACTCGATACGGACACTACGAGTTCTTGGTGATGTCGTTCGGATTAACTAATACTTCGGCAGCGTTTATGGACTTGATGAACAGGATATTCCAAGATGTCTTGGATAAATTTGTAATCGTTTTCATCGACGATATCCTAGATTATTCCAGGAGTGAGGCCGAGCATGAAGAGCACTTGGCAATTGTGCTATCGACTCTGAGGCAGCATCAACTATATGCCAAGCTATCAAAGTGTGAATTATGGCTGAGCAGGATTAATTTCCTTGGCCACGTGGTGTCTGCTGAAGGAGTGTCTGTGGATCCAGCCAAAATTCTGGCAGTGAAGGAATGGCCAAGACCGAGGAATACCAGTGAGGTACGGAGTTTCATCGGACTAGCTGGTTATTACAGGAAATTCATCAAGGGATTTTCTGTGATAGCGAAGCCTATGACCAGCTTAACGAGGAAGGAAATCAAGTTCAAGTGGTCTGAAGCATGTGGGGTGAGCTTTCAGACAATTAAGCAGAAATTAACCACTGCTCCTCTGTTAGTATTGCCAGTTGAAGACGGTAAATTCAGCGTATACTGTGATGCGTCAAAGATTGGCCTGGGATGTGTACTAATGCAAGAAATGAAAGTGGTAGCATACGCATCCCGACAATTGAAGAGCCATAAAGAAAACTACCCTACTCGCGACCTTGAGTTAGCGGCAGTTGTATTTGCGCTGAAAGTATGGAGACACCATTTTTACGGGCAATCATGTGAGGTGTTTTCTGATCACAAGAGTCTGAGGTACCTCTTTACTCAGAAAGAGTTGAATATGAGGCAGAGGCGGTGGTTAGAATTTGTGAAAGATTACGATGTTGAGATCAAATACCACCCTGGTAAAGCTAATGTGGTAGCTGATGCACTGAGCAGGGTGCCAGCTACTGTACAACCAGTTATGTCAGCCGTATCAATGCCTTTGAGGATGGAGATACAGAAGTTCGATATGGAGATAGTTTTTGGGCTATCGGCCATACTAGCAGACTTAACCCTACGGCCCACCGTCCTAGACCGCATTAAGGAAGCCTAGAAGACCAATTCAAAGGAGATGGCTGATATGGTGAGCAAAATACCAATGGCTTCCTCCGATTTCAGTTATTCGGGAGATGGAGTTCTGAAGTTCAAAAACAGATGGTATGTTCCGAAAGACGAAGAGCTACGGAAGCACATCTTATCTGAAGCCCATTCATCTTCTTTCTCTGTGCATCCTGGCACAAAGATGTATCAGGACCTGAAACTTCACTTCTGGTGGCCGAATATGAAGAATGAAGTGGCCAAGTATGTGGAGTCTTGTATGATATGTCAACAAGTCAAAGCTGAACATCAACGACCAAGTGGAACGCTTCAGCCTCTTCCGATTCCCGAATGGAAGTGGGAGAATATCACAATGGACTTTGTTGTTGGCCTTCCAAGAACAGCTAAAGGCCATAATAGCATTTGGGTCACAGTGGACAGGTTGACAAACTCGGCCCACTTTCTACCTGTGAAGACAACGTAATCCATGGATCAGTACGCCGAACTGTACATCAGTGAGATTGTTAAACTGCATGGCGTTCCTGTGTCGATCGTCTCAGACCGTGATCCCAGATTCACTTCCAGGTTTTGGAAAAGTTTGCAGAACTCTCTGGGCACTAAGTTGGATTTCAGCACGGTGTTTCATCCACAGACGGACGGGCAGTCTAAAAGAACAATCCGAATACTTGAGGATATGCTAAGGTTGTGCGTGCTGGAATTTCATGCTCCTTGGAGTAGATATTTGCCGCTGGTAGAGTTCGCCTATAACAACAGCTACCAGGCTACAATCGGTATGGCTCCGTATGAAGCTCTCTACGGCAGAAAGTGTAGATCCCCTTTGTGTTGGGATGAGGTCGGAGAAACCAAGCTTATCGGCCCTGAGATATTACAGCAGATGTCCGAGGTGATAACTGCTATCAAGCAACGAATAAACATTGCTCAGAGTCGACAGAAAAGCTACGCAGACCACAGAAGAAGGGACTTAGAGTTTGCCAAAGGTGATGAAGTGTTCTTAAAGGTGTCACCTTTCAAGGGTGTGATGAGATTCGGCAAGAAAGGGAATCTAAGCCCAAGGTTTGTTGGCCCTTTTCCTATTTTGAAGAGAATTGGGAGCATGGCCTACAGACTACAGCTACCAGCGTCTATGGATGGAGTTCACAATGTTTTCCACGTGTCGATGCTGAGGAAATGTGTACGAGATCCAACTCAGATCGTGGAGTAGGTGGACATTGATATCATGCCGACGCTGACATATGAAGAAAGGCCTATACAGATATTGGATATGTCACTCAAAGTGTTGCGCAATCGAGTGGTCCCATTGGTGAAAGTTTTGTGGCCCAATCATAATGTGGAGGAAGCCACGTGGGAAAGACAGGAGGATGTTAGAGCCCAATATCCGGAGCTATTCGCTTAGGCAAATTTTGGGGACAAAATTTCTGTTAAGGTGGGTGGAATGTAACACCCGGCATTTTGGCCATGTAATAATCTGTTGAATTATTGTATGGATTTAAATTGCCATAAATACAATAACTATTTTATTGTAAATTTTGGAGCATTTAGTGTGGGGAGAACCAAACTAATGTGTAACTAAACTAAAAACTAAGTTTAAAATGCATGGAAGGGTAAATCGGGGAGAAATTAAGGCTGGTGGGAGATAGCCAATGGTTGAGTGGCATCTGGCAACTTGTTGAAGAAGCTAAGTTCCACCTTCTGCGTGAAACCCTCTTCATTTCACTTCTCTGCTCTCTTTCCATTCTCTTCTCGGCATTCTCTCTTCCAGTCGACAATCAGCCATCGAAGCTACTTCGATCTCCTCGGCTCCTTTCTGTTTTTCTACTAGGGTAAGCATCTTTTAAATGCTAACAAGTTTGGACAAGTTTAAAGTGAGTTTTGGTTGGTGTGAAGGATTGTGATACTTTGGTAAAACTCACTGTTTTTGGATGAAAACACACCGATTTGTGTTCTAAGGGTTTGAATGAGTTGGAACAAATTCTTCTAACTTATTTGTTAGCATTTGCAGCTTGTTTATTTTTTGAACGTGCATGTACAGGTTCGAGCATTTCTGAGACGTTCAGGACTATCAACTCTGCAGCAACAGGTAAGTTCATATCCGTAGGTTGGCCCTTAAGGCCCTACATCTCGGAGGTACTAGGTTTTCTATTCTGTCGGGTTGCTTTGGGTAGAAAAGTTAGAGTTATGTCCTGAGATATCTGTATTTTTCTGTTGTTTGTTGTATTATTTCTATTATCTGCCAGCTTAAGTTCAGACACCGTTCATGCATACACGTTTTCCCGAAAGTTCACGCAAAACTATTTTCTGTACACGGTTTGAAGCTAAACAAGATAAAATTTGACTGAAATGTGCCGGTTAAGTGCGGGACAGGGACTGACCTCCAAATCTGTTTCTGTACTGTACCGTATTACTGTTTGTGTCTGATAGTGCACCCACTGTTCTCCAGTTCCCCTATAAGCCCCACTTATACCCCTCTGCCACTGAAATGTAATGTTCTGTACTGTCACTGTATTTCTGAAAACCGCATGCATAGCATCTTGCATCACTGCATATCTGTTATGTTCTTACTGAGTTTTAGACTCATAGGTGAACTCCCTGATGTAGGTACCGAACCAGAAAATGAGGACTTTGTGCCTCAGTCTGATGAATAGGTGGCTGGTGAATCGAGCTCATGGGGGTGTGGTTGCTGCAGCCTGACAAATTCTGTCCCGAGGTTTAAATTTTTAAAGTATAGTCTATATCTGTAAAGTTTTCTGAAAATTCTGGCTTTGTTGTAAAAACTCTGTAAAAACTTCCGTTTTGGGAAAGTCTGCAAATATATGTTAGGTTATGTACTGATCCTCAGATTTTAAAACAATGTACAGATTTTGATGTCTAAGTTGTTAAAACTACTGTATTTGACAGTTGAATTCATGTTCTGAATATTCTGAAATTGTTTGGAGTATTATCTGTTAGTTTGTGCGTGGATGACTTCTGGTTTTAAAACTATCCATGCAGTCTGTTTCCTTTGAATCTGTTAATTGTAGTGCTCTACATCCTTGTGTAGAATCGGGCATCGAAGGTTTACAACTCTCATGCTTTCTGTTTGTGCTGTATTTGACAGTTGAATGATGTTCTGAATATTCTGGAATTGTTTGGGATATTATCTGTCAGCTTGTGTATGGATGACTTCTGGTTTTAGAGTTATCCATGCGGTCCGTTTTCTTGAAAATCCTGTCGTGTTCCTTTAAACATGCGTTCAAGTTATGTTTTTAAATTAGTCTCTAAAGTCTGAAGTTTTCATTCCTTCTGTTGTGCTCGAGAACCACGTTTTGAATTGGTTTGAGAATCTGAGTCTTTCATGTTTTATGTTTTTCTGCTCTCTGTTGGTAAGTCTTCCTGTTAAAAGCTGTCAAACTATGTCTTCCGATTACATCCGCCGGTGAACTCAATTCTGTTTGTGGTTCACATCCACCGGTTATCACTGTTCATCTTTTGTCGTATCTGCATCTACCGCCAAACAGTAATTCTGTTTAGGTTTTGCTCCTGCCGATTCCGTTTATTGCATTCATCTTCCGATGACGTCATCTCCTCTTCCGATGACATCACCATAGCTTTTCTTCTGCCGATTTCAACTGCTGCCTGCATCTTCCGGTGACGTCATCTATCTTCCGGCTGACGTCATCACACATTCTGATTCCATCTGCTACCTACATCTTCTGATGACGTCATCCACATCATCCGGCCACGTCATCTGCCTGAATCTTCCGGTATCATTTCTGCTTGCATCCACCGATTCCACTCGATGCCTGCTTTTCCGTCAATGGCTTCTGCCAGTTTATTTACTTTTGTTTTCATCACTTCCTGTTTTTCTTCTATCATCCATTTTGCGTTCCGATTCTGTTAACAGTTTTCCCGTTTGATTTCGAATCCAGAGAACTTTCTCTCTCTCTGTAAATGTTTTAAAAGTTTAATGTACAAAAAAAAAAATAGTCCCCGTTTTCTGTTATCTGTCCCGGAGTGATGGCTTCGATCCCGGACCCCGATCGGGTTTGGCTTCGGGCTGTCACAGAAAGGGAGGGGGATCATTTAAGGTGAGTTACTAACTTAGTAGAAGTGTTATACTAAATGCATATAAAACTTATTTTACCTTTCATTTCAACACATGACGAGCTAGGAAAATGGTTTTCAAAACATCGTTTGATGAATATACATTTTCATCATTTAAGGAAAAATGCTCCACAAGCCATCGATGAGACAATAAGTTAAACATCATCCTATATATAGACGATTATATAAAAATATGTCATTATCATACTTATTATATAAAAATCATTTCAGTGAAAAAAGATGGTCACTTAAGGACCCCTCCGGCACATAAACATAGAAAGGTGACACCTCATGAGCCGAAAAGAAAAATAAGCAATGTGTGATCCAAAGATTCAGCATCGTAACCTAGGTTGTCGGTGAACAAGGGTCATTTATGAACAACCCATATAAATGATGACAACAAATACCCTGATTTGGTTTAGAGATTTGAAACCTAAGGAGCGTGTCATTAGGGGTGAGCATGGTCCAGTTTGGTCCGGGTTTTTGAGAGATTAAGACCGGAACATTAAAATTCGGTTTTCAAATTTTAAAACTAATAAGCTTTTTTTTTCTAGGACTGGACCAGAACCAGACAAGAAATGTGGTCTCGGTTCTGGTCCTCCCAAGGAAAAAAAAATCACTTTCTGGAATTGATTTTACCATGGAATGATATTCAATCAGAGCTAATTCATATTCAGTGATATTATATCGAGAATTGAAACTACGACTTCGCTCCTAAGAAAATATACTAAAAACGAATTGAAAACAGAGAACAACTCTAGTCCAAGAAAATTGAATCAAATCAAATCAAATCACACTTCTCCCAAATTATAAAACTGATGCAGAAATCTCTTACCAGCTCAGAATCGATATTAAAAATCCATTTAAATTCCGTCCACACACAACAAAACAATATAATATCAGAAAAATCTGTGGAAGAACTTACAGAAGTTGAAATGAAGTAGATTATGACCCTCCAGCAAAAAGAAAAATGAAGGTTTTGAAAGGGTCTTCATGCGTGTGAGAGAAAGAGACTGCGTTTCTTCTAGAAGTGCCAAGATCTGAGGTGAAAACCTTCTTCTAGCAAGGGTAAGGACAAAAAATTTACCTTACCTTCATCGGTCGAGCGGCGACTGGAGATTGTGAGAGAGAGCGAAGGACGGCGAGGGCGAGAGATGGAGGAATTCTGAAGAGAACTACGAGTCTGCGAAGTCCGAAGATAGGAGAAAACTGAAGAGAACTCGATGGTTAAGTTAGGGTTCCTTGCCTATTTGGTCTAGGTCGGTTTTAAGGGGTTTTGTCATAAAAATCAAGAATCGAATCAACAATTAGGGTTCTTAAAAAACATAACCGAATATTGTTTAAATTTTGCTCAAAACTGACCAGAATCGGACCAAATGTGTCGGTTCTGGTCAGTTCTTGCTAACCCCTATGCGTCATCGCCGCCTATAACTAATTTTGTAACATGAAAATGAGACAACCTTCACATAAGATAAGATGTAATAGGATGTCTTCCAGATCCTCACAAATATATATATATATATATATATATATATATATATATATATCACAACAATGTAAAACCATGCATCAATGGTAAACATGTAAATTGTATCTACATATATATAAAAGACTAATGTGCCGGCGACTAGGCCCCTTCAAATTTTCACAGGTGATAGCTCACAAAAATAAGGTTTCTATAAAACTGTAACGCCCCGAGTTATCTGAACCCGGTTCGCTACTCATTACTTGATCATAACTAAGAAATTTCGAATAAATTTAAAACTTCATTCGACATTCAAAATTTGACATTTTCTAAACGTTCAAAACATTTGAAAACTTTGCAGCGGAAAATTATTTAAAACTACAATGGGGATTTAACTAGCTGTGAAAATATTGTTGGAAAGATTAATGGAAATGTTTAAAGTATTCGGTCAAGAGAAAATAAGGTTTTAAATGATGGACTACTCAAGGAATTACAAAAGTCGAATTCATCTGCCGACGACAAAGTCAACGGAAGGAAACGGAACGAGGTTCCTGGCGATGACGTCACGAGTTGAACTCGTCTGCCGACGACTAGTCAACGGAAGGAGCAGAAGCAGAAAACCAAAGGCTTCTGCCGATGACGTCTACACAACTTCACCCACAACTTCATCTGCCGATGAAATCATGGTAACTTCACACACCACTTCATCTGCCGATGAAGTTAACATAACTTCATCTGCCGATGAAGTCAGCGCAATTTCATCTCTCAATAGACAAACACCCGTCATCTTCCGATAACAACAATATGACTCCACGCCTTCCGATTCGTTAAACGACAAACGGGTTACTCTACACCTTCCGATTCGCTAAACGACAAACAGGTTTCTCCCTCTTCCGATGGAATGGACTACATCTGCCGACACGTGCTACTCACGTAACTCCTTAAAGCATCTACTGATAGACTTTAAAATTTACATCTTCCGATGGCTTTTCTGAAGACATCTTCCGATAGGATTTAAAATTTACTCAACATCTACCGACAGATATCATCTGTCGATAGAAAGCAAAACAACAACTCTAATCGCTTCACTTGCAAATCCAGTAATAAACCAACAGAATACTAAATTCAGAGAAAACTAAGAATACTTTTGAAAACTTCAAGTAACTCATTCTTGCTAAAACTAACCAGAGACAATCCAAACCTTTGTGTCACTAGAAACTCATAAGTACTATCTTGAAATCCCAACAGAATATCGTTATCAGAAAAGAAACTCAAAAGCGAATTCAAAAATATTAAAATTTCTACTGTCATGAAAGCTCAGTATAATAAATTTGAAATACTATCAATTAATCTTTGTTAGTCAATGACACCAGTCAAACCGCCCCATCAGATGCCTGACCGTTGCACAGCCGTGCTCCACCAACCTCATCTACTCGGTTATGCTCTCAGGGAAATCACCTGCGGTATCCTCAACACCTACATCACAAAACTCATCTATTAGCCTAATGCTAAGCAAGTAAAGCATTAATGAAATGTATGCTGAAACATAAACCCTGATCATGCAGTTTCTAATTTTCTCAACTCAGTTGTGCATCGTTCATAAACTGGTCTGATCCCTAAGTTCCCTTGGGAGTGGGATCGATTCTCCCAATGTAATAAATCCTCTACTCAGTTAAGGGGCGGATTACTTCCCTTAACAGCTAATACAGATCCCTTAATTCCCTTGGGAGTGGGATCGGTTCTCCCAATGTAATAAATCCTCTACTCAGTTAAGGGGCGGATTACTTCCCTTAACAGCTACTCTGTTTCATTCAATTCATACTCATCATAACCTTGCACATAAATTCATTTTCGTAATTCTTCAAAAACTTAATGCATGACATAAAGAAAAGAAACACTCAAACATGCATAAACCTACTGTTTTGTGATGTAGGCCCGAAGGCTCACACATTACTTTACTTACCTGGCTCCTGGAAATCGCTCGGCTATATGCTACTCCAAAAATCTGCTCACCTAAAACCATTGACAGATTATGGATTAGATCTCCACTAAACTTTATCTCACTACTGAAGTCTAAGGAAGCCAGTTTGGGGCTCTACTGATTAAGCATTCCCGATACATCACTAAACCCCAAAACCCAAATCTCTCACCCGCAGCTTATCGAAGATACATACATTGCAATCCTTCAGCTACCCTAGCACTAGAACGGCAAGTAGTTGATTCAAAACTCACCTTGGTTGGGGAAAACCGGAGGGGAAATCGCCCAGAGGTAGTCTGCTTGAGCTGAGAGGTAAGAGTAATAAAACAGTGGCGGCTAAACCTCACTAAACCTTTCCTTAAATACCTTATCCACAATATAAATTCGCAATTACCATCTTGCCCCTGCCTAGTCATTTACAACGTAATCAACATTTCACTAAATTTTAACCATAAAAATTATATACCACCGTTTAATAACTTATTTTGATTTATTGAAACCGGGTGCTACAATCTACCCTCCTTAAAAGAATTTTGTCCTCAAAATTCAGTACCTGAATAACTCCGGATGTTGATCCATCATGTCTTGCTGGCGTTCCCAAGTTGTCTCCTCCAAGTTCTGGTTGTGCCATAAGACTTTCACTAGTGGCACTTCTTTGTTGCGCAATACCTTCACTGCATAATCTAGAATCTTTACTGGCTTTTCTTCATAGGTGAGTGTAGGTTGAATCTCAATGTTCTGCTGTTCAACGACATGAGTTGGATCCCGTATACACTTCTTTAGCATAGAGACATGGAACACATCACGTATTCCTTCCATAGAAGCTGGTAGCTGTAATTGATAGGCTGTTTTCCCAACTCTCTTCAGGATAGTGAACGGTCCAATAAATCTGGGGTTCAACTTTCCTCTTTTTCCAAATCTCACGACTCCTTTGAAAGGTGACACCTTAAGGAAAACTTCATCCTCTACTTCAAATTCCAGTTCTCTTCTCCTCTTGTCTGCATAGCTTTTCTGTCGGCTTTGAGCTGTCAAAATTCTCTATCGGATGAGGGCAATCTTCTCCACTGTTTGCTGCACGATATCAGGACCTAGTAGTTGTGCTTCACCAACTTCATCCCAGTACAAAGGTGATCTGCATTTTCGTCCATATAATGCCTCATACGGTGCCATTCCTATTGTCGCCTGAAAACTGTTGTTGTAAGAGAACTCTACCAATGGTAAATACTTACTCCAAGATCCTTGAAAATCTAATATGCACGCTCGGAGCATATCCTCTAAGGTCTGAATAGTTCTCTCGGATTGTCCATCTGTTTGAGGGTGAAAGGCTGTGCTAAAGTTAAGTTGTGTTCCCATAGCCTTATGAAAACTTTTCCAAAACTTAGATGTAAATCTAGAGTCTCGGTCTGAAACTATAGTGCTTGGAACTCCATGCAATCTAATGATCTCTTGCACATACAACTCTGCTAGTTGATCCATCGAATATGTTATCTTAATAGGCAGAAAATGGGCGGATTTGGTCAAACGATCAACTATTACCCAAATTGCATCGTGTCCTTTTGCTGTTCTAGGCAATCCTGTAACAAAATCCATTGTCACTTGTTCCCACTTCCATTCCGGAACTGGTAGGGGTTGCAATGTTCCTGCAGGCCTCTGATGTTCAGCTTTGACCTGCTGGCAGACCAAACATGACTCCACGTACTCCGCCACACATCTTTTCATACTTGGCCACCAAAAATGCTGCTTGAGATCTCTGTACATCTTAGTACTTCCAGGATGAATAGAGAGTCTAGAAGAATGAGCCTCAGATAGAATTTCCTTTCGAAGCTCGACATTAGCTGGAACAAACCATCTATTTCTAAACTTAAGGATTCCATCAGCCGAGCAGTTGAAATCTGTCTTGACAGTAGAATCTATGTACAGCTTATACTTATTGCATTCAGCGTCATTCATTTGAACTTCCTTTATTCTCCCCAAAATAGTAGGCCTCAAAGATATGGCCGAAAGCATGGCTGACACGCTAGATACTGCTTCAAGGTTAAACCTTAGGAATTCAGTCTCTAAGGCTATCATTATGTCTAGAATCAACGTAGAAACCGATGGAGTCACCCTGCTCAAAGCGTCTGCCACTACATTCGCTTTGCCGGGATGATACTTAATTTCAAAGTCATAGTCTTTTACAAATTCCAACCATCTACGTTGCCTCATGTTTAGCTCCTTCTGTGTGAAAATGTACTTCAGACTCTTATGATCTGAAAATATTTCGCAAGTTTGTCCATACAGGTAGTGCCTCCAAATCTTTAATGCAAAAACCACTGCAGCTAATTCTAAGTCATGAGTAGGATAATTCTTCTCGTGCACTTTTAATTGCCTAGATGCATAAGCTATAACTTTTCCGTCTTGCATCAAAACACAGCCAAGTCCAATTTTGGAAGCATCGCAATAAATACTAAACTTACCATTTTCAACAGGAAGGGTTAGTATAGGTGCATTGGTCAATTTCTGCTTTAAGGTTTGGAAACTGAACTCACACTTATCAGTCCAAATATACTTTACATTTTTCCTTGTTAACATAGTGAGGGGTGTGGCAATCTTCGAAAACCCCTCAATGAACTTTCTGTAGTACCCTGCTAGTCCAAGAAAGCTCCTGATATCTGTAGCATTCTTCGGTTGGGGCCATTCCTTAACTGCTTGAACTTTAGCTGGATCGACAGATATTCCATCACCAGAGATCATGTGACCAAGAAAGTGAACTCTGTCCAACCAAAATTCACACTTGGAAAACTTAGCATAAAGTTGGTGCTGTCTTAGTAACTCCAACACCAAGCCCAAATGCCTTGCATGCTCGTCCTCAGTTTTATAGTAGATTAGGATGTCATCAATGAATACAATAACAAACTTATCTAAATACTCACGAAACACCCTATTCATGAGATCCATGAAGGCTGCTGGTGCATTTGTCAAACCAAAAGACATAACCAAAAATTCATAGTGTCCATACCTTGTACGAAAAGCAGTCTTTGGGATGTCTTCGGATTTAACCTTCAATTGGTAATAACCGGACCTTAAGTCAATCTTAGAGAAAACTCTCGCACCCTTAAGTTGGTCAAATAAGTCGTCAATCCTCGGTAGAGGGTACTTATTCTTGACAGTTAACTTATTCAATTCTCTATAATCAATGCACATACGCATTGATCCATCCTTCTTCTTGACAAAGAGGACAGGTGCACCCCACGGTGAGAAGCTTGGGCGTATGAATCCCTTCTCCAACAAGTCCTCCAACTGTTTCTTTAACTCTTTAAGTTCTGTTGGTGCTAGTCTATATGGATTTTTAGACACAGGCTCGGCTCCAGGGTAAACATCTACAACAAATTCGATTTCTCTATCGGGTGGTAAACCAGGAAGGTCATCTAAAAACACTTCAGGAAAGTCTCGGACAGTTAGGACATTCTGAGGATTTGCCTTTCCTACAAGCCGTGCGTCTAAAACGCTAGCTAAGAAGCACAAATACCCTCTACACAGGGAAGGTCTAGTGTTAATGGAAGTCATCACAGACATCACCTCACTCTTCCTTGAGGCCTGAAAGGTATGTTTCAAATTACCAGGGGGTTGGAAACTAACTATTCCAGTCCTACAATCAATTGTGGCATAATGTTTAAACAACCAATCCATTCCTAGGATTACATCAAATCCCATTATGTCCATAATAATGAGATCGGCAGGTAAATTCATGTTTCCTACCAATACATTGCTATCAGGAATTACTTGGTTAGAGTGCATATGTTCACCAGAGGGTAAGGCAACATCAAATACATGCACAGTAGAGGCAAGCTTTACATCTAACTTATCAGCAAATGTCAATGCTACGAATGAATGTGTTGCACCAGAATCTATCAATGTAAAAGCGGGTAGGGAATTGACCAGTATAGTACCTGACACCACAGCAGGCTGCTCATCATCGCCTGGCTCAACCATGGAGAATATTCTTGGATTAATCACAGCAGGGCCATTCTTCAAGGCCGGACAGTCTCTGTTAAAGTGACCAACCTTGCCGCAGTTGAAACACCGAGTGACTCTGGGTCTCGGGCAATCTCTGAAAGCATGCCCAACTTCATCGCAATTGAAACACTTTCCCGATCCAAACCTGCATTCACCCAAATGACTTTTCAGACACTTCGGACACTGGGGATACTTCTGACTATCCGGTACCTTCCCCCTTGATCTTTGGCTATTCTGGCCTTCATTCGGCCTCTTCATCCCTCTCTGTTGTTGTGGTTGAACAAACCTTTGTGGGACTTCCTTTGTTCCAGCACACATCCTTTCAGCCTCTTCCACTTCCAAAGCAGTGGACACTACTTCACTTAACGCCAAACCTTTAATACCGCAAAATTTAACTCCTCGGTAAATTTCTGGTTTCAGTCCATGTACAAACTTGAACACCTTATCCTCGTCTTTGTGAGCAAAGTGTCCAGCAAACCTGGACAGGGACTCAAACTGCCTACTATACTCGGCCACAGACCCTGTCTGCTTCAAGTTCAGAAACTCCAACTTCTTTGCAGTTTGGACGGTGCTATTGAAATACTTCCCGTAGAAAATGTCTTTGAATCGTGACCATTGCATTGTCAAAACATCTGTGGTGGTCTCTATTGTCTCCCACCAGAGCTGAGCTTCTCCAGCCAAATGAAAGGTTGCCAATGTGACTTTCTCTTCTTCTCCTATGTTGGCACACCTGAACATACTTTCAATCTTCCTAAGCCATCCCTCAGCAATGACTGGATCGGAGGAATGTCCATCAAATGTGGGTGGTCTCAGTCTCCGGAATCTATCTCCAGAATGTTCACTGTTAGAACCTGGGTTAGCACTTCCTTGTGCTTCCCGATTCAACAGCACTCCTAATTGATCAGATTGTTGACGCACAATATCAGTCTGCTGACGCATTAATTCTGTCAGCTGCCTAATTACACAAGAGTCCTCCTCACGTCTAGGACTTGGTATCTCTCTTGGTATTCTTGGTCTTCCTGGGCGCCTAGCCATTTTTACTAATTTCCTGCACAGGGTTAACTACTCTCATAAACATTTTATAACTAAAGCTAACATAAACACTTACAGTTGTTGGAGTACTTCCATGCAACGATTGGCACTGATGAGTAATCTTTTGAACGGTTTAACTGAATGTCTCTGATACCATACTGTAACGCCCCGAGTTATCTGAACCCGGTTCGCTACTCATTACTTGATCATAACTAAGAAATTTCGAATAAATTTAAAACTTCATTCGACATTCAAAATTTGACATTTTCTAAACGTTCAAAACATTTGAAAACTTTGCAGCGGAAAATTATTTAAAACTACAATTAGGATTTAACTAGCTGTGAAAATATTGTTGGAAAGATTAATGGAAATGTTTAAAGTATTCGGTCAAGAGAAAATAAGGTTTTAAATGATGGACTACTCAAGGAATTACAAAAGTCGAATTCATCTGCCGACGACAAAGTCAACGGAAGGAAACGGAACGAGGTTCCTGGCGATGACGTCACGAGTTGAACTCGTCTGCCGACGACTAGTCAACGGAAGGAGCAGAAGCAGAAAACCAAAGGCTTCTGCCGATGACGTCTACACAACTTCACCCACAACTTCATCTGCCGATGAAATCATGGTAACTTCACACACCACTTCATCTGCCGATGAAGTTAACATAACTTCATCTGCCGATGAAGTCAGCGCAATTTCATCTCTCAATAGACAAACACCCGTCATCTTTCGATAACAACAATATGACTCCACGCCTTCCGATTCGCTAAACGACAAACGGGTTACTCTACACCTTCCGATTCGCTAAACGACAAACGGGTTTCTCCCTCTTCCAATGGAATGGACTACATCTGCCGACACGTGCTACTCACGTAACTCCTTAAAGCATCTACTGATAGACTTTAAAATTTACATCTTCCGATGGCTTTTCTGAAGACATCTTCCGATAGGATTTAAAATTTACTCAACATCTACCGACAGATATCATCTGTCGATAGAAAGCAAAACAACAACTCTAATCGCTTCACTTGCAAATCCAGTAATAAACCAACAGAATACTAAATTCAGAGAAAACTAAGAATACTTTTGAAAACTTCAAGTAACTCATTCTTGCTAAAACTAACCAGAGACAATCCAAACCTTTGTGTCACTAGAAACTCATAAGTACTATCTTGAAATCCCAACAGAATATCGTTATCAGAAAAGAAACTCAAAAGCGAATTCCAAAATATTAAAATTTCTACTGTCATGAAAGCTCAGTATAATAAATTCGAAATACTGTCAATTAATCTTTGTTAGTCAATGACACCAGTCAAACCGCCCCATCAGATGCCTGACCGTTGCACAGCCGTGCTCCACCAACCTCATCTACTCGGTTATGCTCTCAGGGAAATCACCTGCGGTATCCTCAACACCTACATCACAAAACTCATCTATTAGCCTAATGCTAAGCAAGTAAAGCATTAATGAAATGTATGCTGAAACATAAACCCTGATCATGCAGTTTCTAATTTTCTCAACTCAGTTGTGCATCGTTCATAAACTGGTCTGATCCCTAAGTTCCCTTGGGAGTGGGATCGGTTCTCCCAATGTAATAAATCCTCTACTCAGTTAAGGGACGGATTACTTCCCTTAACAGCTAATACAGATCCCTTAATTCCCTTGGGAGTGGGATCGGTTCTCCCAATGTAATAAATCCTCTACTCAGTTAAGGGGCGGATTACTTCCCTTAACAGCTACTCTGTTTCATTCAATTCATACTCATCATAACCTTGCACATAAATTCATTTTCGTAATTCTTCAAAAAATTAATGCATGACATAAAGAAAAGAAACACTCAAACATGCATAAACCTACTGTTTTGTGATGTAGGCCCGAAGGCTCACACATTACTTTACTTACCTGGCTCCTGGAAATCGCTCGGCTATATGCTACTCCAAAAATCTGCTCACCTAAAACCATTGACAGATTATGGATTAGATCTCCACTAAACTTTATCTCACTACTGAAGTCTAAGGAAGCCAGTTTGGGGCTCTACTGATTAAGCATTCCCGATACATCACTAAACCCCAAAACCCAAATCTCTCACCCGCAGCTTATCGAAGATACATACATTGCAATCCTTCAGCTACCCTAGCACTAGAACGGCAAGTAGTTGATTCAAAACTCACCTTGGTTGGGGAAAACCGGAGGGGAAATCGCCCAGAGGTAGTCTGCTTGAGCTGAGAGGTAAGAGTAATAAAACAGTGGCGGCTAAACCTCACTAAACCTTTCCTTAAATACCTTATCCACAATATAAATTCGCAATTACCATCTTGCCCCTGCCTAGTCATTTACAACGTAATCAACATTTCACTAAATTTTAACCATAAAAATTATATACCACCGTTTAATAACTTATTTTGATTTATTGAAACCGGGTGCTACAAAAACCATGATGCATATGCAGTAAAAGTAATATAAAATCTCTACCTTTACGTCGAACGCTTCTTCTTCAAATTGGAGACCCAAGCTCAGCGATTAACTCGAAATTCTCAAATTTCACACAGCCAACTTCGACTCTCCTTCATGAAAGTTGCTCCTTGAAGCCTTGCGAATGTTTCTTTAGCCTCCAATAGCGATGATTGCACCAAAAAAAATTCACCTCGCTCTCCATCTCCTCTCCTCTCTCATGGCACCCAAGGGAATGAGTAAAAAAAAAGGGTCTCTCAGCACTTTTAACCAACTTTTCCTTATTTGTACTTTAACCCCAATCTTATCACTTTATTTATTTTTCTCCCATTTAATTCTTCACAACTCCAAACGTTATTCTAAATTTTTTCTCAGGGTAAATTTCTAGTTACCCAAACTTGACCAATTTACCAAAAATCCCACTACAATTTATTTGAAAATTATTAATATCACAAAAATAACGATTTTTACCTAGGTCAACTAATGCGGTTAAACTGTTCGAACTAAGGGTCCATTATAAAAAACTCCCAAGAGTATATTTTTGAAGATCTGCTGAAGTGGTTGACCAAGCCTTCATAGGTCGACTTGTTCGGTTGACCTGTCAAATCTGAGGAGTCATCCTGAAAACCTACTGAGAGCATCTAGTTTATGAAATATGGTGAAGAGGTCGACTAGTGAGTATATGTGGTCGAACATGGTGGTGGACCAATGGACACTAGTGGTAGACTAGAGCGATAGACCGAAAGATATGTGTGGTAGACTATAGATCAAAATATTACTGTTTACAAGTAGAGAGGTCGATCTAAAGATATTTATGGTCGACTTGACCAATTTAAGGATCACACAACAATCATGAAGAGATAGATTGATTTGTATATGTGGTCAATCAGGACTCCAAGATTTTGAAGTCCTCTATAGATAGAAGCAACTTTCGTTGTGCAAATGACCAAACGATAAACTTATGACGAAGTCGTACTAATTTCATTTGTTATTATTAGCCTTCATTCTTGAGCTTAAAATTTAACCTCTCATATTACTCAAGAGAGTTGGCTGTTGTACTTGATATTTTTTCGTTTACTCATTATTTATGAAAATAGAAATGGTGATGCCATGGAAGAGAAAAAAATTGTTCGAGTGACACTCACGATAAGCAAGTTGCTATCGCGTGTTGTGCGCTCCATTCTGCCCTCGTGCGTTGCATCTTCTGATGTGCCCACACGCACGCATTTCATCGTCTGATATGCCCACGCGCTTTGTCCTAGGTGCGGAGTAGGCGCACTTGATTGCCTGCTGCGCACGCCTCCAATGCTCCCAACGCCTTGCTGCGTGTACCAATTCATGTTTTTCACTTGGTTGGCTTCTAAGGTGCACTCCCAGAAATGTTTTGGCTTCTATTTGTAATATTTGATTGAAAAACGCTTCTTTTACACTTTCAAAGGCATCATCTTCCTTTAATGAATCTTTACTCATACTTGAAAAATCTTTGATTGAAGCTTTAATTATTTGTCTTTCTTGGTTCCTATCATTGTCTTTCCCTTCAAAGAGATTCGTTTTCAAATTTCTTAGATCATATACAAAGAAATTCACACTAGAAAAGAGATTAAGATTGTAAGAAAAAATCAAAACTTTAGAACATGTAACAAGTGTTTGCTCCCTTGCCAACATTACACTATTTTTCTCACTTTCTTCATCAATTTCTTTTACCTTTTTTACCTCAACTTTGTACTCTTTTTGCTTAGGTTCAACACCATTTTTTCTTTGTGAACCTCATGGATATCTTGGAAAATTTTCTCCATCGGAAAATTATCTTCCTCTTGTTGAAATTCCATAAAAATTAGATCATTTTGAAGAAAACTAACATCCTCTTTTATGTATTTTTCGATTGGTGGCTCTTCTTCATAAAGTTCTTTGCACTCTTGTAACTCTTCGTATTTCTCCATCATCATGTCACAAAGTTGTTCAATCTTTCTCAAAGAAGCTTTACACTTCTTGATTTGCTTTCGTCGATAGTATCTTTCCTTTGCCTCTTCTTGGCTTCTTATGTGTTATATTCGAGAGATTCTCCTTCCACTAACCATGGTGTAAATTCCAAAATCAATAACAATCAACAAATACAGAAAAGAACAAAACAAACTATCAAAGCAATGTTAGTTAAATGGAGATTTTTCACTTCCTCACATGTTTACACTCAAATAATGTCACTCCACTCATGTTTCATTCAAAATATTGCTTTTATAAAATAATCTCACCCTCCTACCTTTTATCTCTCAATTTTTTTTGGCTCTTTATGTAAAAACTTGATCAAGAGAAAACATTCAACAAGCAAAAACAAGTACGATCAAATTTTTAAGCTAAAAATTTTGACCTCCAAGATTAGTAAAATCAAGCAATTTTTAAAGGAACAAAAATAATCAATGAAGGAAACTTTGTTAAAATTCAAAGAAGAAAATAATAAAGTACAAAAGTGAATAAGAATTGATGTTTCCAAATGATGAGAATAATTATATCAATGGAATTTAATATGAATAATCAAATTTCAATGACAGGAATTGAATATCTTAAGAACAAGAATCATATTCATCAATAATAATGATCAAGTATATCAACAAACAAGAAAAGATAATTCAAGAATCAAATATTCAAAAACAAGAATGTAATAATTCAATAATAAGAAATTACAAGAACAATACTCGGATTTAAGAACTATGATCGAAATTTCAAAAATAAAATTTGAAACTTTAAAAATGAAAACCAAAATTTCAAGAATAAAGTTTGAAACTTTAAGATTAAGAATCAAAATTTCTTGAATCGCAATTTTAAAAATAAAATTCAAGACTTTGAAAATAAGAATAAAAACTTTACGAACAAAGTTTGAAACTTTAAGAACAAGAGTTGAAATTTCAAGAATGAAATTTGAACTTTAAAAATGCCAATCAAAATTTAAAGAATGAAATTTGAATTTTAGTATTAAAATTGAAATTTCAATAATAAAATTCGAGGATTTAAGAATAAGAGAAAATTTGATTTTTTTTTTATTATGAAGAATTTTGAAAATCGATATTCGGGGGAAGAATAAATTAACAGAGAAATAAAGATAGCGCTTGAATCTATGAGTCTTTGCTTTGATACCAAATTATGAGAACCATCGTATATCAAATCCAAGATCCTTGAACAACGCGAAATAGAAACTCAGGAATGCCTTTAAATCAAGTATGAAAAACTTGATCCCACTCAAATTTTGTCGACGAAACTAAAGTTATCAAAACAAGGAGCTTGATCCGTAACCAAACTTGTGGTTAAAATCAAAGCTATCAAGTTGATCTTTCAAGTATTGACTTGAGAAAGATCTAGTTGTTCACAAAGAATTTAAGAGAAAATTCTTATAAAAACTCAAAGTTTATTTCATGATAATTGTGCTTAAAGATTACAAGCATTATGTTTAAATAGAATACAAAAAAACCCTAAAAATAATAGTAAATAGTCCAAAATATTCCTAAAAATATAGTAAACCTTAATAAGTGCGAAAATATAAAATATGGAAACCCTAAAATGTAAAAAAAAAATACAAACATAAAAAATTGGAAAGTTTGTTTGCAAGCAGCTGCGCAGGGCGCGCACGTTGCAATCGCAAGTTGTTGCGCGCTCCGCCCTGCTTGCGCAAGTGTTGCATTGTTGATGTGCACATGCTTTGTTCTAGACGCGCCAGCGTTCCTCCAGCACTCCCAACGCCTTGTTGCGTGCATCACTTCATGTTTTTCACTTGGTTGGCTTCCAAATATTTTTTGGGATTCTATTAGTAATGTTTGACTCAAAAATGCTACTTTTACACTTTCAAGGGCATCACCTTCTTTTAATGAATCTTTACTCGTACTTGAAAAATCTTTGATTGAAGCTTTTATTTTTTGTCTTTCTTGGTTCATATCACCTTCTCTCTTTACTATTTTGATTTACTTACATATTAGATTTAACTTATCTAATTAAGAGGGAAAAATATATAATTTGAGATCAATGCTTACAAGCTTGAACTTTCGGGAGAGTATGAAGTTTCGACCATTTTCAATGTGCAATACTTTTTCCATACCTTGGAGAGGAAAAAGAGTTGGAGGCCATTTGAGGTAAAATCCTCAGTCACCTAGAGAAGATGCTGTGCTAAGAAAACCTCTTACAAGATCCCTATACTATCTGCAAATTTTCCAAATTTCTGGGTAAAGTTTTTGCATTTTTTGAGGTCAACATGTCTTGAATTGTTCTCATTCGTTTGGCTACATGTATTTTCTTTGGTCAATCGGTCAAAGCGGTGGATTTGGAATTTACCATGGGGTAGAATTTCTAAAGTTTTGTGCTTGGAAGGTAATTCATTCGATTTACCAAGTCTACCTATTTAGTTTCGCTTGAGTGGACTGTCTTCTTTTAAGAATCGATTTTTCGTGTTTTGATTTCTTTGTCCGCTTTTGGATCGCTCGTTTGGGTCGTTGATGATCAGGTCGAAGATGTCTAATTGAGTTTTGAAATTCTTCTTATTTTGTCATATCTACCTCGTATTTCATTTAACACCGGAGTCGTGGGTTTGTGTCCTGCGTGCTTGTGTTCTTCGTTTCGAGTAAAGTGGGTTAGCGTTAAGTTTTTCCTTCCCTCGGTTCAGACGTTGAATGTTTTTCGTAGCGTCGGTTGTGGGTTAATCAGTGGTTATTTATGAATTATAAAAATTAAAGTAGTAGTAATAATAATAATAATAATAATTATTATTATTATTATTATTATTAATTAATTAATAATAATTTTTTCTTATTTTATTTTCTTCTCACGCGTCCGGGGTCTTGAAAAGCTTGATGGAGGATAAAAGAAAGCATGATTATTTCACATCCACGTTGAGAAAAAAGATTAGAAAATGCAAATATATTGGCAAAAATATTTCCGGTGTCTTGCTCGCATTAACTTTGACATCTACATCGTCTTCCAAAGTCACTTCACCATTGATAAAACATTGTCGAAAACATCATTTTCTGTCTAATAAGTACAAAATATCATTTTTTTTTTATTGAGATAATGTAATTTTTTCTAAATAAGTAGAAGATGTCATCTGTCTACCAAGAGAACGTTTGTTTTGTAATACGATAAACTCTTCGTTTGTGTGTTTTTTATCATATTGATTGTGGATGATTGTGGAAGGGTTAGTGATTATTATACGTGGTGAGGAAAAATCCTATTCTTGAACTAGCTTTTGACCCACACCTAACGATATTGAAAATATTAAACGTAAGGAGGGAACTGTTTTTGGTATATAAAGACCAAGTGAGTATTCTAATTCAAATAAGAGTAATGGATCGTCTTTCTCCAAAATCTAACACAATCATGTGAGAGCATGACAAAGGCATAGGTAGATTTTCTGTTGAATTCTAGATGTTGAATCAAGCATAATGACGATTTAAAACAATTAATTTTTTGCTAAGCTTCAGCTATTAAAAACGTAAACTCATCATACATATATTAAGTCACTGGTGGGCTCTCTGACAAAAGCGGTAGTTTCTTTTCGGAGAAGCTACTACAATGAAATGTCATGATCCAGCGCTGTTTTCCCCATTTTTGGTGTGTCTCTTAGAGCCCTCAGATTACGCCATTCTCTGCGTATACATAATAGCACCGAGATAGTTCACTGCAAAGAGCTCAGGATGGTGAGTTTTTAATATCAATGACTAGAAAGACGGTGAAGCTTTTCGACTATCAGATGATTAGACAAGAAAAGCAAACGTTTAAGAAAGGAAGAAGGGACAGAATTGAAGAAGGAGAGTGAACTCACGACCCTTGGCGGGATCCGATGCTGTGCGCGAATCATTTAAGCCCCTACGAACTCTCCGCATGGAGGTGTGTGGGCCTTTGCCAGGGGGAGGCTAGCGCGTGGTGGCTCAGTTAAGAAAATACCAGAGAGGAGGAGCAAGAAAGATGGTGAACAGGAGAGCTTTCTGCCAAGGATCGACAAAGCGCAAGAG
>CM039508.1:23666905-23677973 GCA_022432975.1 Begonia masoniana | reverse complement strand
ATTCTGTGTGAGAGAGCCCGAGCCCGAGCCCGAGCGCGAACAGGGGAGAGAGACGGGGGAGGCGACGCGGCGGCCGATCACCGGCGACTTCCGACAGTATACGGGCCAGACGAAGGCGGGAGCAGGTTCCGGCCTTCCGCGAGCGAACCGAAACCGGTGATGTTGATTTACGCCTGTTGGTTCGTTCTTGGGCCGAGTGTGAGGAGCTGGTTTGAGCTCGATCACCGGATGTTTTGGCGTTCTTGGCGCCGAATGGCGGGGTTAGGTCAGCTTCATGCCTGGCAGAGGGAGCAATTTGGGCGAAAAACCAGAAGCCCTTTTTGGGGTATTTCGGGGTTTTGCTTGTAATTCGAGATTTTTGGTTAGTTTATGCTAATTGAGGGTATAGGAGATTAATTGGTGTGGAATTGGAGGAGAATTGAGGGAAAATTGGAAAAGGGAATTTTCCCGGGTGAAGGGGCAGTTCGGTTTTCTGATTTTTGACCTAGCTAGGGTCGTTTGTTTTCAAATTCCTTTTGGAAGGTTAAAATAGGTTATTAGAGGAGTACGTGGCCGCTGGAATCGTTCGATTCCGATAACCGACGCAAAAGTTATGCACGTTTGAGGTTTCGGGTCGGTTTTTTACCGAACCCAAATTAGTGGCCCGATTAGTTAGACTTTAGTTGAGTTAAGTTAAAAATATTAGTTGAGAGTAATTGGTAGATGTAGACTTGATTTGAATGGTTTGATGAATATTTATCGTAGGTCGAGCTGTAGATGGACAGGTAATCGAGTACCCTCAGCGAGCTAGGACGCCAGGTAAGTAGTGGATGTTATTCTTTTGCCTTCGGGCCTACACCAGAGAACGGTAGGGTTTCTTTGTTATTGCTTTGCTTCGTGTTACGTTGAATTAATTATGTTACTTCGGGATTGCGTAGAGTTGCTTGTCTGGTTGGTTGATTGGTCTTGAGTTGCATATCTTGGTTGACACATGCATCATTGTTTTCTAACTGACGAAATCACGTGTTTTGCACGGTTGAGTGGTGAGGATGACGTAATGAAAGATAAGAATGGATTGCAACTTGGTCTTGAGTAGAATAGCTTCGTTGGGCAAGTGGCTCGTTGAGCACCCCGCGAGGGATTCTATTCGAGATGCCCTGTTATGTACGTAATGTGCGTGAGTACGAATTCCTCGACCTGTTCGTGCTTGAAGTGCACAATGAGGATTCTACGATCGATTGGGGGAGATTCGTGTTGGCCGTCCTGGACTGTGTTGGACGTGTGCCTCCGGTCTAGCTTCGTGGATCAAGGCGTGGCCGTCCTGGACTGTGTGGGGGCGTGTGCCTACTTGATTCACCTGAAAGTGAAAGATAAATGCAACCGAAACGAAAAGAAAACAACAGAGTGTGTAGAAACTGCATATGATAGGATTGCATTGCATTGTGGTGTTGTGTTGCATTGTTGGGTCGTGTTGTTAGTGATGTTTTGCGTTGTTAGGGTTGTGTGAGGGTTGTGTATGCCATGTGCTTGTTTATATTTGCTATTCCCTACTTGCTAAGCGTAAGCTTACGTGTGTGTGTGTGTTCTCTGGTGTAGGTGACGACAGGAGTACAGGTTAGAGCTACGAAGAAAACTAGGATTGGGACGCAGTCGTTGATGTACGCTGTATGCCGGTGCTGGCAGTTGTCGGGGCGTCTCGACCATGGTCTTTCGGAAAGACAAGAAAGACGTGTGTGAAACAGTATTGTGGAGTCGTGTATAAGTTACATTATTTTGGTGGTTTGTAGACTTTCCTTTTATTGATGTTTTGAGAGTTATTGTATTGTTGTATATAGGCATAGTTCTGGGTGATGAGTTACCCTATATGGTGGGCATTTCTTTATTTTGGTTAGTTGTTGGTTCTTCATTTTGGTTAACTGTTGGAGATTTCGTAGGTTGGTTAGATGGTTAGGAATATTCTGGATTGTTTGGGGATTGACTTATTGCAGGTACCTAGCATTTTGGAGGCGCCATTTACAGGCGTTACTTTGCCGAAATTTTCGGGAAGGACGCCGTGGTGCTTAAAGGTTAGGATTAAGGGAAATTAGTGAGTCTAGGCAGTTAGGTATAACTTAAGAGAGTTTTGAGAGACTTAGATCTAATTTAAAGTATGTTTTAGCGTGAGATTGGTTAGCAAAGTAGCGCTCCGAGCCAGGGTGGGTTCGGGGGCGTTACACTCACTATTTACATTTATCCCTCTAAATTCTCGGACTTACATTCACTATGCTCCTTTTGTCCAACTTCTATCTCAGTCATCATCAAACACTAACAAAGTATTAAGACTAAATTAACTTATTTCTCACTCTTCACCCGACAACATAACCGATATAGAACCTTTCAAATTCTCTTCTATTCTACTCCCTATTTATTTCAATTTTCTTTCTACTCTATTATCTCATTACTCACTTATCACTCCCATCTCATACGCTCATTTTCCCCAAATAAGCATGACATTTATTGATTATCCCTACGCACTCAACCGCTTTTCGAGCAAGTTTCCGTTCCTCTCATTCGAACCCTATAATTCCTCAATCACGTAAACTAAAACTTTATGGAGTAAAGTCCTCAATCTCCACAACACAACCAACTTCCAAATCTCCAAACTAGTTACGAAAATATTTATAAAAACGACGTACTAAAACTTCCACTTTTTCTCAAAACAAACATGTACAAAACATTTACCTTCAAAACCATTGACACCAAAAAATTCACCTCCCACACTACCCTAGGAAGACAGTGGTCCAGACGCCCCGACAATAGCCTGCACCGACGGACTCCGTACTCCTCCAACTGCGGCCTAATCCTCAGCTGTCTCGTCTACCTCACCTGTATAGAACTCGTCACCTACACCACAGAATACAAAACATAAGCCTAATGCTTAGTAAGTAGGGAATGACGAATGCTATGAAAACAATGCAACCAATCCTATCACATGCGGTTTCTAACACTCAGTTGTGCTCATCTGCCATTCGTTGTTTTAATCATTCCTTTAATCATTCCATAAGTCGTGTGGATCGGGTAAGCTCACATCCTCTAATCGTATAGGACGGCCATTAGCTCACATTCCGTAATCGTACAGGATGGCCATTAGGTCACATCCCGTAATCGTACAGGATGGCCATTAGCTCAAATCCCATAATCGTACAGGACGGCCATTGCCAAAACCACAATTACGTATTTTAGCCAGTCATCCTTCATAGACGTCCCCTCGGGGTGCTACGCTCTAGCACTGATTCCCGACAAGGCAACTCCAATCAAGATACAGGTTTAGCCGGTCATCTCTCATAGAGATCCCCTCGGGTTGCTACACTCCAGCACTTATCCCCGACAAGTCACTCTAATCAAGATGTAGTTTTAGCCGGTCATCTCTTATAGAGATCCCCTCGGGGTGCTACACTCCAGCACTTATTCCCGACAAGTCACTCTAATCAAGATGCAGTTTTTCCATTCACTTTAACTGATTACGTTTCACGCTCACGCTCACCATCAAACCATGCAAGAAAACTCGTATTTTTCGTAGTTCAAAACCAATGATGCATGACACGCGATGCATAACACAAAGCAAAGCATAACAAACAAGCAAACAATCCCTATCGTTCTATGGTGTAGGCTCGAAGGCAACAAACACACATCCGTTACTTACCTGACTGCTCAGCTTTCTCTTGTTCACTTCGTCTTATCACTTTACTATCTCGACGACCTTGCTATTTTCTTCACCAAAGGAAGCTTGAATTTTTTTAACAATGGAGGATGTCTTAGGGCACTCGTGGAAGAGGAGAGGAGAAGAAGCAAAAATGGTATTTTCCACCACAATTTTTCCCATTTCATTTAAATAAACTTTTCACTTTTAAATTTTGCAACAAAAGTTTAACATTTTATAAATCAAACCACATTCTTCCTTTCCACCTATCTTCCCACGTGATTGACTCCTTTACATTCACCTTCATCAACCCAATTTACTTTAACATAAAGTAAATAATCACCATTATTTCCTTTGAATATTCAACCTCTCCTTTTTGACTTTTCAAACACTTTTCATTTCTTCCTTCAATCCTTCTTTCTTTTGTTGTCTTCAACGACAAACCCCACCCTACCACCTTAATTGACTTTTCATTCCATGCCATATAGGCCACAATAAACTCATCTATGATTTTTTCAACCTCACAAATTGTCCTCATCTCCACAACATCAAATCTTCTACTTTAGTTCTCTAAGCTTGGCTTTTCAACTTCAACTTTTCACTTTTATTAAATAGGTTTAACTACAATTCCCACTAAGCTCCCATAACACAAAAAAAAAAAAAAAATCTAGGGCTACGTAAACTATAGAAAATTACCGGGTGTTACACTTTCCTTGTCATATTTACACGAATACTAGCTAATCTTTTTTATACTGACAAATGTGGAGAGAATTATATATAGGGGAGAAAATTTGTATCAATTATATATGGGGAGAGAATGTATTTCAGGAAAATTTTTCATATTCTAATTAATCTCTAATGCATAACTTAAAACAAATGTTGTCAACATATAAAAAGAGGGAGATGGTTGAATTAACAGGGATTAAGCATACTTATTTTATTGATATTCGAATATATTATTCCAAGTTATTTGAGATGGTTGGCAAAGATAAATTTTTGATTGAATATTTGTTTAAATGTTTTACATATTTAAGTTTTATTGAAATTCGAAATACCCTTAGGACTCATTGAAAACACATTGAAGGGTTAAGGATCGCTAAGTGTCAATGTTTACTCTGTGTGAATGCCCTCAGTTGAAGTTTAGATGCCAATGTTGAGCTGTATATAAAAATAAAAGAACTCACAAATGCTCAATTACGAGAAGTATTTTCACCGCAAACACCCACAACAGATGCCAAGTGAAATCTATAGCAATCATGAGCATCAAACCACTTGTATAGAAGTCTGGAAGCTCGAACCAGATGTCTTGAGGAAAATTCTAAAGCTCAAATCTGAGGAAATTTTCATTTTTGTATGGAATGAAGCGAGATGTAGCAATATACAATGTTCAAGTGTTTGACTTGTCACCAATTAAGGTTGAACATCAAAGACCAATTGTGTTGTCGCAGCCTCTCCCTATTTCTTAGTAGAAATGAGATATAATTACTATGGATTTTGTTCTCAAGTTATCGAAAATTGTAAAGAAATTTGATGTTGTTTGGGTATAGATTGACAAAATTAGTATATTTTATACCAGCTAAAATGAATTTCTCTTTAACAAGGTTGAGAGGTTATATATTGAAACCATTGTATGTCTTCACTGTGTTCTTTTGAGTAATATGTCAAACAGAGATCCGAGGTTCACTTCAAAATTTTGGAGACCCATTCAAAGAGATTTGGGTATAGAGGTTAATTTGAGTACAACATCCTTAGACATATTATTAGTTTGAATGTAGTATTAAAATTCCCGAAAACATGTTGAGGTAATGTCTTCTAGACTTCGGTGATAGCTGAGTAAATCACTTGTCTTTAATGGAGTTCATTTATAATAAAAACTATTAGACCAGTATATGGGTTTCCCCATGTGAGTCGAATTGGTTCTGTGGCTTTTTGGATTATTGATCGAGTTGGTTCAGTGGCTGATCAATTAGATTTACCGCCATAGTTAAGTTACATCTATAATGTGTCATGTTCTACTTTAAGGAAATAAATTTCAAACTCTATCGCAATATATCTTCTAGACCAATGTGTCTATCCAAGAGAATATATCTTATAAAGAGGAGCCCGAGAGGATTCTAGACCGTAGAGTCACAATTCTTCACAATTCTCCATCATCAGGAAATTCTTTTGGTTTGAGTTAAATGGTAGAATGATAGTGAAAAAGTGTGACGACCCCCGACCCGATCGGGGACGGTGAGCCTCACTCTGGACATTCAAAACGTGACATATTTTTTTTTTTTGAACTTTTAAAACTTTAACAGAGAAAAACCTTCTCTGGAATTAAAGACTAGAAGACATATTTAAAAGGGCATGGTAAATCAGATGACATATTTAAAACTGGATGACAATTAAAATCGGACTACAGAAATAAATGACAGAAGAAGACAGGAAGACAAAATACTTTGGACGTTTTAAATAAAATGTAGAATAGATGACAGACATGCAGTGGGAGACTTAATAAAATGGGAAACATAAACTGGAAGCCATGCAGTGGAAGGCTACAGTGGATGACAGAAATAAAAGACAGCATGGATGACTGTTCACAGAACAGAATGGACAATGTGTTTTAAAGCAGGGTTTTCGGTCGACAGAACACAGCACTTGAAAAGCTATGACCCCCAACAAAATCAGTCGAAGTGAATTGGACAACAGAAGTGCAGAAGCTGTGGACGACAGAAGTGCAGAAGCTGTGGACGACAGAAGTGCAGAAGCTGTGGACGACAGAAGTGCAAAAACTGTGGACGACAGAAGTGCAGAAGCTGCGGACAACAGAAGTGCAGAAGCTGTGGACGACTGCAGAAGTCAACAGGAATGGACAACAGGAATGGACAACTGCAGAAATGGGCAACTGTTTTAAAGAATAGCGTGGACGACTGTTTTAAAGGACATAATGGACGACTGTTTTTAAAATCCAACACTTCACCGATCGATCTGCTACCACAGCCGATCGATTCGCTACCTCCCTGTTTGACAGTTTACATCTCTTGACACAAAAGCTTCAAACTTCAAAAACCCGATTCAAAACATAAGTTTGGACATATCAGAAAAACATGACAGAAGTTAAAAAATCTAACTGCATAGATAGCTCTAAAACCCAAGACAATCCATGCATAACCTAAAAGAAAAGACTTCAAGCAGTTCCAGAATATTTCAAAATATATATTCAACTGTCAGAACAGAGGTTTTAAAATATCAACACAAAGTCTATACATCGTTTTAAAATCCCAAAAGTTGTACAGAACTTGACATACACCTCAAAAATACACCCCCATAGGTTCAAAATATGTCTGGCTGCCACAACCACCCTATGAGCTCTTCCCGCCAACTACATCTACTCGTCGGCCTGAGGCACAAAGTCCTCATCTGGAGGATCCATACCTACAATAGGGAGTTCAACTATTAGCCTAGAGCTCAGTAAGAATATACTATGCAGTGATGCACATGCTATGCATGAACTTTTGAAATACATGAACATTACTTTACATTACGTCAAGTGCACAGAAGGTATAAGTGGGGCTTATAGAGGAACTGGCGCAACAGAAGTGCACTATCAGACACTATTCACGATCAGGCACATAACAGTGATACAGAACAGAACAGGATGCCAGTCCTCGTCCCACACTTAACCGTACATTACATTACAAGTTTTATCTTTCTTAACTTCAAACCTCGTGCATAAAACATTTACATGACTTTCAGGAAAACGTGTATACATGAACATTTACAGTGCTTAAACATAACTTAAACAGGCTACAAGATAACAAGCAAAATAGAAAGCAAACTCATTCAACTTAGAACTTAACCTACCACCTAACTACCAGATAACCAAAAACCTAGTATCTTCGTGCTGTAGGGCCTTAAAGGCCACTTATACTCATGAACTTACCTGATGTCCGTAGAGTTGAAAGCTTCGCACGTACGTCCTTGGTGATTCACGAACCTATATTTGGTGTATAATCGGATATTAACCCTAAACTTCAACAAAACTAACAAATAATAACTTAAACTCGTTAGGGTTACCTTTAATGGAGAAACAAGGAAAGACAGAGTTAGAAGCGTTGTTATTCGTCTGGAAGAGAGAAAGCAGAGAGAGAGAAGAAGAAAATGAGAAGTGTTTTACGTAGAGGAGAAGAGAAGAAGAGAAAGAGAAAGCTTGTCTTCTTCCACAAGCTTGGATACATGGCACACATCCATTGGCTTCCCCCACCAATCTTAATTGGCTTCCTATTTGCCCTCTTTCAACTAAATTGTTATTTAGTTTGTCGACTCGGTCTCACGAATCTCTCTCATTTAATTAGACACATCGACAATTTCCACAAAAACATTCATCGAATTAATATCAAATTAATCCCGTTTAATAATTCAGGGAATAATTACATGGCAAAATGTTGGGTGTTACAAAAAGAAGCTACTTTGGAGATTGAATCAGAATGGTAGCGAAGTACCCCCCACTTATCGCTGGAACTTTTAAGATTGTTCTTATCATGACCTGAGGAGGGGCCAGGGCAGGAATGACAAGTTAGATGACTTGGTTTTCCAAAAGAAACCTGGTCACCCAGCCCAAGGTAATAGATTGGCAGTGGAAGCCCATTTATTTTAAAATCAAGCCAACAATAAGAAAATCTCAAGCAAATAACAACATTATAACTCAATCTACGTACAAAGGTGTATGAAAGTAAACAAACCCAAATCTAGTAAGTTAAGTTACAAACCCAAATCTAATTAAAGTCTACAACTAAAGTTTTATCAAGGAAAATACACTAAAAGAAATAAAGAAAATGAAATAACGACATCCTCCTCATGCACTCCACTAGATCGAGCTCTAATCACTCTTCTCCTTACCTTAATTTTTTTTTATATATAGGGGTCTTTGGGGTGAGTGACTAACTCATAGAAACTTATACCTAATGCATTTAAGTTAAAACCAAGTTTTTATCTTTCTTTTGAAAACATGATCTACTTTTACAATGATGCATGAGTTAAATAAACAATACTTGAAAACACCTTTTCTTTTATTTAAAACCTGGTTCTACTAACCCTTTGTGAGGTATTTACAAAACCCGTCACATACTAGGTGACTATAAAATCAAAATATCATAACAGTTTTTCGTGGAAAACATCCTAGTAAAAATTGAGTGTCACACAAGGACCACTCTAGCAAACCTCAAGGAAAGACGGTGATTGAAGATCAACAACGTCTCATGAACCAGAAGGAAAGCATATGCAATTCAGAGATCCAGCCCATCACTTGAGCGTTCAATGACTAATAGCCAACAACGAACAACCCGCACTAAAACTCACCCTGATCATGTTAAAGGGTTATCGAGCCCCAAGTAACCTGTCATCACCACCAAGTGACCCATGCAATACGTACAAACAAAACCATCTTCATACAGTAGAAAGGGTCCAAGGATAGGCTTGTGATCCTTTGGCACCAAACAGCCCAAAGCATCAAGAGGATTCATCTTCTCAATATCCACAATAAATTAATCATCATATATGTTAAATTAAGCATGCTCGAAAACACTACGTACATATACGTAATAAAAGCCGACGTATTGCGACCATGCTCCATCACAATATAAAGTGGCAACCCAAAAAATAATTTTTTTTCAAAAAAAAGCATGTAATGCTAATGCAAAACACGTAAATAACTTACCTCTACAACATTTCCTCGTCTTTCCACAGGGAGTTGCAACCTCTGGGATAGGCTCTAAATCAGCGAAATCGCCTAGGAAAACAATGTGGAAATAGACCCAAGTTAAAAAACAAGAAGAAAAGAAGGAGAAAACTGGGAAAAATTAGAAATAAGGGAAAATGGGATGAAGTCGGTTAGGTCCAGTATCGGTCGACCTGGTCTGGGTCCGGCCTGGCTCGGGTCGCGCAAAGCAGGGCCCTGCATAGGGCCTGGGCCCATCGCGCCAACAGGTGCTGCGTCGGTTAGCGGCGTTCTGCCGCCTCCGGCCACTATTTCTAAAAAATTTTTAGTGCATCGCACTTAGAAAAATGTTTCCAACACATCTATATCCAAAAATCCTATTGAAACTGAGTTTAAGGCAACGAAAATTGACTCCAAAACCCCAAGCATTTCTGGCGAAAAACACACCAAAATCGACTAACCTTGAAACTTCCTTTACAAATGTTGTAGATCTCTTCGACATGGACGTTGATATCAAAAGCTTGCCGAACAGAGTTCGTCCGGTGACCCTCTCCTCTTTGTCTCTCTGCGGTCTCTTTCTCTCTCTCACTCTCTCCCTCCCTCTATTGCAGCACAAGGAGAAAAAGAAAAAAGGTTTTAACCTTATTCTTAATTTTTTAAACAAAAAATAATTTATATTATTTATAAAATAGTTTATTAAATTTTATGTAACCCCGATTTTACAGAATTTTGAATTCCAGCTATATAATGACATTTTCGTAATATAGTGAATTAAGTCCTTTTATGAACGAACAGTTTTATTAGAGCCCAAGTACAACTTGAGATTGTTCCAGCGAATAAGAATTTGGAGAAACAAAATATGGTATTTGAGACAATCAAAATCACTAAAATTACACAACCCCTCTTTTTTTCTCCCACACTTAACGTTTTCTCCTCCCCTCCGCAACTCTCCGACGAATTTTTCTCGCCTCCCCGACGATTCTTCAACATCGGCCGATCTCCTCTGATCGTCGAGTCTTCTTCATGGTTAAAAAAAAAAAAAAAAAAAAAAAAAAAAAAAAAAAAAAAAAAAAAAAAAAAACTCGTCTTTCATTTAAGCAATTCGGGTTCTGAAAAACACACTCTCTCTCTCTCTCTCTCTCTCTCTACTATAGGACAATGGATGGGAGATATGGTTTATCGGGCCAAATTAGTGGGCTATGGAGGCGTTAAGGGATGGGGGATTTTGAGGAAGACGATGTTAGGGATGTTCTTAAAGAAAGAGCTTCGCTCTCTTCCTCGAACTCTCTTCCGTTAATTTTGCGATTAAGAGGGCGCAGAGAGAAAGCGGGGAAAGATTTAGAAATTTTGAAAAGAATCGGTCAAATTTAATGAAAAATGGACGTGGAGGGTTTGAATTGCCAAAACGTTTTCATACAATAGGTGGGATTGGGTACAAAAAAAAACGTTAGGTACAAAAATGTCACTGACCCCATACATTGGGATCTTTTTAATTAAACTTTTCCCTTAACTAACATAGGCTTAAAGTTTTGGGCTTAACGAAGATAAACAAATTAACAATTTGAAAGGGGGTTGCAGTAAAAATATTAAATTTTTAACATTGCTGTATAGTTTGATTGAAAAATTGGTGTTCTGGTTAAAGAGTTAATTGATTTGATTGATCTAAAGAGATAAGAACGGAGTACGCTTTGATTTCCGACTGCTATGCAGTA
>CM039508.1:23494541-23666805 GCA_022432975.1 Begonia masoniana | reverse complement strand
ATCTCCATTTCTAGTGGTAGTTATTTTTCAAGATTAAATTGTATAATTTCTGACTTTTTTTTTATGTGTGTTAGTAAGGTGACTCTAAGATCAAGTGTCATTGTTTTACTTTTCAAGTCACTGCTATTTTCTGTGCTGGCCATCAAAAAATAACAACAATTTGGTATTAGAGCTTTCTTCTTACGGGATTTATGTGAGTTTGCCGCGTCATGGAAGCCGAAGCAAGTTTCTCCTCAATTGCTCCGCCGGTGTTCGATGGAGACAACTACCAAATCTGAGCAATACGTATGGAGTCATACTTGGAAGCATTGGATCTTTGGAAAGCAGTGGAAGAAGACTATGAAATTCCGCCTCTTCCGAACAACCCCACCATGGCACAAATCAAAGTGCATAAAGTGAGGAAGACAAAGAAAGCAAGAGCAAAGACATGCTTATTTATTGCAGTATCACCCTCCATCTTCACACGTATCATGTCTTTGAAGTCAGCAAAAGAGATATGAGATTATCTCAAAGAGTGAATATGAAGGAGATGAAAGAATTAAAGGTATGAAAGTTTTTAATTTAATCAAGGAATTTCAACTTCAAAAAATGAAGGACGCTGAGACAATTAAGGACTTCTCTGACAAACTTCTAAGCATTGCAAATAAGGTAAGGCTTCTTGGATCATTTACTGACTCAAGAATTGTAGAAAAAATTCTTGTAACTATACCTGAAAGATATGAAGCACCATAACTACCTTGGAAAATACCAAAGGATATGTCGAAGATTTCCTTGACCGAATTGCTAAATGCTTTGCAAGTTTAGGATCAAAGAAGATGATGAGAGAGAGGCTAAAAACGATCTCGAAGGAGCTTTATGTTTGAAGCATCAAAACACTACCAAGAACACGAAGAAGAAGAAAGATGTGAAGGAAGTGGAGCAGTGCAACAACAGTAAATGCAAAAAAGGGGAATGAAAATCATAAGAAACTCTTTCTACCTTGCCAACACTGCGGAAAGAAGGGTCATCCTCCATTCAGATGTTGGAGAAGACGGGATGCTAAATGCACTAAATGCAATCAGTTGGGACATGAAGTTGTCATCTGCAAAAGCAAAAATCAGCACCATGGTGAAGATGCAAAGGTTGCTGATCAAGTGGAGGAAGATCTCCTGTTCGTTGCTACATGTTTCTCGGGCATCGAATCAAGTGATAGCTGGCTCATTGACAGTGATTGCACCAACCACATGACACATGACAAGGATCTATTTCGAGAACTCAAGAACTCGGACACATAGAAGGTTCGAATCGGAAATGGCGAGTACATAACTGTGAAAGGAAAAAGGAACAGTTGCAATTTCAACTTGTTCAGGTACAAAGTGCCTTTATGATGTAATGTCTTGTTCCCTAAACTTGATCAAATTTGTTAAGTGTCGGACAACTGATTGAAAAAAGGTTTATCAAGTTGTGTTTCAAGACAAATTTTGCTTAATAAAGAATGCAGCTGGCACCGATGTTTTCAAAGTAAAAATGAAAAGAAAAAGCTTTGCTTTGAATCCACTAGAGAAGGAGCAAACTGCTCTTCCAATGACAGGAAAAATGTTACCCACGTGTGGCATAAGAGACTCGGGCACTACCATCATCAAGGGTTGTTGAAAATGAAATCCAAGAAGATGGCGAACGATCTTCTCGAACTCGATGATAAAATTCCAAATTGCAAAGAGTGTCAATTTGGAAAGCAAAGTAGGAAACCATTTCCCAAGGCCACATGGTGGGCAAGAAGGAAGTTGCAATTGATTCATAAAGCAACCTCGGGTCCTCAAAGAACGCTCTTCTCTAAAAGGTAGTCTCTATTATGTTGCATTCATTGACGACTTCACTCGCATGTGCTGGATTTTCTTCTTGAAGTTCAAGTCAGAGGTGACTCAAGTCTTTTGGAAATTTAAAGCTAGAGTTGAAAATGAGAGTGGGTGCAAATTCAAACTCTTAGATTTGATAATGGAAAAGAGTACACTTATGAAGAATTCAATCAATTTTGTTAAGAGGCCGTCGTTCAACACCAACTAACCGCTTCATACACTCCGCAACAAAAAGGAGTAAGTGAGCGACGAAATAGATTCATATTGGAAATGACACGTTGCATGTTGCATGAGAATAATTTGTCGATGCAATTTTGGGCCAAAGCAGCAAGTACTACTATATATTTGCAAAACAGGCTCCTCACAAAAGTAGTGAAGGATCGAACCTCTTTTGAAGCATGATATGGTTATAAACCATCTCTTAATTTCCTTAAAAATTTTGGATGTTTGTGTTTCACTCATGTTCCACGTATCAAGAGGGATAAACTTGATAAAAGAGCGCTGCCAACATCTTTATTGGCTATAGCTTGGTTGCTAAAGCTTATAAAATTTTTCAATCACAAATTGAAAAAATTATTGTAAGTAGAGATGTGCACTTTATGGAAGATGAAGAGTGGAACTGGGATGAAAAAAATAAGATAGAACCAATCATAAAAAAGCCAAATGTCAAGTTATCTGTATCGGGCATTGAAGAGCAAAACGTCGGAGATTAGAAACATGACATGGTGGATCAAATTCCTATCAGAGGCACAAGATCACTGTTAGATATTTATGACAGATGCAACATTGCAGTGTGTGAACATGCAAATTATGAAGTTGCCAAGATGGATCGAAATTGGACAGCTGCAATAAAGGAGCTGCTCATGTTTGAAAGGAACAAGACATGGGAGTTGGTGGATCAAACTCAAGACAAAAAAGTAATTGGAGTGAGTAGCCATGAGCTCAGCATCGCTGCCATCCAAAAGTGCAGGAGGAAAGGGACAGCTCAAAAGTTACATGGTGCATAAAAAAATAACCGTTCCACAACCTCGAGAAGATAAAGTGCAGGAATATGACCCAAAACTTGGTGTACAGTCTGCTGTGAAAAGGCAAGTCAGCACTGAATGTAATGTAACAGGATCTCATCATCAGGCTAACAAGCATCCTTCAAATGAGGAAGTAATAAAAGATCTTTTGTGGAAACTAGGAGTTTCAGAGTCATAGTTATATGTAATTAATAAAAATCTCTGATCTCATTTATTTTATTTTTCTAATCATTTTATCTTTTTGAATAATTTTGTATTTGTTTTTATTTTTATCAAAGTGAATAATTGTTAAACATCCATAATTGTTCCCTGGTATACTCCGTCAAAATTTCGGACCCACATCCAACTTTTTTTCTTTTCAAACAAGCATGTTGATCAATCCAATTCCAGATTTCTCCCTGTAGATAAAGTGACTACTTTTGGTACTATAAATGCATATGCAGTTGACGTTTCATTTGTCTAAAAAGTTACAAAGTGTGGTGAATACACATTGGATTGTCTTACTTATTGCATTTGAGTATACAACTCAGTGTGACAAATCCTGATATCTGTTGATAAATTATTTAATCCTACTTTGGCTTGTTATCTAAATAATCCCCTTTTTTCTTCTTGCGAAAAAAAAAAAAAAATGCAGGCCTCCTCCAGCAAAGAAGTCACCAGCCCTTGGATCAAATGCTAGTAGTAAAGCAGGAATTAAGAAGGGTGGAACAGCGAATAATCCCAAACAAGGAAATATTCTTTCGGTCTTCAAGAAGGTTTGAATTGTCTATCTCGAGTTCCTTTACATGTAGGTACAAATCTACTTTAAGTCCAGCATAGCTTTTAATTTTACCTCCATCTCCCTGTTTTCTCTTCTTAAACTTCCTGTATTGGCTTTGTTTCATCTTTTTCTCCACAATTTTGAGTTCAACTATTTGGAAATTCAAAGTGTATATTAGATTAAGTTGTTACTCTCTACAACTCTGTCCAAGAATTGTGAGAAAATATTGTCAACATTTGAAGATTGTAAACAGGGGGCAAGTTTGCATAGATTTTGTCAGAGAAAGGGGTAGGGAGAAAGACATTGAAATGAATTCACATTGATGTTACCCATGTATTCGACAAGTAACGTTAGGGGGGAAGTCTAGCCAAATGAATGCATAGTCAATTGATCAGACGCTGCATAGCTAACTACTAATGTACATAATTTACAATCAATTGATCAAAAATAGACGTGTATTCTTCATGTACTTTCTCATTCTTCACGTACTTTCTCGAATCAAGTTGGTTGGCTCGCTTAGAACATACTTGGGTAGTTCATATTTTGCACCTGCAAATCAAGTTTAGTGAGAATATAATTAGTTCAAACCCAAAGGATAGAATGAAAAACAGCTTGATGCAAAAGATTAATGGATGCTCCCTTTTCTATCCATAGGCAATCCAGGATATTACTGGGGTGCTCATTCAGTGGAAAAGGTAACAAAAAAATCAAGATGATTTCAACCACAGTTGAAGCAATGTCCGAAATCCTTGATCAATAATTAGATAAATCTATTCTCGGAGGACCCCATGGACTTATTTGAATTGGTTAGTGTTATCAAGGGACATTGCAAGAAGTGGGTAAAAATATTCCAATTATGTCAAGTTGAAAAGGGATGGCTGGGTTCTATTTCGTTCAGGAGGCAATATGAATGTTCCTTGTTATGTTCTATCAACACTCTAAAATGGTCAACGAGCATGATCGAGAACTGTTCGAAGTTAAACAATGGGATATGCAAGTTCATAAAGGGAGGGGGGAAGAAGGAAGTGTGAACTAAATACCTCTCTCGTCGTAACATATTGTCATATCAGCACTTTGAATAATTACTCCCGCGCTTTCCACAATGGCTTGTGCAAGCGATAGATCAACTTCTGAAGCAGCTCTAAGTGCATCCCATATTTCTGTTTTTTTTTTATATATATAAAAAACGATGTGTATTAAGAACAAGAAGTTAAAAAAGAAGAGAGGAGAAAAATCCCTCCAAAAAAAATTTAAAAAAAGCACATGAAAACACTTAATTTATAACAATTTTCTTTCAATTACATAGAATCAAACTAAATGGATAAATAAGCTCATTTAGCGAGTGCATCCCAAATCTCTTGAATCCAAAGAAACATGTGTTCATTGTTTAGTAGAGGCATTGAAACAATTAAATAAATATCTAAAGAGAATATTGTAAAATTTGAAGAACACGAGACATTTAAAAACACCAAGACTATCTTGCTGCAGTTTTGGTTAGGACCTAAAATGTTCTATAATGACGATTAGTTCCAGGACGCTGAACCTCTTTATTTGTAGTATTGAAAAAGATAATTTTCTCAAATTTTACAGGTTGCTCATCTCTTAATTAGTTCATAGTGGACTGAGTTATTCATCTCGACATTCATCCTTCCTGGTTTTTTTCTTCTAAGAAACTTTGTATTAAAAGTGAAAAATTACAATAACTCGAGAGATGAAACAACTAGTAAAAAGCAATTTCCTTCTTAAGTTTCTTGATGCACACTAATTCAAAACTTCTCCATACATCACTATTCATGATCCTCTTATTGATCGCAAATCAAATTATTTTACTTATAAACTCATATCAAGTGACACCAAGTAAGGAGTAACCTATTTTATACTTACAAGGGGTAACTCATATCAAGTGACGCCAAGTAAACTCAAGTAATAAAAGATCACAAATGATTGAAAAAAAGTTGATTGGGCAAAGGGAGGAGCACACCTTTCCTACCACCATAGTGAGGTGCAGTGTCCCAAAACTCATCACGAAGCTGCGCAAGTTGAGTCTTTGTTAAAGGCTGCGGATGCTTCCAGGGTTTTGGCTTTCTAATTTTCTTCACAATCCCTAAATTAAAATAGGCGTCTTCATCAACATTAGCATTTCATGTGCAAGTAAGAAAAGTTCTATGATGAAAATGAATTTGATCTGAAGACCATTTGTGAGCAAAGATAATATTTAGTTGCTCGTAAAAGATGTGTAGACTCATTAAATTACAGGTGTGGATGACTCCATTGACATCAATTTAAAGAGATTGTTCTATTAAAATGAATCTCTGTTTAAAACCTTCTGTTTCGCTGTTCTAGCAAACTGAAGTTCCTTCAGACTACGAGAAAAATCAGATTATTAACAGCAGTAACTTGAATGGAAGATAACAAAAAGTAGACAATTGACATGATTTGTCAAAAATAATGATTGAAACCCTCTTTTTTTTTCCTTAAGCATGCAATACCAAGCCAATTTCTATGGACATTATTCCAAATCAGAATCTGAAAGGAAAGATTTGGATTTCATAAACAAGTCCAGTTCAAATATGAATTTGAAAGGAAAAAAAAAAAAAAACAAACCACAACTGCAACAAGCTCTTTATCCAAACAAGGCAACAGTGTTTTGTTAGATCAACTATGTAGAAACAATTTCAATCCCTCTAGTTCTACTACAATCACAAGCAAAAGATTTAAACGTCTTTGAATTGATCATCCAAAAAACGAAAACTAAACGCAAAATTCTTGTTCAGGACGAATTAATTGTTTTTCTTTTCGAGAAAAAGGTGAAGAAGCAATCCGTGGAATCCAAGAAGCAGAAAAGCCAAAAATCCATGGAAATGCTCACTTTCCCGAATCCATGAACCGTTTTGTTTTTTAGCTCCTTGCGAAACGCTAGTTTAGCTCTTTAAGTTCTTCCGACGATTCTTTTTTTACTTAACAGCAAAACAAGCTTCACATGCATAAAAAAAAGTAGAGAGTACACACTCTCAAGCGCAAAACAGTACCGAAAAATAGTCACAGAGAAAAAGAAAGCAATGGAAGACTTAAGGTTACCGTCCCCATTAGTCTGCGACGATCCAGCGCAACCCATTCTAGTATATGCGCAAACAAGACCCCTGGAACGAAGACCATACAAATGAGGAGAGAGAGAGAGAGAGAGAGAGAGAGAGAGAGGAGGTTAATGGAATGGAGAGGCCCATCAAAGTCAAAAAAGGGAAGAGTGGGGCGGGTGTTCTCTCGTGATTCATCTCTTCACTGCCACGTGGATGATTAAGCTTCTTAATTATACTTTTCTCTTAATGATTTCAAACATTTCTGAGGAATGTTTTATTCGTTGTCAATAACAATGAAAATGACATTGTCGTTGTCATTTGACATTTGTAAATGACCTTTTCACCCTTGTGTATATAAGATTTCGTAAGTAAGCGTTTTAGGTTCTAATTTTTACACGTTCTGACGCAATTTCTACGTGTCATTCATTCATTAGCTAAATCATCTGGGAAGTAGGATGGCCATCATCAGACTTGGTGCAAGATGAAAGCTAAAAGCAGAGAGCTCGACAAACATTCACTAAACCAAACATTCCAAGACTCACAAAAACTAAGAAAACTCAGGTTTGAACATTTTTCAAAAGTGGAAAGGAGCGTTTGATCCTTATCTATTCCTCACATTCTACTGCTCAAACCTTGGATTTTCGTAATCAACTTGCTTCATCTCCCTCTTGCCGTTTTGAAGCCCTGTGCTTGTTTGACAAGGACGGGTCCTTAAAGCTGCTTTATTTCACTTTTGGAGGCTTCGTTTCAGAAACATTTTCGGACACATTCGGAGAATGTACTCGACGGGCTTCGACAAGTGGGGTTGGAGTGTTGTGTCGTAGAGCCCTTGGTGAGCTGGGTTCATCTTCAGGCATTTTGAGCCTGTCTTTCAATGGAGTGAGACCCTTCTTGGGGCTATCAGGTCTGAACCGAGCTGGGACGAAGGAGAGAAATATGACGGCCGTTGCTTCGAGTGCTAGCTTGGATAGATCGACGAGGAGCTGACCAAAAGACGGCCATCCAGGCTCCTCTTTCGTTGTATCGACGACAGAGGTGATGTTTTCCTTCATTGGTTGTTCTTTGAATTCACTCTCTAGAGATTACTGCCGTACAAAGTTGCAATTTCACGAACAAGAAGTCATCAGAAAAAGATTGGCATGTTAAGTATAAAATGGGTAGAGAGAGAGGGGATGAGAAGAGAGAGACGTTAAATATAATGGGTAAGTTCTATGATATTAAGTCCACCTTATTAACAAAATCAAGCTTGAAGAGAAAAACTCGATTTATGGCTCGATAACAACAGAAGCCCCGTAATTTGACCCTCGAACAAAACCGACATGAACTTTAGAAACTCTTCTAGACTGCGGTTGAAAATGTTAGTTTTCGAGGTTCCTACGCATGGCGGAATTTACTATTATTCATAATAATAGTTACATGCGTTACCATGTGACTTTAAAACTATTTTAAAATCATCAAAAAACCATAAATTGAATCATTAGTCTAAAAGAAATTATTTTTGAGAAATATGTAATTTTTCAAAATGTAAACAATTTACATTGAAAAAAATTATTAGATTTAGATCGTGAAATAATAAAAGAAGATACCTCTAGGAGCAATGCTTTTACTCAGGTACTCCCGTCTGATCTTAACAGCTTTAACTCAGGTTCAGGTGTTTTTCTCGAAGACTTTGAAACCGTCGAGTCTTCTATGAAGATCTTTACACTTAAAAATTTCCTCACGTGTGGGCGTCCCTCTTACAAGAATAACACACTCTTATATTTCTAAAAAGACGTGTTCTCAACACATGAGACGTCTCTCTTCGATTTTAAAAAATATTTTTCTAAAACCGAATACGGAAAGGTCACACCTTTCACTCTAGGGATTTGCTCTCTATTTCTTATTTTTCTCTTTTTTTTCAGTCTTTCTCTGTCAAATCATATTTGACAATTTTATAGATCTGTTTTAAAATTAACTTTCAGATTTATTTTAATAAAAACTAATTTTTAAAAAATAAATCTTATCTAATCAAATCTAATTTGATTAACAGTTGATTTATTTAGTAAATCAAATTTATCGATTAATCAAATAATCTAAAAATAATTTTTAGAATATATTTATGAAAATAATTTTTCAAGATAATCTCATCTTATGAGATTATTCAGATATACTTTTAAGCATTAAACAAATTATAAGTCAATTGTAGATCAAATCAAATCTAACCATATTTTCTAGATCTATTTTTATTCAAACTTCAAAAAATCTGATTTGATAGTTTGTTAAATAATTAATTTAAATTTGAAGATCAAATCTCATCTGATGAGATTCTTCAAATCTAATTCAAATCCCTTAAAAATATCTCATCTAATGAGATATTTTATTTTGAATTCAAAATATATAAAAAACTATTTATCTATTTTGAATTCAAAATATATAAAAAAATATTTATCTATTTTGAATTAAAACATATTTATCAAAGTGCCTATAAATGATTAATCATAATTAATCATTTATATATTTATTCTTGTAACATGGAAATTAAATAGTGATATAAGATGATAGAGGGACCGATGGATCTATAATTCTAAGCTCCAATAATATTTGTTAATTAATATAAACTTTTTATATTAAATAACACAATTATTAACTCTAGAATAATTTCACTAAATACCTATAGTTGCACTCTTAGAACTATAAAGTATATTTACTCAAAGTAATGTCCATTGATATAGTCATTACATATATATTAATCCTCCATTAAAATTTGTAATAGAGCTAGGTATTAAATCCGTTAACCTCTCATATTATAACTTTATCCTTGACTACCATTAGTTCTTGATTGAATAATTAATTCATAACATTTATGCGCTAATTATTCAATCCCTGAACTAACAAACAAAAGAATATTGTATTATGGATTTCATTGTATCAATGTTAGTATTTCCAGCTACTCATTTAATTTATTTCCAAAATACAAGGTTTATGTAACGCTGTAGGATCGAGATTGTCTAAGAGAAGGGGGGGGGGGGGGGGATGAATTAGACCTTTTTATTTTTTAAATATTTCTTAAACTAACAGCAAACAAACAACCAGTAAAAGTAAAAGAGAGATAAAGAGAAAATTCAACACACAGGTTTTTACGTGGTTCGGCCAAAACCTGCCTACATCCACGCTTCAATGTTTTCCCTTTGAAGATCCTTAACCTTCTCCTCACGAGAATAAACAGATCGAAATTTCGGGCTCCGATCAACTGCCTTTTAGAGATCTGGTGTAACGACCATTAAACCTAACCCTTAATTTCCCGTATAAAATTTTCTTTTTCGATTACTAATTCTCAATTTAAACTTTCAAACGTTTAGGCGGAATTAAACTCGTTAAAATCTTTTAGAAAATTTAAAACCATTTGGATATAGTTTAAACAATTAAATTAAAACTGGAAACAAATGAAACCATATTCAAAAACATTTTAAAAATAACTTGAAATACATCGGCCAGTGAAGGGAGGGGCAAAAAGGGGCTTTGTCCCATAAAAAAGATGGGCGATCACCTGCCAGGCGAACAGTCACCTGGCAGATCGCCCCTATGGCGATCAGCCACCGTGCCAAGTGATCGCCCAGCGATCGCTCGGCAACCTCTCTGGAAAATCCGGAGAAGTTGCCATCTTGGTGCCGTTCGTTCGCCACTTGCGGCGAACAATCGGCACGCTCTCTGGAATGAATTCCAGAGAGCTGCCCTCCCTTTCTCTTCCTTCTTTCTATTTTCTTCACGCCCTGCATACCATTTACACACCCAATACATACAACACACACACTACACACTCATCACCTTTCTCATTCCTTTATCACACCATTTCATACATTCCTCAAAAACACATTTCTACACCATAACACTATCACCCACCTACGTTACGCTCGTTATCCACTCACCGACTCAAAATACGTTTAAAATATAACCAAATTTCATGAAAACGAACCGCGTGGTTTCGTTTAAAAGTTTAACATTTCCTCCTGTTAAAAATATCAAAACATTACAAAATACTTTCAATTTCCCAAAAGAAAAAAAAACACAAACTACCTATTTAGATCCAAGCATCCTAATATGTTTATCTATACAAATTTCCTATATTTTTTCTATTGAATCCCAAAACATTTATCTGTGTCCCCACGGGTCAAAATCACGCTCCGACTGCCAGCGCATTCCCACGGGTCATCCTCCTTCAACGTGCTTATACTTCAGGCGGAGGGACATCATCCTCACCTATCTCGAAATCACCTACACCATAAAACACCTATGAGATAAAAATCTCAGTAAGCCCTACATAAATGCTAATGCATGATCATGTATGCTCTGTACTATGAAAACCGTCCATGTCAATGCATATATCCGTACGTGTCAGTCTATGGTTATCGAAAATGCTCGATAGATGGATAGGGCACGTCAAGCGATTAGACAGCCCACACCATCTGAAGGAAGGGAAACCCTCTCACCACGGAACGTCAGGTCTGAACCTCATCCCCGATAACCCCATGTCATGGTTGTTTACTGTGATACTTTACTTGCCTTTACATGCATGTTCTTTTCATGAAATCCGTGCGTAAATTCATTTTCATGACATTTTTAAAACCATGATGCATGAACAGTTCAATATAAACGTAAAGTAAACAATCACATATGTACCATCAAGACGACAAACAAATAACATATAAAAACAACTAGTCCTAACTACCCAAACCAAAACGATTTAAATAAACAATCCTCAAGGTTCCTCGATTCGACTTTGACATATGGTGTAGGCCTATCGGCCAGAGTAAGTCACGAGAACTTACCTCGCGTTGCTGCACACCGAGCTCCGTCCACGAGCATTTGTTCGCCTATACATTTCACAATATACACGTTAAATTGAGTCTAAGTCCTCAAACTCTAAAATTTACTAACTCCTAACTAAAGAAAAATCTCCTAAACTCTATTTTAGTTCGTTGAGGCATTTCATCGAGCAATTCATGCTCGAGATTTCAAAAACTCCATTAATGGAGGTTTTTAAGCTCCAACTTAACCAAATCTCAAATACACCTCAACAAATTGATAAACTAAGCTCTGACAACTATCAATACGTCCATTAGAGGCATAACTAAGCTCAACCTATCAATTTCAAACATTGATTCACGTTTTCGACAAAAACCCTAACGAACCCTAATCGTTTTAAATCCTAGAAATCAATATCTAACGCTCCAAAAGTGTAGAGCCTTACCTAGAGAGCGAAGACGACGAAGAAACGTGAAGAGTCACTGGAGTTTGGAGGGGCGTTGGCCGGCGTTCGAAGACAATCGCCGTTGAGAGGAGAAAAGTGGCGCGGTGAGTGGAGAGAAAATGGAATTTGCGTTGAAGTGTTGGAGGAGGAACGATTTTTGCCTATTTAATAACTTGGCTTGGCAAATGACTACATTGCCCTTCCATTTGATTTCTATTTATTTCGCCACTTATCTCGTTATTTGACTAACGATCCGACTTTCCAAAACTCTCCTATTTTACCCAAAATTCAAACTTATTATAACGGCTTCGTTAAAACTTTCCGTTTGCAAAACGGACTTAATTTGATGTATTTACAAAATGTCATTTATATTGAAACAAAACTAAATCCCGTAAAGCCGGGTGTTACATCTAGATTGTTCTTCACGGGCGACAATCCACTGCCTTATACAGATTTTTTTAGTTTGTAAATTGCAAGCTCAGACTACACTCTCACAAGGATTAAATCTCAAGTTAAAATCGAGAGGTGTAGAAGAAATACAGAGTATGATAAATTTTGCAGGTTAGGGCTCAAGAATAAAATTCGCAAAAGTTCTTTCTTCGAGCTTTTTCTTCGGCTTAAATACTCTGTCTAATTTCTGCTTCACAGTATTGAATGCTTCTTTCTACCTATGGAAAAATGTTACCGTTGGGAAGCATTTGTACTCAAGCAGATATCCATTGCATCTGAAATTGCTGTTCGTCGTCTCCATTAATGTTCTGGAGTTAAGGCTGAAAACGACGTTACTGTAGCTTCGCTGTTATTTGGAATTCTGGCGGAAGACAATGTTGCTTTATAGTCTTGAACCGCCATCGGTGGATGCAGCTTTATAAGCTTGAACCGGAATCGACAGATGAAACAATATAACGCCGAACCACCATCGGAATATGTTGCTTTAAAGAACTGAACCAGTATCGGATGATGTATTCCTAGACGTCTTCCGCCTTTGTCGTTTAGTGAGCGGAGAAGTTCTTCTTCGAAGTCATCCGCCTTTGTCGTTTTCCCTTCGGATGAAGCAATCTTTAAAACGACTTCGGTTTTGTCGTTTTCCCATCGGATGATGCATTCCTAGACGTCTTCCGCCTTTGTCGTTTAGTGAGCGGAGAAGTTCTTCTTTGAAGTCATCCGCCTTTGTCGTTTTTCCTTCAGATGAAGCAATCTTTAAAACGACTTCGGTTTTGTCGTTTTCCCATCGGATGATGCAGTCTCTGAACGACTTCGATTTTTGTCGTTTTCCTATCGGATGATGCAGTTCTTTTCTTCAACCGGTGGATATCAAAAATTGTTCTGCTAACTGTGGATATGAAATTCTCAGCCCTGTTTAACTATCACACCTAGAACACTTAACCAGATTCATTAGATAACTAAAATACCATTTTCAAGGGTATTTCTAACAGATTAATCTCAAATGCATATTCATTATTCTCATTCAATAAACATAATCCAATTACAATAATAACCATACAAACACATCATCAAAAACATATTTAGACTTAAACATCATTTAAGTCAACAATCTCCCAATTTTTGATGATGACAAAATATAAGTTATAAATTTGATTAATCATAACTCTCCCCCATAATCCTAGCTCCCCCATAATATACGCATTTTATCAGTTACAAACACAGAGCATATCCAGAACTAGCATATCAAAATAATTTCATACTACATGCTAATCATGCTCAATCAAATACATTAATTCTCCCCCATTGACATTATCAAAAACAATCAGAGAGACAACAGAAGCAATGCATTCAACAAAACAATCGATTCAGAGTAATTGTATTAGAAGACCAATAAAAGTGTATATAAAAAAAATCTATTTGAAGAAAGCTAAAAAATGATTCCAAAAAGCTTGTTGAACCCAAGAGGGCACTTCAAGGTTCGGATTGAAATATGCATTCACAAGTGCTGGAAGTGAATGAATATCATGAGGGATGAGTGGTTGATAGAACACCATGGCCTGACAGGGAGCCGGATGTGGGAGAAGGTTCTGTGTACACCACCATGTCCAGACATGGAGGAGGCACGACAGATGGACCAGCAGGAGAGGCAACAGGAGGAGAGAATGCCAATTCAGCCTCCTGAAGATCCAACGACAGAAAGCGCACATCTTCAGCAACTACAGGCCTGGAAAAAGGAAGAAAAAGATCTTTATAGCAGGCCTCTGTGACACTGACAGAACTAGATGGTTCGGGTTCAGGTTCGGGATTCAAAGCTTCAACTAAAGATCGGAGAGACTCAAGTTCCCTGACAACAATGCGTCTATCAGCAGCCATTTTCTGTGACAGCAAATCAAGACCTGTATCCAAAGCGATGCCCATTTCCTTTTGGTTCTTTTCAAGCTTGGCATCTAGAGATTTTTCAATCTGACTTGAATGGAGCTGAGAGCTGTTCCAATACTCTCAACGCTTGATTTCAACTCAAGGTACTGATCCTCACTCATAGAAAATCGTCTGTGATAAGTGAGAGGTGTGGCAGGAGTAGTTGGCAGAGTATGGACTTGAGTAGTTATTGGGATTATAGGAGCAATTTGTGGAGAAGCAGATTGGATGACTGGAGAGATAGGTGGAGGAGCAGGGAGCGAGGGCAACAAAGGTGCAGGTGGAGGAGAAGCAGGAGTCTCTGGAATTGGAAGAGAGGTAACAGAGTTGCTTGGGGCTGGTGGAGGAGAAGAATGTCTCGTAGGAGGTGGAGGAGGAGCAAGTGACAAGGGTGGAGATGGTGGTGGAGCATGCAGAGAGAGCAGCAAAGGTGCGGGTGGAGGAGAAGGAGGAAGGGGTGCAAAGGAGGAAGCTGAGAGTGCCTCAAAAATATAGGCTGGAGAGGTTGTTGCAGGATATCTTAGCACTTGAGGAGGAAGATGGGAGCGAGAAGCCTGAGAGTGAGAAGGGGAATTATCAAAGGCTGGGATTTCAGACTCATCCCCTCCTTCTTGAACTGATTCCTCAGGCAGGAGAAGCTTCGTCTTCCCCTTTTTAACAGCAGGTACCCTAGAAGCCTTTTTCTTAGGCTCATCCAAGAAGTATTCTCCCTTTCTGTTCCTTTTGATCCTTATCCTTTTCAATGTTGAAGCAGAATAGTAGCTCGAAGGTTAAAGCCGGAAGGGATCATCGTCCTCTGGAAATTCTACCTCAAATTTCTCAAAAATCTTCATAAGAAGTAGGTTGTATGGAAGAGATGTAGACCTGCCGAAAGTACTCTGAATCATTCGTCTTAAAACAACATATCCTATGTTGAAAGGAGTCTTGTTGTAGATGGCCATCATGACAAATAGTTTCATTGTACTCACTTCATCATAATGACTGTTCTTGGGAATGATATTATATCCTATCATTTGGTGAAACAGCCGAGCCCTTATATTGAGATGTTTGCTCTTCAAAGGAGTAGGGATATTGTTCGGATCAAGAGCAATAGTCTGTAAGAACAGACGACCCTTAGTAGAAATAAGATCAAGGGGCATAGACCCTGTGTCATAAAATGTGGCTTCGTTGTCCAACTGGGGGCACTCAAGAATTTCATTGATGGTTTGAGAGGTTAAAACTATGAGTTTTCCATACACATAGCTTGAAATAGCTGAAAGGTCAGAAGCATGGCCCAGATTGGCATAGAACATTCTAATAGCAGTCGGGTAGTAAAAGGAATCAACATCAAATAAAGTAAATAAGCCTATGTGCGTCAGATGTCCAACTAAATCTAATCCTGCTAATTCATCAGGAACTAAACCCGACTGGGAATCAATGATATAAGTTTGAAGTCATTGTGATACCTCTCTTCTGCATATTGAGTGAGGAAATAGTGAGTTGGCCATTGTGTAGCCCGAGGCAGTTCTCGCGGCTGATGGGTGGTGGTCTTGGCCTTCTTAGTAGCGGGTTCCTTACCAGCTCTAGAGGAGGATGCCATTGAATCGATTGAAGAACTGACAGAGCAAAAACGCGAAGAATATAAGGGTTTTGGAAAGGGGAAAAACGTCTGTCAGAGCAGAAGCAAGTGAAAGAGCGCGAAAGATGAAGCGTCTTTGTAAAGAAAAAGATTTTAAATGAAATAGGGCATCGCCCGATTAGAGAAAGACAAACGTGAAAGTCGGAGATCACCCGATGGATTGCACGTGTCCTCAGATTAAAGACAACATCATCCGATACAAAATCGTCTTCCGAAAACCGGATGATGCATATCGTCCGATGAATAGTAAATAGCGGGCGATGTGAATATCAAAGGCAGGGAAATGAGAGAAACTTAACTATTCTCACACCTAATAAGGCCTAATCTTATCCTTATACTACAGAAGGTTTTCTCATCCAAAGGCTTAGTAAAGATGTCGGCCAATTGATCTACAGAATTTACAAACTCTAAGGAGATATCACCTCTTAGAACATGCTCTCTTATGAAGTGATATCTGACATCGATATGCTTGGTTCTAGAATGCTGAATAGGATTTTTAGAAATGTTGATAGCACTGGTGTTATCACACCGAATAGGAATCCTATCATAAAACAGATTATAATCTTCCAAAGTTTGTTTCATCCAAAGCATTTGTGCACAACAACTGCCTGCAGCAATATATTCACTCTCAGCAGTTGACAATGCAACAGAATTCTGTGTCTTAGAATACCAGGAGACTAGAGATTCACTAAGGAATTGACATATTCCACTGGTGCTTTTCCTATCAACTAGACTACCAGCATAGTCAGAATCTGAGTATCCAATCAGATCAAAAGAAGTGCCTTTAGGATACTATAAACCAAGATCATAAGTTCCACTCAAATATTTAAATATTCTCTTGACTGCATTTAAGTGGGATTCTTTAGGAGAAGCTTGGAAACTAGCACATAAACAGATGCTAAAGAGTATATCTGGCCTACTAGCAGTCAGATATAGTAGTAATCCAATCATACAACGATATTTTTTAATATTAACACTTATTCCTTTTTCAACTTTATCCAATTTAGTTGTGGTACTCATAGGAGTCTTGGAAGACTTGACAGATTCTAAACCAAATTTCTTTAGAAGTTCCTTGATGTATTTTTCTTGACAGAAGAAAATTTCATCAGGAGATTGACTAATCTGGAAACCTAAGAAGAATTTTAACTCTCCCATCATACTCATTTCAAATTCACTTTGCATGAGGGAGGAAAATTCATTACACATTGTGACATTAGTTGATCCAAAAATAATGTCATCGACATAAATCTGAACTAACAGAATGTCTTCCTCCTTTTGCATGGTAAACAGAGTTGAGTCCGTGTTCCCCTTTTTGAAATTCCTTTTCTCAAGGAAATTCTTCAATCTGTCATACCAAGCTCTAGGAGTCTGCTTAAGACCATAAAGAGCTTTCCTTAATTTGAAGACATGGTCGGGTTTATCAAAGGCTTCAAAAACTAAAGGTTGCTCAACATAAACTTCTTCTGTTATATAACCATTTAAGAATGCACTCTTTACATCCATTTGAAAGAGAGTGAAGTTTTTGTAGCAGGCAAAAGCTAAGACCATCCTGATTGACTCTAGTCTAGCTACAGGGGCAAAAGATTCCTCAAAATCAATAGCCTCTTCTTGAGAGTATCCCTTAGCTACAAGTCTAGCCTTATTTCTAACAACAATCTCATTTTCATCTAATTTATTCTTGTAAACCCATTTAGTTCCAATAATGGGATGATCCTTAGGCCGTGGAACAAGTTCCCATACATTGCTCCTTTCAAACTGATTTAATTCATTCTGCATAGCCATAATCCAATTCTCATCATTCTCGGCATCTTCAAATTTCTTAGGCTCCACTTGAGATATGAATGCCACATTGTACAGAAGTTCCTAAGAGAGGATCTTGTCTTAACTTCTAATGAAGGATCACCTAAGACTTCATCTAAATGATGGTCTTTAACGTATTTTCAATCTCTAGGAAGAGCAGGATTTTCATCCTTGACAGGAACAATATCTAGAGAAGTAGAAGAGGGTTCTAAAGATTTTTCTACTTGAAGAGAATCACTAGGCTTTTCTAAAGAAAGAGAATCCAGTTGTTTATCCAAAGTATCATCCTCATCCACATTGATTGTGGGATGAGGGGTCTCATCAAAATTAACATGAACTGATTCTTCTACAACTAGAGTTCTCTTATTGAATACCCTATATGCTTTACTGGTAAGAGAATAACCAAGAAAAATTCCAAGATGAGATTTGGAATTAAATTTTCCTAAGTTATCCTTAGTGTTGAGAATGAAGCATTTACTACCAAAGGCTCTAAAGTACTTAACAGAAGGAGTTTTTCCACTCCAGAGCTCATATGGAGTTTTCTTAAGAATAGGTCTTATTGAGACCCGATTGAGCACATAGCAAGCTGTTGAGACAGCTTCAGTCCAGAAGTACTTAGGAAGTGAATTCTCATTTAGCATGGTTTGGGCTAGCTCTTGAAGAGACCTATTTTTCCTCTCAACAACACAATTTTGCTGAGGGGTTCTAGGGGAGGAGAAATTGTGCTCAATTCCATATTTGAGACACAAGAGTTCAAATCTCTCATTTTCAAATTCTCCACCATGATCACTACGAATAGCAACAATGGTGAGCTCCTTTTCATTTTGAACTCTTTTCTTAAAGCTAGAGAAGGTATCAAAAGTCTCATCCTTAGACTTCAGAAAATATACCCAGGTGAATCTAGAGAATTCATTTACAATAACAAAGGCATAGAATTTGCCTCATAAGTTGGCTATATTGGAAGGACCGAAGAGGTCCATATGAAGGAGTTGGAGAGGCTTTGAAGTAGAAATTGCATTCTTAGATGTAAAGGAACTTTTGATCTGCTTTCCCATTTGGCAGGCTTCACATACCTTATTCTTCTCAAAGGATATCTTAGGGTTCCCTCTAACTAAATTCTCCCAAGTAATCTTAGCTAAGGTATCCATTCCTACATGACCTAATCTCCTATGCCAAGTCCAGCAGTCATTGGAAGAATTAACAGCAAAACATTTCTCATCAACATGCTCAAAATCAGTCAGATCAATAATATAGACATTGTCTTTTCTAAAGCCTTTAAACAGAACATTGTTATTTGAAATGTCTTTGATCACACAAGCATTTGATATAAATGTTACTTTATAGCCTTTGTCACACAATTGACTTATGTTCAGCAGATTATGTTTTAATCCTTCTACTAATAAAATATTTTCAATGATTGGATTAGAAGGATTACCTATATTGCTGATGCCAACAATCTTGCCCTTTTGGTTTCCACCAAAAGTAACACTGCCCTTCTTCTTATTGACAACAGCAAACTTGGTTGAGTCTCCCATCATATGTCTTGAACAACCACTGTCAAGGTACCACAGATTCTTCCCGGGAGAACAATCAACCTGCAAAACAGAAGATCAAGTTGTCTTCTTTGGTACCCAAACCTTTTGGGTCCTAGAGTTAGGTCTGGTTCCTTTAGGAACCCATTGAAGTTTACTACCAGATTTGATATTGTTTGATTTTAAAGGACACTCAAAGGATTTATGTTCTACTTCATTACATGCATGACAAGTGGAAGGTTTGACAAAGAAATTCTTAAAAGCTTTCCTTTTATTGAACTTATCATAACCTATACCTGCCTTATCATGAGTAGCTCTATGATTTCCTATCAGCAGTGTTAAGATCTTGCTACCATTTGAGAACCAAAGAACAAGATTATTCAAAGTCTCATTTTTCTTTTTAAGTTCAATAACTTCTTTTTCATGCAGATTAGTTCCCATGGCATGTTTTTCAACTATACTTGCATTTTCACTTTTCAACAAATTATATTTAGCCTTTAGCATGCTAAATTGTTTTACCAAATCATTAAATGCATAAACCATATCACCATCATCATCAGATTCACTATCACTTGAGGAAACACTAACCTCATTTTCATGTGCCATAAAGCACAGGTTGGCTACTTCCTCATCTTCTGAGGAAGTGGTGTCGCCTTCACTGTCATCCCAAGTGGCCTTCATAGCCTTCTTCTTAAACTTCTTGGGATATTTCTTGGCCCGTGGACAATCTGCCTTCATGTGGCCAGGCTTGCCGCACCCAAAGCAGGTAATCTCCTTGTCTTTAGGAAGTTTTTCATTCCTTGGAAAACTTCTCCCTTGCAGCTTCTTCCTACGGAGAAACTTGCTGAATCTCCTAGTGATGAGAGCAATGTTCTCATCATCTTCTTCTACTTCTTCCTCAAATGCTTCATTTTTGCTTGAAGAGGCTTTCAGAGCAATATCCTTCCTTTTATTGATCTCCTTTTCTTTGAGATCTTCCTTATCATTGGCCCTCATGGTTATCTCATGTGTCATCAGAGAGCCAATGAGCTCTTCAAGCTTAAGCACCTTTAGATCCCGAGCCTCTTGTATTGCTGTCACCTTTGGTTGCCAGGCTCTAAGTAGGCATCTCAAAATTTTTCTTACCTGTTCTTCACCTGAATAAATCTTACCAAGAACTTTAAGACCATTAGTGATGTTAGTAAATCGAGTGAACATAGAACTAATGGTTTCTTCTTTTTCTATAGAAAACAGTTCATATTCGTGAACTAACATGCTCAATTTACTCTCCTTTACTTGGTTAGTTCCCTCATGTGTGACTTCTAATAAGTGCCAAATTTCTTGAGCACTTTCACACCGTTGCACTCTATTAAATTCATCTCTATTTAGAGCACAATACAGGGTGTTTATTGCCTTGGCATTAAGGCTTAGATTTCTCTTATCGGACTCAGTTAAATCAGTAGAGTCCTTAGGAACACTTTTTCCCTCTACAGTTTTCATGGCCTTGAAAGGGTCATTCTCTATTATATTCCAAATCTCATAATCCATAGCTTGAATGAATATTCTCATTCTTGCTTTCCAATAAACATAATCACTGCCATCAAACAGTGGTGGACGAGAAATGGATTGACCCTCAATGTGTGAGGTGTTTGTGTTGAATGCCATGGTTAATATCTCACAGAGTATTCAAATACAACTTAGACAATGACAAACCTTGCTTTGATACCAATTGTAGGATCGAGATTGTCTAAGAGAGGGGGGGGGGGGGGGGGGGTGAATCAGACCTTTTTATTTTTTTAAATATTTCTTAAACTAACAGCAAACAAACAACCAGTAAAAGTAAAAGAGAGATAGAGAGAAAATTCAACACACGGGTACGTGGTTCGGCCAAAACCTGCCTACATCCACGCTTCAAGGTTTCTCCCTTGAAGATCCTTAACCTTCTCCTCACGAGAATAAATAGATCGAAATTTCGGGCTCCTATCAACTGCCTTTTACAGATCTGGATTTTTTTTCACGGGTGACAATCCACTGCCTTATACAGATTTTTTTAGTTTGTAAATTGCAAGCTCAGACTACACTCTCACAAGGATTAAATCTCAAGTTAAAATCGAGAGGTATAGAAGAAATACTGAGTATGATAAATTTCGCAGGTTAGGGCTCAAGAATAAAATTCGCAAAAGTTCTTTCTTCGAGCTTTTTCTTCGGCTTAAATACTCTGTCTAATTTCTGCTTCACAGTATTGAATGCTTCTTTCTACCTATGGAAAAATGTTACCGTTGGGAAACATCTGTACTCAAGCAGATATCCGTTGCATCTGAAATTGCTGTTCGTCGTTTCCATTAATGTTCTGGAGTTAAGGCTGAAAACGACGTCACTGTAGCTTCGCGGTTATTTTGAATTCTGGTGGAAGACAATGTTGCTTTATAGTCTTGAACCGCCATCGATGGATGCAGCTTTATAAGCTTGAATTGGAATCGGTAGATGAAACAATATAACGCTGAACCGCCATCGGAATATGTTGCTTTAAAGAACTGAACCGGTATCGGATGATGTATTCCTAGACGTCTTCCGCCTTTGTCGTTTAGTGAACGGAGAAGTTCTTCTTCGAAGTCATCCGCCTTTGTCGTTTTCCCTTCGGATGAAGCAATCTTTAAAACGACTTCGGTTTTGTCGTTTTCCCATCGGATGATGCATTCCTAGACGTCTTCCGCCTTTGTCGTTTAGTGAGCGGAGAAGTTCTTCTTCGAAGTCATCCGCCTTTGTCGTTTTCCCTTCGGATGAAGCAATCTTTAAAACGACTTCGGTTTTGTCGTTTTCTCATCGGATAATGCAGTCTCTGAACGACTTCAATTTTTGTCGTTTTCCTATCAAATGGTGCAGTTCTTTTCTTCAACCGGTGGATATCAAAAATTGTTCTGCTAACTGTGGATATGAAATTCTCAGCCCTGTTTAACTATCACACCTAGAACACTTAACCAGATTCATTAGATAACTAAAATACCTTTTTCAAGGGTATTTCCAACAGATTAATCTCAAATGCATATTCATTATTCTCATTCAATAAACATAATCAAATTACAATAATAACCATACAAACACATCATCAAAAACATATTTAGACTTAAACATCATTTAAGTCAACAAATGCAACTCATACAAACCTGTACCGAGTAAATCAAAGAATAAATTAAAATGAAATAGGAGTCTACTAAATACAATGAATTAAGATCATGCATATATGACCATCATTATGATAAAATTAATTGTTCTTCATTTAACAGATATTATAAGAACAATATAATTTCATCTGATCCAGTCTTATATAATCATATTATATAAAATACAATCACTTTATGTCACTACATATATAGTCGGGATATGACTATACGTTTTCAACGAAGTGAACTGTATTTATGACTTTATTAATTTGAAGATCATTTACTTCAAATATAAGTCATGGACTATTATGATTATTTCTTTTTAAATTTAATCCCACATATATCAACATATATGTAAATTTAAAATTGCACAAATAATCAAGGATTTTTCTTTGAATTTATAAAGCATATCAAATAATGAAAACATAAAAATTAATCATAAAATTTATTTATTAATTACATCAATAAAAATGTTTAAACATTTGCTTGTTGGGCACATTATTCCCAACAGAAAATGTCAGTCTCCATTTATGTAGAGCTAAGATGATAAAGGGTGAATGACAAAATAAGTAGAAATAGTTTCTTCTATGTCTGAACAGTAATCACCAACAAATCTTATACTTTTAAAAACCAATCAGACAAAAATTACCGGTTTAGCAGAAAATGAGTATCCAAAGCCGTGTTGAAGCATAAATGTGGCATATCCGAATATAACTGCACCAATAACCATTAGGATATCTGCAAAAAGATACCAATTTCCAATGAAAAAGGAGAAGAAGCTTTGTCTATAGAAGATTATCATTTTACTGCATAACCATGAAAAAGAAAAGGCCAAAACTTCAGTTCTACTACATAGCTCAAATGATGCAAATGTCAAATGGGTTCATTGTTAGGAAAATAACAAAAATTTGGCGAGAACGAGAAATGATAGCAGAAGCGATCCGACAAAATATCAGGAATATTTTTCCACGTCGTAAGATTATAACGACCAAGAAGTAAGAAAAATAATAGCTAAAACTAACACCGTGAATTTTACATGGAAACTCAAATCGAGAAAAAACAACGAGGATCGAGTCCAGAAAGATCTCAATATGAAAAATAGAATTTACAATATTTTTCTAGATATCGAATATTTTAGAAAATATTCACTAAGAGAAATCACAACCCTTAGAACCCTCAATGTGCACAAAAGCACCACACCTATTTTTCTCTCACTCTTTCTTTTCTCTCCTTCCAAAATAATTCTCACTATTTCTCTCCCTCTTCTCAGAGAAGATTTCTTTCTTCTCTTCTTTTCTCTTCTCTTACAGAAGAAGCTAATTCTTCTTCAGATGGGTAGCACTCTTTCATCAAGCCTTTATTTATAGAGGGTTGAGAAGGTGACACATTCTTTAAAATACGGAATGTGATAACAAGAAAAAGAAGGAGACGCCGAGATTGAAGAAAGAAGAAATTTCTTCTTTCTTCTTTTCAACCATATTAATGAGATGGGTCCCTCATCATAATGGAGAGGCCCCACAAATCTCCTCCTCCAGACTTATGATGAGGCATCTAAAACAATTATGCTCTTCGCCGACAAGCCTCGAGCTTTTCCTTTGACAAAGCCTTAGTCAACATATCTGAACCGTTTTCACTGGTGTGCACTTTCGCCAAGTGCAACTGCTTTGTCTCGAGCGAATCTCGAACCCAATGATATCTCACATCAATATGCTTGGACCTTGAATGAAATGATGAATTCTTGGAGAGATGGATAGCACTATGGCTATCACTGAACATAATATACTTCTCTTGGCGCAGACCTAATTCCTCAAGAAATCTCTTCATCCATAAAGCCTCCTTGCAACCCTCAGTGATTGCAATGTATTCAGTTTCTGTGGTGGATAGTGCAACACAATCTTGCAGCTTGGATTGCCAAGACACGGCTCTTCCTGCAAAAATCATCAAGAATCCTGAAATGGCTTCTGGAATCAACATTATCGGCTATATCTGAATCGGTATACCCAACTAGCATAGGATCACTGCCACTGAAACACAAACACAACCTGGAAGTGCCTCTGAGATATCCAAATATCCACTTCACTACTTCCCAGTGTTCTTTGCTAGGATTGGAGAGGAATCAAATGGCTACTCTAATTGAATGAGCAATATCGGGTTGAGTGCAAACCATGACGTACATCAAACTGCCAACTGCAGACGCATAAGAAACTTGACTCAAGTCGACTTTGTCTTTCTCACTTGTAGGACATTGCTCTGGATTAAGCTTGAAGTGACCAGCAAGTGGATAACACTCCGCTTTGGCCTTGCTCATGTTGAACTTTTCAAGTATCTTCTCGATGTAGTTTTCCTGAGACAACCACAGTTTCTTATTCTTCCTATCACGAGAGGTCTTCATACCGAGTATCTTCTTTGCCGCACCCAAGTCAACTCTCCCTTCAAGTCTTTGATGGCAAAAGACTTGCTCAACTCTCCCTTCTACTTAGGAATCTTGCTAGTGTCATGGCCTATGATCAACATATCGTCAACATACAAGAGGAGAATAATGAAATCATCATCGGAATGCCTCTTGATGAACACACAATGGTCCGATGATATCCGGTTGTACCCGTGACTCACCATGAAGGATTCAAACTTCTTGTACCACTGCCTTGGAGCTTGTTTGAGGCCATACAAGCTCTTATTCAATTTGCACACAAGTTGCTCTTTTCCTCTGACTTTAAATCCCTCGAGCTGCTCCATGTAGATCTTTTCCTCCAAGTCACCATGTAGGAACAAAGTTTTCACATCAAGTTGCTCGATCTCCAAGTTCAAGCGTGCTGCTAAACCAAGAGCAACTTGGATCGAGGACATCTTCACCACCGGTGAGAATATTTCTTCAAAGTCGATTCTCTTCTTTTGATCGTACCCCTTCACAACTAACCGAGCCTTGTACCTTGGCTGTGAGCTTGTATTTTCGGTCTTCAACTTGTAGAGCCATATGTTCTTGAGAGCTTTCTTTTCTTGGGATAACTTCACCAAGTCATAAGTGTGGTTCTTGTGAAGAGATTGCATTTCCTATTTCATGGCTTCAAACCACTATTTCTTCTTAACAACGAAAGTTGCCTCTTGGTAAGTTTTTGGCTCTCTGGCATCTGTGAGCATCACAAACTCATGTGAAGTGTATCTCGTCGAAGGACGCCGTTCTCTCGTAGATCTTCTCAAAGGAGGTTCATCTGGTAACTCTGGAAACTGTAACGCCCCAATTTGAAACCATAATTTTAAAAACCCTAAAATTTTTCCCAAATTGATTTGAAATCGAACGCTAAATCGTAATTTGAAAATTTAAATATTAATTGAAAAAACTTTAATTTCGCTGAAGCTTTGTAATAAATTTGTCAAAATCTTGAACTATCGCATAATTAAAACAATTTATGAAACTTTATTTAATAATAAAAATCAACATAATTATTCAAAGTTTTAAATCGAAATAAAACATTAAATATTGTTTGAAAATTAAAGCATATTATGGTGACCCCGACCCCATGCCAGGGCCGCCACAGCCTATGTCGTGACATACATACATATTACCCTAACCCGTTCTCATAAAATTTTTCATTTTCATTTCCCTTTCCATTCATTCATTCATCATTCATCATTCATTAGAGACTGGACTCGGGCATTCAATCCATATCTATCGACGTTTAGGGTCTAACTTAAAACGTACACAAATTGACTCGTCTACAGTCGAAAAACATCAAAAGAGGCTTAGGACATCGTGCGCCCCTCGCGTGCCCTGTGCGCATGCCGCGCGTGCACCTACCCGCGCCCTGCGCGCAAGCCGCAAGCGCACCTACCCGTGTCGCGCCACCCTCGCGCGCCAACCGTGCCCCTACCCACGCCCTACCGTGCACCTTGTCTCGCCCAGCGCCCAGCGCCCTGCGAGGGCCGATCGATCGGCGATCGCTCTGGAAATATCTAGAACGCGTGCACTGTTGGCCAATCGATCTGCTGAGGGTGCCGATCGATCGGTACATTCTCTGGATTTTTCAGCAACTCTGCCAATCGATAGGCCCTATGCGCCGATCGATCGGCTGCTGCAGAGCAGCGCACACCCGCGCGCCCTGCTTGCCCTGCCTACGCGCGCTAGCTGTGCGCCCTGCGCGCCTAGCTGCGTGCCCAGCGCATCACTCCGAGCCCAAATTTCTCCTTTGCCATTTTTCTTCAATTTCTCACCTAATAACACTTCAATATCCATCCTCAAAACATCCTTCAACATTTCCACCAAAATATACATCCATAAATCAAAATCCTCAACCAAAATCACCAAATCCCGACTCAAAATATTTACCTAATTCCAACCATCAAAACCCATTCCAAATCATCAAAATCTAATCCATTTCAATCATCAAAATCAACCTATTTCATCAATATCCAAACGTACACAGCGAAAACTAATAATTCATCCAAAAGAAACATCTATTTATAAAATTATCCAGAAAATGTCAAAACATCAATATTTTCTAACTAATCACCCATCAGCCCAAAATAAATTTCCCTATACATTTGTCAAATCATTTATACCTAACGTACCAAAAACCTCAAAATACTTAACCATTTGCTCCCACGAGTCAAAAGTCGCCTCGACTGCTCAGCACACTCCCACGGGCATCCTTCTTTAACCTATTTGTGCGTCGGGTGGAGGAATGTCTTCCTCACCTTCTTCTATGTCACCTACACCATAATGACGCATATGAGATAAATATCAGGAAATTCTACGTAAATGACAATGCATGAACATGATATGCAATTTTTATGAATTCAGTCATCTCATTTCATTTATCAGTCGTCTGAGTCATCTTTGGTTATCGGGACATCTCTCGACAGATGGATAGGGCACGTCAAGTGGTTAGATAGCCCACACCATCTGAAAGGAGGGAGACCCCGCTCACCACGGAATGCCAGGCCTGAGCCTCTCCCCGATAACCTCATTCTATGCTTGTTTACATCATACTTTGCTTTAATTCTTTCCTTTTCATGAAATTCATGCATATCCATTTTTCATGTCATTTTATAAAACGATGATGCATGGGCAATTAAACGCACAACATAAACATAAACAGCGTGAATACCATCAAAACAATACAAACATAACCTATAAAAACAATTAAACCTAAGCTACCCGTCCAAAGCATGTAAACATTTATTTCACCCATATATCCTCAACAACGAAACACGACGTATGGTGTAGGCTTATCGGCCATAGTAAATCACATGAACTTACCTCGGGTCCTTAGCACACCGAACTCCGTCCGTGAGCTTTGTTCACTTAAGCAAATTCGCAACATTCTTTATTAAATCCGGGCCTAAACAATCAAACTCTGAAAACTAACGAAACTTCTAGCGAAAGAAAATTTCCTAAAACTATAATTTACTTCTCTCGGGCATTTCGTCAAGCAATTCGCGCTCGAGATTATCCAAACCTCCATTAATGGAGTTTTCACAAGTTTCTAATGTAACGACCCGAAACACAACGGGCCGCGACTTACACATTCGTGTTCGTGTTCTTATTCTTGACTAGTATTATTTTTTTTTATAAAGACGAAACTACTCGAAGAAAACTTTACGGAAGCAATTGAGAATCATACCTAAAACTCATTTGAAATTCCTTGAAATTAATTTAAAACATTGATGGATTTGAAGAAGAAATAAGAGTAAGGACATTCACGGTTATAAGGGAAAAGTAAAGCGGCAGAATAGGAAAAGCAAGAGGGCCGATCGATCGGCCAAAAACAGCCGATCGTTCGCCCCCTTGTAAAATTTCACAGCCGATCGATCGCCCTACAAAAATGCACAGCCGATCGATCGCCACTTCAGCCGATCGATTGACACCCTCTCTGTTTCTTCATTTTTGCCAAACAATATTAGCCGATCGATCGCCGCTCTGGCTGATCGATCGGCTACCCCTCTGGAACATACTCCTGCAATTTTCTCTCCAACACTTATACATACAACAAAATAAATCATAACTTCCCATAATTTCTTCAACCAAAACTCAATTTAAACCATTCAAACGAGAATCTTTAAATCCCTAAACCATCCATCATTGAAAATCATAGAAGAACAAAATATTTAGACCGTAGCGGAAGACATAACGGGTAAAAATCCCTTAGTCATAAATTCATCTTAAAATCATAAAAAAGGAAAACCGTCAACTATCCTAATGTTTGCCATCGCATGAAAATCCTATGAAAATCTCCTTTCTACCAATTTTCCATAACGTAAACTTTTACCAAAACTTGCTAGGAGCACCACCCTCGGGTCAAATCGCCGCCCAGCCATAAAACCCCACCATGAGCACCTTCTAGCAACCCGACTTAGACTTCATCATTAGGTTTGAGGTCCTCATCTTCAAATTCGTTACCTACATCAAAAGGTTTAAACTATAAGTCTAATGCTTAGAAGGAATGTAAACATATACGTGAATGACCATGTATGCATGTATCGTAAAAATCATGTTCATAATCTTATTTCATATTCCACTTGTCTTGGGTTAAGGGGCACGAGGAACTGGCAAGGGGAATCGTGATCGTGGTCCTCTCGGACAATAACTGTAACGACCAGTCCGGCCCAAACAGTAATAGGATTCGTGAACTAATCGTGCAGTGTCAACCCGACCCTCACCAGCAGGAGGATTCGCTAGTCTTCCTGCCAGTCCGGCCCCCACCAGTGGGAGGATCCGCGAACCGTACACAAAATCTCAAGAACAAAAATCATGGCCAATTAACCTCGTCCTACGCCTAACCATTTACATATATTTCATAGTCTTATCTTCTTAACCCAAATCATATGCATAAAACGTTTTCGTGTGCTTTTAGAAAAAACCATGATGCATGAACGTGAATGTACATAAAGATATGAGGACACTATACAATAAGAAACAAACCATCAAATATTCATCATATCATAATCTCGACATGCCATATTCATCAAACAGTCATAAATACTAAACTCTTCGTACCCTCGTGATGTAAGGCCTTAACAGCCGACATCCTAATACACTCACTTACCTGGGCTCCTTTAGCAACGTCGTGCCTTCACTTTATGCCCTCTTCACCTAGAACATTTCATATTTCGATGTCAAAAATCAATCCTAAATAATCTAAATTCGAAACTAGCAAAATCCTAACTAAGAAAGTATCCTAAATCTCAAATTTCTTTCTTTTGGGCATTTTATAGAACACATAGTGTGCATAGCTTAATTTCACTCACAACAATTGTAACGCCCCGAAAACCCACCTGGATTCTTGGTTCGCTACAGGGACTACTCTGAGCTAAACGACTTACTAATTCCCCTTAATCCTAACCATTAAGCACCACGGCATCCTCTCCAAAAATTTTGGTAGAGTAACACCTGAAAATGGCGCCCCCAAAATGCTAAGTACCTGCAAACGAATAAATCTCAACAAATCCAGAATACTCCTAATCAACTATCCAACATACGGCATGCGAAATCTCCAAATAGCAGTAAAGAGGGAACTAAAATACTAACATCCATAAGTGAAGAAAGTCCACAGTATAGGGCGACATATCACCCTTAACTATGACTATATACAACAAATACAAATACCCCCACAAAAGACAAAAAGTCCTACTCCCTATCAACACCATGCTATGGCTCCCCCTTGGTCGAGTCGCCCTAACACTGTCATCAACTGGGGCCCTAGTCGCACACCACCAACTGTCACCTACTCCTAGTCAGACTCTCGGTACACAGCCACCAGCTCAGCAGTACCTACACCATAGAACACACAGTAAGCTCAAAGCTTAGCAAGTAAAGTGCTGAAAAATAAATGTGAAGCATGAAAACTGGTTATGCAATCCTAACACATGCAGGTCTCTACACACGTTGTCAACATCTCTCCGCATCGCATCTCACCGAGGTTTGGAATGTAACCGCACCGGGCAGTCAGTCTGTACACCGCACTGTTTACCGACACTTCACCACCGTCCCGGTTCCTCCAGGAACGGGGTCCATAAGTCACACCCAAAACCCCCTGTCCCGACTAGAAATGCAACTGCACCGGGCAGTCGGTCTGTACACCGCACTGTTTACCGGCACGTCACTGCCGTCCCGGTTCCTCCAGGAACGGGGTCCATAAGTCACATTCCAGCCACTATCTCGACTTGAAGTGCAATCGTCTGGGCAGTCGGCCAATACACCGCACTACCACCAGCACGTCGCCATCGCTCCAGCTCGTCCCGGAAGCGGGGCCCATAGTCACACTCCAGCCCACTGTCGCCTGTCCGCACCGTACCTCACCTCCACTACTCTCCCTCCGTGCGTGAAAACATGCTCAAAACATTTTGCGTAGCTTTTAAAACATGATGCATGCTAACCATAATCAACTAATTACAATTCCACATACGCATCACAATCAATTAACAACGACTCCACATACGCATCACCTCACAAACGTGCCTACAACCCATAACGTGCACAAAACTCACAACTGACGTACAACTCACCTACTGCCTGCACAAGACTCCTAACATACGTGCCACTAACCCACAACCAGTACAAGACCCGTAACATATTTGTCATTAACCCATAACCTGCACAAGACTCATAACATACACACAACTAGCCCACGACCTACACAAGATTCACAACCTACACAACATGCCCAACTAACGACAACTTCTCGTCCACATCCGTGCCCACAACCCGCCACGGATGCAACACTCACAACACACAACGAACAATGACTACACATACACATACGTACATATGGCCACGACAACAAGACTCACAGCTCACAACCTGCATACCATGACCAACTAACGATGACTTCACCTCCACATCACATCACACACGTACCTACGACTCACAACCTGCATACCATGACCAACTAACGATGACTTCACCTCCACATCACATCACACACGTACCTACGACTCACAACCTGCATACCATGACCAACTAACGATGACTTCACCTCCACATCACATCACACACGTACCTACGACTCACAACCTGCATACCATGACCAACTAACGATGACTTCACCTCCACATCACATCACACACGTACCTACGACTCACAACCTGCATACCATGACCAACTAACGATGACTTCACCTCCACATCACATCACACACGTACCTACGACTCACAACCTGCATACCATGACCAACTAACGATGACTTCACCTCCACATCACATCACACACGTACCTACGACTCACAACCTGCATACCATGACCAACTAACGATGACTTCACCTCCACATCACATCACACACGTACCTACGACTCACAACCTGCATACCATGACCAACTAACGATGACTTCACCTCCACATCACTTCACACACGTACCTACGACTCACAACCTGCATACCATGACCAACTAACGATGACTTCACCTCCACATCACATCACACACGTACCTACGACTCACAACCTGCATACCATGACCAACTAACGATGACTTCACCTCCACATCACTTCACACACGTACCTACGACTCACAACCTGCATACCATGACCAACTAACGATGACTTCACCTCCACATCACTTCACACACGTACCTACGACTCACAACCTGCATACCATGACCAACTAACGATGACTTCACCTCCACATCACTTCACACACGTACCTACGACTCACAACCTGCATACCATGACCAACTAACGATGACTTCACCTCCACATCACATCACACACGTACCTACGACTCACAACCTGCATACCATGACCAACTAACGATGACTTCACCTCCACATCACTTCACACACGTACCTACGACTCACAACCTGCATACCATGACCAACTAACGATGACTTCACCTCCACATCACATCACACACGTACCTACGACTCACAACCTGCATACCATGACCAACTAACGATGACTTCACCTCCACATCACTTCACACACGTACCTACGACTCACAACCTGCATACCATGACCAACTAACAATGACTTCACATCCACATCACTTCACACACGTACCTACGACTCACAACCTGCATACCATGACCAACTAACGATGACTTCACCTCCACATCACATCACACACGTACCTACGACTCACAACCTGCATACCATGACCAACTAACGATGACTTCACATCCACATCACTTCACACACGTACCTACGACTCACACCTGCATACCATGACCAACTAACGATGACTTCACCTCCACATCACATCACACACGTACCTACGACTCACAACCTGCATACCATGACCAACTAACGATGACTTCACCTCCACATCACATCACACACGTACCTACGACTCACAACCTGCATACCATGACCAACTAACGATGACTTCACCTCCACATCACTTCACACACGTACCTACGACTCACAACCTGCATACCATGACCAACTAACGATGACTTCACCTCCACATCACTTCACACACGTACCTACGACTCACAACCTGCATACCATGACCAACTAACGATGACTTCACCTCCACATCACTTCACACACGTACCTACGACTCACAACCTGCATACCATGACCAACTAACGATGACTTCACCTCCACATCACTTCACACACGTACCTACGACTCACAACCTGCATACCATGACCAACTAACGATGACTTCACCTCCACATCACTTCACACACGTACCTACGACTCACAACCTGCATACCATGACCAACTAACGATGACTTCACCTCCACATCACATCACACACGTACCTACGACTCACAACCTGCATACCATGACCAACTAACGATGACTTCACCTCCACATCACTTCACACACGTACCTACGACTCACAACCTGCATACCATGACCAACTAACGATGACTTCACCTCCACATCACATCACACACGTACCTACGACTCACAACCTGCATACCATGACCAACTAACGATGACTTCACCTCCACATCACATCACACACGTACCTACGACTCACAACCTGCATACCATGACCAACTAACAATGACTTCACATCCACATCACTTCACACACGTACCTACGACTCACAACCTGCATACCATGACCAACTAACGATGACTTCACCTCCACATCACTTCACACACGTACCTACGACTCACAACCTGCATACCATGACCAACTAACGATGACTTCACCTCCACATCACATCACACACGTACCTACGACTCACAACCTGCATACCATGACCAACTAACGATGACTTCACCTCCACATCACATCACACACGTACCTACGACTCACAACCTGCATACCATGACCAACTAACGATGACTTCACCTCCACATCACATCACACACGTACCTACGACTCACAACCTGCATACCATGACCAACTAACGATGACTTCACCTCCACATCACATCACACACGTACCTACGACTCACAACCTGCATACCATGACCAACTAACGATGACTTCACCTCCACATCACATCACACACGTACCTACGACTCACAACCTGCATACCATGACCAACTAACGATGACTTCACCTCCACATCACTTCACACACGTACCTACGACTCACAACCTGCATACCATGACCAACTAACGATGACTTCACCTCCACATCACTTCACACACGTACCTACGACTCACAACCTGCATACCATGACCAACTAACGATGACTTCACCTCCACATCACTTCACACACGTACCTACGACTCACAACCTGCATACCATGACCAACTAACGATGACTTCACCTCCACATCACATCACACACGTACCTACGACTCACAACCTGCATACCATGACCAACTAACGATGACTTCACCTCCACATCACATCACACACGTACCTACGACTCACAACCTGCATACCATACTTTTGACGTCGGTTTCGGGAATTGAACGATTCCAGCGGCCATGTACTCCCTAACAACCTAGTTTAACTGCTAAAAAGAAAATTCAAACCGAATGGCTGTAGTAGGTAAAAAACAACAAACCCGAATCTGCCCTAAACTGGAAATTCTCCCCCATCTCGGTTTTCCATCAATTTCATCCAATGCTCACCAATCAACCACCCTTACAACTAATTAGAATAATCTAACAAAACCCTAAGGCTTTACACAGGAAAAACCGAAGAACACATATTGGGAGTTCTCTGTTTTTCGCTCAAATTGAGCTCCTCACAGCTCGGCGACCATTGCTGGTCCAACGGTCGGCAAACCCATGCCGAGAACTCCCAAATAGGCCTGCTCCCAAATAGGCCTGCGATCGGAGCTCAAACAAGCTCGCCACCCTCGACCACGAACAGAACCGAAAACAGGGCAAAAAGGGGACTTACCGTTCGGTCCTGTGAGCGAAGACGGCCAGAAATGGCAGCCCTAGAATCGCCGATGTCGTCTGGCCGGAGAACGTCAGAAAAACGCGGTGAAGAAATCGCCGGTCGCCGGTCTTTGTTCGCACCCCCCCTCTCCCCTGTTCGGGTCTTCGACACTCAAACGACAGAATGGCTTTCGAAGCCATTCTGTCGTTTAAAAAAAAACACATAATTATAATAAAAAAAAACTATTTCCTATTAACATATTAATAATATTATTTACCGTTTTGCCCTCCCATACTTTTGGCCTCATCGAAACCTCATTAAATTTTATCTTTCAATTATAAATTTTTCGTAAACTGACCCTCACCCCATATACAGCTTAAGTTCTCCAATTTGAATATCCGAACACAAATTAATTAACCGATTAGTTCAACCAATTTATTAACTTAAATCGCTAAAAATTTTACGGGGTATTACAACAATGGCATTTGAACCTTCCAACTACCAAAATTAAACCAACGCTTATTATTTCTCAATCTACTATCGATAATGTCCTTAGATCCTCCATTATTACTCATTAATACACAAAACCTAACGATTACTCTATAACTTTGCGATTCAAACACTACAATCCTAATAAGTATAAATCCCTAAATTGAAATCTCAACTATTAAATCATCTAGAACTTACCTAGGGTTTGAATCTTGAAGAACACGAAAGAATGAATCGACTAGGAGAAGAACTGTGGCTGGAGGAGGGAAGAAGAGTTGATGGGAAGGGAGATCGTAGGGGAAGAGAGGAGAATCGGCTGAAGGAGATTAATCGTGAGGGGGGGGGGGGGGAAGTTTTAGGTTTTAATTAAAATTTTACTTGCACAATTACCTTATCGCCCCTCCTAATAACCCTTTACTTAATTTCATTAATTAACCTATGATTTGATTTTCTCCAAAATAATCTTAACCACAAAAATCTCTCATAAATCCTTGGGGTTCCAATAAAACTTTCTATTCGTGAAACGGGCCTAAATCAATATTTTACGGATTAAAACACTATACGGCGAAGAACCGGAGGTCTAAAGACAAAATCCATAACTCAAAAATCCGGATGTTACATCCTACCTTCCTTATACAAAATTTTGTCCTCAAAATTTGCTCAGCGTAGTGGCCTTATTCCTCAACCTATGGTCATTCTGTACTCTTCGAGTCCACTCCCTTCGTCCTTTCTGAAATCAAATTATCTAATTATGAACTATGGTTTTGTCTATAGTTGAGATCGATCTCTATGGTTCTTACCCAAAATTCTTAAAACCAATGATACAACGTTAGTCCCCTAACTGCATTTGACACTCGACAACTCGCGCATGCCTTGGCCTATACATAATCACCCAGACGTTAAAATTTCTGACTCTTTTAATTGGCCTCATGATCAGGTTTCTTCGATTAAAGCTTATTTCAACCTCTCAATTTCTGAATAAAACTAACTTCAAGGTACTTCTTAATCATTGATTCATTTAGTTATACCCTTAGGTAGTAGCCATATTTAAGATTTCTATCACCATTTGGATGGATTACCGTTTAAAGGTTTCTATCAACCCCTTGGTTGCGAGCCAACTTCTATGTAAAATCGGCTTCAACCATAGTTGTATGTACGCAAACTCAAATTCCCCTAATTCCTCTAGTAATGACCTCTCATAAGTTATTCCATCAATGGCATCCTACTTTACGCACTTCCTTGGGCATTACACCAATCTCGATAACCATCCCCATGCGGGTCTCATTAACTAAAGTTCCCATTGCTATATGTATCGTGAATTCGTTTCACCGAGAGATATCTTCAAGGTCTCAATAGGTCCAACTGGGAGCTAAAGTTGCTACCTTTCTAAGACCATAGTTCATTTTAATAAGACCTTATAAATATTACATTTCATTCTAACCTTAAGTCATTTAGGTATTCCTTAGCCTCGACGTTGTTAAATACAAGTCGAACCTTTGAAATTTTCTAACTTAGTTTCACATCCAAGTTTACTTAAGTAATTTCTGTTCAAATCCACGTTCATCTCATTCTATAATCCACAAATTTCTCAAATCGCACGACATTAATAACCGAGCTGAACTTCAAATCTAGCCTTCACCTAATACAACAGTCTTCATCGCTTATCCCAATATCACACAAGAATTTCATCGAAGTTTGCTAATTGGCTTACCCTCTTTCGTTCCTCCTAGTCAAGTTATAAATATTCTACTCGGTTCTCTTATAACTACACATCCAACGATCTTCTTGTTAGCAAACTTGTTGTAGATAAGTTTACACCCTTAATCCAGATCTCCTAAAATTTCCAAATCTTTCCCATCAAATTTTTTTTTTAAAAAAATTCGAAACATCTCTTTATTTTCTTTACGGGTAATGGTCAATACGAACACGGCTAAGAAGCGCCTAGATCTTACATGCATGACTCGGTATCGATCAAACACACCCTTTAAACTGTAACACCCGGTTCTATCGAATCAGTTCTCAATTCTTTTAAATTAATGGCACACTTTAAATGACAATAATAAAAGTAGGGTTAATAGATGACTAGGCAATGGCATAAGGGTAATTAGAAATTTAAAAGTGGATAACATATTTAAGGAGAGAGGTTTGGGTTTAATGCACTGTAGCCGCCACTATTCTGTTTATCATTCCTCTTTCGGCCTTCAGCTCTCCAGCAGAACCTTTTTAGCGATTCTCTTGCTCGATTCTCTTTTAACCTAGGTAAGTTTTTCCTCGTTTTCTTGTATTTTAGTAGTTAGGTAACTGAGGGAGTACAATGTGAAAATTTTTGAGGATGCTGTGATTGAGAGTAGGTTCGAGTTTTGGTGATAAATGGGAATGCACGGGTAGCAGGGTTTTAAATTGGTTTCCTCAAACTTCTGATTGATTCTTGGTGAAGATTAGTGAAAGTTTGATTAATGTACTGTTATGACTTTAGGTGAGCAAACTTCTAAAGTAGCTTACAGCTGAGCGATTTTCAGGAGACCAGGTAAGTAAAGTATGCGTGTGCCTTCGGGCCTACATCACAAAACAGTAGGGTTGTGGATGCTTGAATGTGTTTGTATGTCATGTGTAAGACCCGGATTTTTTGGATGAATTAATTAAATTATCTTATGATTAATTAGTCACTTAGTTGTCAAATCTTTGAGAGCGCAGATGGAGGAGTTTAAACCGAGCATGGAGAGAGAGTCGATTTATAGAAATTGGCTGACGAAGAAAAGAATTTATCAGAATCTTGGAAGGGTAAAACGGTAAACATTATTATTATTATTATTCTTGTAAAAAAAAATAAATTAATTAATTAAATTAACATTTAATTTTTTTTAAAACAGACGAACGGCTTCGCGAAGAAGCCATTCGTCTGTCGTTCTTCGCGGGCAGAGAACAGGGCAGGGGAGAAGAGAGGGAGCGGCGATCGACTGAGCACCGACCACCGACGATTCTCGGTGCTCTCCGGCCGGAGTTCGTGGGGGAGCCGATTCTGGCCATCTTCGTGCATCAGCAAACCGGTAAGGCACGTTTTGTGCCCTGTTCTGTCTCTGTTTAAGGCCGAGAGGGACGAGCTCGATTGGGCTCCGACTACTGGCCACTTTTGGCCGTTCTTGGCGTTAAATGATCGAGCTTAACGTCGGCGAAGGTTGCCGAGCAATGGTGAGCTCGAATTGGGGGAAAAACCGAGGGCTCCAATGTGGAGAATTCGGGTTTTCCTATGTAAAGCCTTAGAATTTTGTTAAATTATACTAATTGGGTGCGAGGGTGGTTGAATGGTGAGGAAACGAGTGAAAATTGATAGAAAATTTGGAAAGGGAAAAATCCCCGGCTTAGGGCAGTTCGGACTTTGCCATTTTTGACCTAGCTATGGTCGTTTGTTTTGAATTCTGTTTTGGTAGGTTAAACTAGGTGATTATAGGAGTATGTGGTCGCTGGAATCGTTCGATTCCGATAACCGACACGTGAGTTATGCATGTTTAAAGTTTCGGATCGGTTTTTACCAAACCCAATCAGTGGCCCGTTTAGTTGAGTTTTAGTTGGGTTAGACTAGAAATAGCAGTTTGGGGGGGGGGGGGAGAGTGGTGAATGTAAGTTTGATTTTGATGAACTTTGACTTTTTGTTGTAGATCGAGCCGTAGGTGGACAAGAAACCGAACATCCTCAGCAAGCTAGGACGCCAGGTAAGTAGTAGTGTGGGTGTAACGCTTGAGAGTCGCCCAGAAGGGCCTATACCACAGTTTGTTGCATGTTGTGAGTCGTAAGTACGTTTTGAGTAGTCTGTATGTGATGTGCTTCGCGAATCCTGAGTGAGACTCGGGCTGGAGTGAGGTGCTCCGCGAATTCCGAGTGGGACTCAGGCCGGAGGTGAGGTGCTCCGCGAATTACAAGTGGGACTCGGGCAGGAGGTGAGGTGCTCTGCGAATTCCGAGTGGGACTTGGGCCGGAGGTGATGTGCTCCTCGAATTCCGAGTGAGACTCGGGCCGGAGGTGATGTGCTCCGCGAATTCTGGGTGAGACTCGGGCCGGAGGTGAGGTGCTCCGCGAATTCCGAGTGAGACTCGGGCCGGAGGTGATGTGCTTCGCGAATTCCGAGTGAGACTCGGGCCGGAGGTGATGTGCTCCGCGAATTCCGAGTGAGACTCGGGCCGGAGGTGATGTGCTCCGCGAATTCCGAGTGAGACTCGGGCCGGAGGTGATGTGCTCCGCGAATTCCGAGTGAGACTCGGGCCGGAGGTGATGTGCTCCGCGAATTCCGAGTGAGACTCGGGCCGGAGGTGATGTGCTCCGCGAATTCCGAGTGAGACTCGGGCCGGAGGTGATGTGCTCCGCGAATTCCGAGTGAGACTCGGGCCGGAGGTGATGTGCTCCGCGAATTCCGAGTGAGACTCGGGCCGGAGGTGATGTGCTCCGCGAATTCCGAGTGAGACTCGGGCCGGAGGTGATGTGCTCCGCGAATTCCGAGTGAGACTCGGGCCGGAGGTGATGTGCTCCGCGAATTCCGAGTGAGACTCGGGCCGGAGGTGATGTGCTCCGCGAATTCCGAGTGAGACTCGGGCCGGAGGTGATGTGCTCCGCGAATTCCGAGTGAGACTCGGGCCGGAGGTGATGTGCTCCGCGAATTCCGAGTGAGACTCGGGCCGGAGGTGATGTGCTCCGCGAATTCCGAGTGAGACTCGGGCCGGAGGTGATGTGCTCCGCGAATTCCGAGTGAGACTCGGGCCGGAGGTGATGTGCTCCGCGAATTCCGAGTGAGACTCGGGCCGGAGGTGATGTGCTCCGCGAATTCCGAGTGAGACTCGGGCCGGAGGTGATGTGCTCCGCGAATTCCGAGTGAGACTCGGGCCGGAGGTGATGTGCTCCGCGAATTCCGAGTGAGACTCGGGCCGGAGGTGATGTGCTCCGCGAATTCCGAGTGAGACTCGGGCCGGAGGTGATGTGCTCCGCGAATTCCGAGTGAGACTCGGGCCGGAGGTGATGTGCTCCGCGAATTCCGAGTGAGACTCGGGCCGGAGGTGATGTGCTCCGCGAATTCCGAGTGAGACTCGGGCCGGAGGTGATGGGCCCAGAGGAGGTAAGCAGGTAAGGGTCGTAGGTATGTATGTGATGGGAAGTCGTCGGTAGCTGGTCATGATATGTAGGTGGTGATTCTTGTGCAGGTTATGGGTCATGGCTACGTATGTAAATGTAAAGTCGTAGTTAGTTGGTTATGGTCAGCATGCTTCATGTTTAGATTTCTTTTGCACTCTACTTTCTAAGCCTTGAGCTTACAGTGTGTTCTGTGGTGTAGGTACAGCTGAGCAGGAAGGTGAGTATCGAGAGCCGAATCGTGAGTAGATGCCAGTTGGTGACGTGCAACCAGGGCCCCGGTGGACGGTAGTGTTAGGGCGACCCGACCCTTGGAGTCGTTGTATGGTGTTGATCAGGAGTAGGTAGTTTTGTGGGGGCATTTTATATCTGGTTGTATAAAGTTATAGCTAAGGGTGAGGTGTCACTCTGTATTGTAGGTTTTCCTTATTTTGGTTGATAGTATTTTGGTTTTTCCTCGTTACTATTATTTGGAAATTTCGTATGTTGGTTAGACGAGTAGATATATTCTGGACTGGTTGGGAATTCGTTCGTTGTAGGTACTTAGCATTTTGGGAGGCGCCATTTTCAGGCGTTACTCTGCCGAATTTTTTTTATTTTGGGGAGGATACCGTAAAGTCTAGCGGTTAGGACAAAAGGGGAGAGTATGGTATTAGAGCAGTCCCTGTAGCGAACCGGGTCGCGGAGACTCAGGGCGTTACATCATGCATCATATTTTGAAAACTATGCGAAAATAAATTTACATGAAATGACATGGTAAGGAATGAACAGACTGTAACAGTTGTTAAGGGAACTAATCTGCCCCTTAATCAAGAGAGAGGATGTATGACTTTGGGGGAAGTGATCCAAATCCCAATTTCACAGGGGGATCTGAACAGTTGTTAAGGGAACTAATCCGCCCCTTAATCAAGAGAGATGATGTATGACTTTGGGAGGAGTGATCCAACTCCCAATTTTACAGGGGGATCAGATCAGAAACGAATGCATATGCAACTGAAATGAGAAAGTAGAAACTGCATGTTTAAGAATTTATGTTTCAGCATTTCATTTCATTACTGCTTTACTTACTTAGCAATAGGCTAATAGATGAGTTTTGTGATGTAGGTGAAGAAGTGACTTCAAGTGTGTTTTCTGAGCATGTTGAGGAATAGGCTGGTTGGGGGAGCACATTCATGCCTCGACTTGGTGAACTGATGGGGCGGTTTAACTGGTGTCAGTAGATGAGAAGGTTTAGTGAACCATGATTCAATTTAAATATATTGAGAGTTTTAGTGACAATAGTAGTTTTGATGTTCTGAATACAATTTGAGACTTTTTCTAATAATGATACTCTGTTAGTTTTTAATAGTGGTTTTTACCAAATTTTGGAGTAGTATATGAATTTAAGTAGTTTTGAACGGTTTTAGTAAAATACTCAAGTTCTTTGGTAGTCGGAGTTTTTTTTGTTTATAGTGAAATTGTTGCTATGCTATTTTCGTTGAGTATTTTGATCTATCGGTAGATGATGTGTATCGGTAGATGATGTTTATCGGCAGATGTTGAGTATTTTTGATCTATCGGTAGATGTTGAGTATTTTTAATCTATCGGTAGATGATGTCTATCGGTAGAAGTCAAGAGTTTTGTCTATCGGTGGATATAGTCCATCGGTGGATGTGAGTATTAGAATTTGTCATTTTGTAATCGGAAGATGTCTTCAAAAGAAGCCATCGGAAGATGTCTTCAGTAGAAGTCATCGGTAGATGTCTTCGGTATAAGTCCTTAGTAGCTTTGTCGTTTCGGTAATCAGATGATGTAGGAAGGAATTTGTCGTTTTGCGATCGGTAGATGTGAAGTGAGGATTTTTGTCGTCTAGCGATCGGAAGACGTAGTTTGTTCTATTGGCAGATATGAGCTGAGAATGTTTGTCGTTTGTGAGCGGTAGACGTCGTCTGCCGAATTATTTCAATCGCATGGATATCACGTGGTCTGTGTGGTAGAGGTGTTTTGTCGTTTAGTGATCGGTCGATGTGTTCTATTTTCTTTTCTCTTTCAACCAACCATCTTGAGTATTTTAACTATTTAATAAATATTGTTTTTTTATACGATGATTTTTCTGCTGCAAGTTTTAACGTTTTAAGAGTCAAATCTTAATCATTGAATGAAATTTTAAAATTTTCTCAAAAAGTCATAGTTCGGTTCAGTATCTTGTGTAGCGAACCGGGTTCAGATAACTCGGGGCGTTACATAAACTTCCAAAGTCATAGCCACTTCTCATATCCTCTCAATAATTAACCTAAATTGAATTCTTGAATATGACTTTCGCCTAGATACTTTCAACTCCATATGAATCTAAAATATCTAGGTCTCAACCACATTCCCTTATTCACTTGAACATACCAATTGTACTTTGTTGATCTAGAGTACCTCTCAAATAGTTTGTGGTTGAGTTTTAAACCACTATTTGCTTCGTCATATTGTAAAACCTCAAAGATTCATCGATTAGAATTCAATTTCTATCTATTTAAATCACATATTCCGTAAGTTACATCCCTCTAATAGTAACAAAATCTTAAGAGTTCACCATTCATCGTAACAGAACGTAACTCACGCATTTTCCTAATGATTATCACTTTGGCCCAAATAACATTTAAATGTAAGATTGTCAACTCTTCCCTAGTCAACCATACACCTACTAGGATGTGCACTTTTAGTGACCTATGTCTTCATAATTTGCTAAACCAAGTCTCGTTGTTGATATTTCCTCGGTAGTAAACGCTCTGTCATTAATATCCTATACATGAGCATGCACTTTTGTTTTACGTACCCTATCCCTTAATGTGATGACCCGAATGTGAACGTATGGGAACGTCTGGCCCGTATACTGGATCTGGACCCGGATGACGGTGCGTCCGCGCGGAAAAGGCGCCGGTGAAGGGGGTAGGTCGTAAAGATGGGGTCATCACAATCTCACATCGCTTGGGAAAGTATGTGAAAATGAAACATATGTAAGAGATCCCTCCCAACATAGCAAGGCGCGTTTTGGAGCACAATTGGCAACGGATCCCATAAGAACTCCGAAGTTAAAAGTGCTTCGGCGAGAGCAATTCCAGGTTGGGTGACATTCCCGGAAGTTCTCGCCAAACAAAGCCGTGAGGGGAGGATATTGGGCCACGACCCAATCCCCAGAGCGGACAATATGTTGCTGGGAAAAGGGGTCGTTATAAATGGTATCAGAGCCTGTACCCAACCGAAAATGTGACCAACGAGGACGTTGGGCCCCCGAGTGAGAGTGATTGTGATGACCCGAATATGAACGTATGGGAACGTTTGGTCCTTATACTGGATCCAGACCTGGAAGGCGGTACGTCTGCGTGGGAAAAATACCGGTGAAGGGGGTAGGTCGTAAAGATGGGGTCGTCACAATCCCACATCGCTTGGGGAAGTATGTGAAAATGAAACATATGTAAGAGATCCCTCCCAAGCTAGCAAGACGCGTTTTGGAGCACAGTTGGTAACGGATCCCATAAGAACTCCGAAGTTAAAAGTGTTTCGGCGAGAGCAATTCCAAGTTGGGTGACCTTCTGAGAAGTTTTGCCAAACAAAGTCGTGAGGGAAGGATATTGGGCCACGGCCCAATCCCCAGAGCGAACAATATCTTGTTGGGAAAAGGGGTCGCTACACTTAAGGTCTATCCTCTTGAGTAAAGATTAACCCTAACTGTCCACTTTCTTATAAAGACCTCCAACATTAGCTTCTTAGTTTTATAGAGAGTACTCATAACTTCTATAAAAGACATATATTAAATAATTACTTCACCCTCCTTTAAGCCATCTCACCATACCATAAAATGTGTTACAACACCCTTCTTTCCCTTAGCTTCTCTTGTAATCACTCTCCCTTAAGTATTCTAACACAATCATCATATTCCTAAATTAACGTCTTACCTAATATCCCCGTAGATTGGTAAGCGACACCAAATCCCATAAGAGCAAATTCTTAGGAAAACTTTCGTCCAGTTCCCTTATTACATCGATTAGTCCTTGGCCATATAATCTTTTTCGTTACCTCGGGAACATTAGTTTGTATTTATCCTACATTCTGACAATATCTTAGTAAACCTTCTTTGTAGTGTATACACCTATATACCATGAGCGTCCTATTATTAGAGGTCATCATTTTACCCATAATCTAACCTAGATATTCCTCAAATTCGTCCTTGTCCAAAGAAACCTTCTAACCCAGCGGATCATTTCACCCGAAGGAAAAATATAACAATAATAATTCTAAATACTTTCTACCTACTATTTAACAACCATAATCTTATAACCCTATAATCTAACAACAAAATATAATTACAATCAGTACTTACTTCACACTAAGACAATATCAAATTAAATCACTTTAAATCCTATCTGAACATGAACGTAAACATACTTACAGTTGTTGGAATGTACTCATGCGGTGATTTGTGCTGGTAGGCAGTCTACAGAACTGGTTTTAAAACTCGGGTGCTTAGATACCACAAGTTGTCACGACACGAAACCCAACGGGCCGCGACTTACATATTCGTGTTCGTGTTCTTATTCTTGACTAGTATTATTTTTTTTTATAAAGAGGAAACTACTTGAAGAAAACTTTACGGAAGCGATTGAGAATCATACCTAAATCTCATTTGAAATTCCTTGAAATTAACTTAAAACATTGATGGATTTGAAGAAGAAATAAGAGAAATGACATTCACGGTTTTAAGGGAAAAGTAAAGGGGCAGAAGAGGAAAAGCAAGAGGGCCGATCGATCAGCCAAAAACAGCCGATCGTTTGCCCCCTTGTAAAATTTCATAGCCGATCGATCGCGCTACAAAAATGCACAGCCAATCGATCGCCACTTCATCCGATCGATCGGCACCCTCTCTGTTTCTTCATTTTCGCCAAACAATATTAGCCGATCGATCGCCCCTCTGGCTTATCGATCGGCTACCCCTCTGGAACATACTCTTGCAATTTTCTCTCCAACACTTATACATACAATAAAATAAATCATAACTTCCCATAATTTCTTCAACCAAAACTCAATTTAAACCATTTAAACGAGAAGCTTTAAATCCCTAAACCATCCATCGTTGAAAATCATAGAAGAACAAAATATTGAGACCATAGCGCAAGACATAACGGGTAAAAATCCGTTAGTCATAAATTCATCTTAAAATCATAAAAAGGAAAACCGTCAACTACCATAATATTTGTCATCGCATGAAAATCCTCTTTCTACCTATTTTCCATAACATAAACTTTTACCAAAACTTGGTAGGAGAACCACCTCGAGTCAAATCGCCACTCAGCCACAAAATCCCGCCATTAGCACCTTCCAGCAACCCGACTTAGACTTTATCGTTAGGTTTGAGGTCCTCACCTTCAAATTCGTCATCTACATCAAAAGGTTTAAACTATAAGCCTAATTCTTAGTAAGAAATGTAAACATATACGTGAATGACCATGTATGCACGTATCGTAAAAATCATGTTCATAATCTTATTTCATATTCCACTTGTCTTGGGTTAAGGGGCACGAGTAACTGGCAAGGGGAATCGTGATCGTGGTCCTCTCGAACAATAACTGTAACGACCAGTACGGCCCAAATAGTAGTAGGATTCGCGAACTAATAGTGCAGTGTCAACCCGGCCCCCACCAGCGGGAGAATTCGCTAGTCTTCCTGCCAGTCCGGCCCCCACCAGTGGGAGGATCCGCGAACCGTACACAAAATCTCAAGAACAAAAATCATGGCCAATTAACCTCGTCTCACGCCTAACCATTTACATATATTTCATAGTCTTATCTTCTTAACCCAAATCATATGCATAAAACGTTTTCGTGTGCTTTTGGAAAAAACCATGATGCATGAACGTGAATGAACATAGAGATGTAAGGACACTATACAATAAGAAACAAACCATCAAACATTCATCATATCATAATCTCGACAAGCCATATTCATCAAACAGTCATAAATACTAAACTCTTAGTACCCTCGTGATATAGGGCCCTAACGGCCGACATCCTAACACACTCACTTACCTGGGCTCCTTTAATAACGTCGTGCCTTCACTTTATGCCCTCTTCACCTAGAACATTTCATATTTCGATGACAAAAATCAATCCTAAATAATCTAAATTCGAAACTAGCAAAATCCTAGCTAAGGAAGTTTCCTAAATCTCAAATTTCTTTCTTTCGGGCATTTTATCGAACACATAGTGTGCATAGCTTAATTTCACTCACAACAATGGCATTTGAACCTTCCAACTACCAAAATTAAACCAACGCTCATTATTTCTCAATCTACTATCGATAATATCCTTAGATCCTCCATTATTACTCATTAATACACAAAACCTAACGATTCCCAACGTTACTCTATAACTTTGCGATTCAAACACTACAATCCTAATAAGTATAAATCCCTAAATTGAAATCTCAACTATTAAATCATCTAGAACTTACCTGGGGTTTGAATCTTGAAGAACACGGAAGAATGAATTGGCTAGGAGAAGAACCGTGGCCGGAGGAGGGAAGAAGAGTTGATGGGAAGGGAGATCGTAGGGGAAGAGAAGAGAGTCGGCTCAAGGAGATTAATCGTGAGGGGCGGGGGAAAGTTTTAGGTTTTAATTAAAATTTTACTTGCACAATTACCTTATCGCCCCTCCTAATAACCCTTTACTTAATTTCATTAATTAACCTATGATTTGATTTTCTAAAAAATAATCTTAATCACAAAAATCTCTCATAAATCCTTGGGGTTCCAATAAAACTTTCTATTCGCGAAACGGGCCTAAATCAATATTTTACGGATTAAAACACTATACGGCAAAGAACCTGTGGTTTAAAGATAAAATCCATAACCCAAAAATCCGGGTGTTACATCCAACCTCCAAATTTGCAACCTATGTATTAATACTGTCTAACTGCGTTCAATAATCACAAATACGTCCATTTAAGTCGTAAATACGGTAAACCTAACCGTTTCTAACATAACCTATCGATTTCACAAAACCCTAAACAAAATCCTAACAAATAACCTCTCTAAAAATCGAAAACTAATGTCCCAAAACAGTAGAATCTTACCTAGGATGTCAATTGGGGAAGAAAATGTGAAGAAGAATCGATGATCGGAGCTTGGAATCGCCGGCTTGAAGAATCGGTGTGGAGGGAAGAAAGAGTCACTAGAGAAATTTCTCTCTAGAGAAAAAACGTAAGTGTTGGAGGAGAAAGAAGAATTTTTGTAATTTTATTAAAGCTTGACTTGTTAAATTACATCTTCACCCTTTTGTTTAATTATTATCTTAATTCGTTATTTAACTATCGATTCGGTTTCTCTAAATTTTCTTATTTCACTAAAACTTCCGATTTATTACTAGGGCTCTAATAAGACTTTTCGTTTGCAAAATGGACCTAATTCACTATATATACTAAAATACCCTTATATTACGAAAAATCTCAAAACTCGTAAAACCGAGCGTTACATCTCCAAAAGTTCCCTTATTCCTCAAGATACTCCAATTTATTCATAGGGTTCCAATAAAATCTTCCGTTTGCAAAACGGACTTAATTTGATATATTAACGAAAATATCATTATATGACCGAAAATTAAAAACCCGTAAAATCGGGTGTTACACATACTAAATTAAATTTTTTTTTCTCGAACTTAACAATATTTTTTTCATCTGTATGCTCGCTTGTCACTGGAAGGTTCTCAATCGCAGCTAGTTCTTCCTCAGATAAAAATTCACATACATCACAAATTAAAAACTATGAGAAAACTCAGTAAGTGGAAATACGTGTAAGTTGCAAAACTTTTACTTTTACCTAATCGTGTTAACAGTTACATACTGATTGAAACTCAACCTTCTTTTAAGACTTAGTCATCTCATGACTTCGTCCTCTTTTACTTGTACGTTTACTTTTATTTTTACTTTTAATGATCAAGCTCTTGCAATCACGTATTTACCGTCAATTCCATCATTTTCATACACATGCAGAATGTCCTATCCATTTTATCTTTTAAAAAATTCTATGTCGATATTATAACATGTGTGCTCAACATCGAAAATGTGTAATAAAATAAAACAGTAATAAAGAAAATAATATCTATTCTGTGATGTAGGTCGTAGCCAAAACATTGTAAAACGTTGTATTTATACTTACTTGGATTCCGAATAATTTATGTATATCGGGATATTCCAAAAATTTCAAAATAATAACATGCTCAAATAAAATCTTTCGTATTAAAATCTCATTTAATAAATCCAATTTAAAAGAAATTATAGTATAAATTCCTTACGTTGTATTCTTAGGTTGGATCAGATCGGTTGGATCGATTTGGATTGATTCGGACAGTTCCAAAATTTTCGTACATAATTCAAATGTCAATATTAAAATCCTACTTAAATTATTCCAACTTCAAAAGAATTTGGGCAGAAATTTCTTATCTGTTAAATATTCGATCGGTCTGGTTTGATTCGGGTGAAAATTTTGTTCGGGTCTGCTTCGAGTGAATAGTGCCAGTTTGGGTCAGGTCAGTGCATAGTGCTGGTTTGAGTCGAGTTGAATGAACAGTACCGGTTCGGGTCGGGTCGAATGAACAGTATCGGTTTGGGTCGGGCTGGTTCGATTAAGACTAATTTAAGTGAATCAATTTGGTTCACTGGGTTGGTTCAGGTTTTAAAATAAAACTAGACTCCCTTCTTCTTCGCGAATCCTGCCGAGAGAGAGAGAGAGAGAGAGAGTATCAGAGAGAGAGGGAGAGCGCGACAGAGAGAAATAGAGCGTGAGAGGAGGATTCTTACTCCGAAGGTGGTCGTCGATGGAGGCTGAGAGAGGGGAGTTCGATGGTGGAAGGCAAAGTCAAAGGAGGTTGTTGTCCCTCGGTCGGAGCTTTTGCTGCAATGATCGGAGCTGTGAACAGAGGTAAGTTCTCTGATTGAAGAACTCGAGAGGGAGAGTAGAGCTATGAGGTCGTTTCATCCATCACCAGAGCTCTCTATTTATAGGAGATATTCACCCTCCCGTGCCTCTGAGAAATTCGATTCTAGCTTGAAATTTTTGACTGTTACTTGATCGGCGCCGAATTTTCAGTAGGGGGAACGTTCGAGTGATTCTGAACGTCTTCCATCTGATAGTCCAAGTTCATCCAATATTTCTTGTTCAATCCGTCCAAAATCGGAATCTTCAGATGGTAATTATGGATATTCGATTTTTGATCTCATTTTTTCTTTCTGTTTTTGGCCAAGTTTTGGGCTAGGTTCATTCCCAAAAGAATCCGTTCAACTCAGATTTATTGAGCTGGATCAAAGCATCACCAGATTTCCAGAGAAAGAAATTCTGCAATTTATCTTGTTTTGATTTTTCTGAATTAAATTGGAAAATTTTTAATTTGAATTAGAAATTGAACCTTAAGTTGTTACAGAACCTCTTCTTCAAATTGTTCTGTTGGTTCAACATTATCAGTTGTGGGGACTTCGCCATTCGCGGGACTGATATCATGTTGTGGTTCCGCTCCCCCTTGATCGGAATGCCTTGCAGATGTAGAAATCAGATTCAAATCGATTAGATCATCACTGCGCCTCTCTACCATTTCTGCCTTATCGTTGTCTTTGATGCCTTGGTCTTCTATGAACACTGCATCTCCGCTTCTTACAAGCTTTTTCTGCACTGGATTGTAGAACCTGTAGCCAAACTCATCAAGACCATAACCGATGAACACACACGGCCTTGTCTTCACATTGAGCTTCGATTGCTCGTGTAACGACCCCTATTCCCAGTAAGATATTGTCCGCTCTGGGGATTGGGCCGTAGCACAATATCCTCCCCCCACGGCTTTGTTTGGCGAGGACTTCCCAGTCGGTCACCCAATCTGGTACTACTCTCATCGAAGCACTTTTAACTTCAGAGTTCTTATGGGATCCGTTGCCAATTGTGCTCCAAAACGCGCCTTACTGTTGGGAGGGTCTTTTTACATATGTTTCATTTCCATATACTTCTCCAAACGATGTGGGATTGTGACGACCCCCTTTTTACGACCCGTCACCTTCCGGTTCACCCGCGCGAACGTATCGCCATCAGAGTTTCGGTTCGTGCACCCATCGTACACATACTTACACATCTGGGTCATCACAGCTCGTGTTTTGGAATGTGAACAAAGGTCTTGCACCCAAAAAAGCGCAGATGACTATAAGAGGCTTCTTTTCACGACCTTATCATAGTCAAAACCTCGAAACCCAATGGAACACACGGAGTGAGATTCAAAACATGAACCACTGTACGCAAGGCTTCTCCCCAGAAGGACCTCGGCAATTGTGACTGCGAAAGCAAACATCTCACCCTTTCAACGAGTGTCTTGTTCATTCTCTCGACTAACCTGTTCGACTAAGGAGTCTTCAGAGGTGTATTTTGATGCCGAATACTCTGCTCTATGCATTACTCATCAAAAGGACTACAATATTCACCCCCATTATCTGTCCGGATGCACTTGAGCTTCACACATGATTCTCTTTCCACACGAGCATAAAACTTCTTGAAAATGTCTATCACTTGATCTTTTCACTTCAACATATATACCCAAATCTTCCTTGAATGATCGTCGATGAAAGTCACAAAGTACAACGCACCTCCAAGTGTTCTTTTTTTCATCGGACCGTACACATCAGAGTACACCATGTTGAGTATACCCGGTTTTCGCGAGTGAGGAACACTTTTAAAGGCTACTCGAGTCTGCTTACCAGCGAAGCAGTGAACACACTGCTTTAGAGAGCCATTTTTAATACCTGAGAGTAAATTCTTCTTGGCGAGAATCATCAATCCCTTCCCACTCATATGGCTAAGCTGGTTGTGCCAAAGTTCTACATCATTTTCATCGTCCACCGTATGGACTATGGAATCTGTGATCTTCGTGTGCATCACATATAATGAGGAGTATTTTTCTCCTCTCACCACAATTAAAGAGCCTTTGGCGAGCTTCCATTTTCCATCACGAAAGGTATTGTAAAACCCTTTATCGTCTAACTTGCCAGTGGAGATCAAATTCATGCGGATGTCGGGAATGTGTTTCACACCTCTCAAAACTAGAGTGTTGCCGATGCCAGTTTCCAAACACACGTCTCCCATACCAATGGCTTTTGCAACTCCATCATTTCCCATTCTTACACTTCTAAAGTCACCAGAAGTATAGGACGTGAAGAATACCTCCACGAAGTGGCATGTAATGAAGCGCCACTATCGATCACCCAACTCGTATCTTGGCAGGTGAGATTGACGATGTCTCCATCGTACACAATAAAGAATTCTTTGGTGGCCGCGACTACTTTCTCACCCATATCACCCTCTTAGGTATTCATTTCCTTTCATGTGGCATTCTGACTCTCTCGAAGGAACTTTCGACAAAATCTCTTGATGTGTCCCTTTTTGCCATAATGATGACACTCAACGTTAGCGTATTTTCTGGACTTGTTTTGACTCTGGTTTCTGTTGCCTGGACCTTTGCTTTGACTTCTCCTCCTGTTTTTGGTGACTAGGACGTCTGTTTGTGAGGAAGAACCTGTTGATTTTCTTCTCATTTTCTCGTTTAGAACACTACTTTTGACTATATCCATAGCCAAAACACCATTCGGGGCCGAGTTAGACAACGACATTCTGAATGTCTCCCACGAGTCCGGCAAAGTCCCAAGAAGTATCAACTCTTGAACTTCTTCATCAAACTTGATTTTCATTCCAGCCAACTGATTGATAATTCCTTGAAATGTATTCAAGTGATTGGTCATAGCTTTTCCGTTCTGGTACTTCAACCCTAGAAGCTGCTTGATCAAAAACAGCTTGTTGTTACTAGTCTTCTTAGCATACAACTCCTCAAGCTTTTTCCACAAGCTTTGAGTGTTCCTTTTCTCACTGACATGGTTGAGGACGTTATCATTTACCCACTACCGAATATAACTGCACACTTGATGATAACATAATTCTCATTCAACGTCAGTTTATCTGCCGACTTCGCACCAGCAAACACGGGTAAATAATAGTTTTTCACATAGAGAAGATCCTCCATCTTCTCTTTCTACACATGATAGTTGGAGCCGTTCAACGTGACCATCCGACTCGGGTTACTCTCCATGATTCAAACACGGCACAAGGACTACAACCTTGCTCTGATACCACTTGTTGGGAAAATAATGAAAATTTGGTGGGAACGAGAAATGATAGCAGAAGCGATCAAAAAAATACCAAGAATATTTTCCCACGCCGTAAGATTATAACAGCCAAGAATTAAGAGAAATAATAGCTAAATCCAACACCGTGAATTTTACGTGGAAATCCAAATTGAAAAAAAAAAACCATGGGGACCTAGTCCAGAAAGATCTCACTATGAAAAATAGGATTTACAATATTTTTCTAGATATCGAATATTCTAGAAAATATTCACTAAGAGAAATCACCACTCTTAGAACCCTCAATGTGCACAAAAGCACTACACCTATTTTTCTCTCACTCTTTCTTTTCTCTCCTTCCAAAATAATCCTCACTATTTCTCTCCCTCTTCTTAGAGAAGATTTCTTTCTTCTCTTCTCTTCTCTTACAGAAGAAGCTGATTCTTCTTCGGATGGGTAGCACTCTTTCATCAAGCCTCTATTTATAGAGGCTTGAGAAGGTGACACATTCCTTAAAATAAGGAATGTGATCGCAAGAAAAATAAAGAGACGCCAAAATTGAAGAAAGAAGAAATTTCTTCTTTCTTCTTTTCAACCATATTAATGAGATGGGTCCCTCATCATAATGGAGGGGCCCTACAAATCTCCCCCTCCAGACTTATGATGAGGCATCTCAAGCAATCCTGCTCTTCGCCGACAAGCCTCGAGCTTTTCTTTTGACAAAGCCTAGTCAACATATCTGAACCGTTTTCATTGGTGTGCACTTACAAAAGAATGTAAGCAATTTGCCTTAAACTTTACTAAGGACCTAAGGTAAGTGATGATGCATGTGTTTGGTCTATTGGCCTACATCACAAAGTGCATAGGATGTTAATGGCATTTATAATTTACTTTGATGATTTATATGAGTTGTTTGTGATATGCAGTTATGAGTAGATTAAGTTATAGAATTAGTATTTTGTAGATATTATGTTATGTGTTTGAATAATGAACTTGCTTAGAAATTAGAGGATATGTTTATGTGCAATATTTATGAATCATGCATTTTGTTTTATGCAAACACAAGAAATGATTTATGCATCTGTTTTATATAATAAAAACAGAAAGAATGAAATGAAATTGAATGTACGTAAATGGTTATTTGTGGGATGAGACTTGAGTTAGGTTGTCCATGCCCAGGACCAGAACACGTGTCCATGCCTAGGACCAGAAAATGTGTCTATTCTCTCCTAATATGTCCTCCAATAACTACTGTCAAGTGAAAGAAAAGAAATAAGTAAAATAGAAACTACATGTTGTATTTACTATTTTCTTGTTTATAAGTTTTCATTTTATTATGCATCACTTTCTGAGCATTAGGCTCATTAGTTTGAACTTTGTGATGTAGGTGAAGAATTTACAGGTGAGGATTTTGTGCCTAGGCTAAATTGAAGGACGCAATTAAAGAAGTATGTTCATGGTGGATGCTTGTGGCTGTTAGAGCGAATTTTGACCCATGGGCAACTCTTAAGTGTTTTGGTATGGATTTTGTATGGATTCGAAAGGTCTTGTTTACATGAATTTGATAATTGTTAGTAATGTTTTGATGTAAATAGAGCGGTTGATGTTTTAAATAAATGAAATGTTATGTTTAAATAAAGCTTGATAGAAAATTGTATTTGAACCAAGTTTACTACATTTTAATGACTTCCGCTACAAAATTTATGATTTACGGTTTTATAAAAAAGAAAAAGATACTATAAAAGTAATAGGGATGTTGAGGGTTTGGATTGATATCACGAGTATGTTTTGTATTGATCTTATGAATGAAAAAAAAAATTAAGGATAGTATGGAGATTTATTTGGAGAAAAAGTTTGAATAGAAGAAAAGATGATTATTTTCCAAACATATTTTTTTATACGATTTCAATTGTTTACATGTGTTTTAAGTAAAGTTTTAGAGTTTCTAAAATCTTTTATGAAACATTTTGGGAAAAAGATTTGCGATCCGAGTTTCTTTTCGATCCAGGTCGTGACAAATCATGGTATTAGAGCTACCGGGTTAAAATCATTTTTGCAGACTACCTAGCAACACAAGCCGCCCCATAGAGATACTTCATCAACTGTGAGTATTTATGTTAAGTTATGTTATTATGTATTTATTTATGTTTATAATTTACAGGATTAACAAATCATGGTAAGGGAACAAAGGAGAGTGATGGATGAAAGAGAGAGGTGATTAGGCAACTGTCGGACCTAGTTGATCGTCAATTCTAACAATTAGAAAGATTTATGATGAGGGAAGAACAAGGAAATTCAAGCTCCAATCCATTTAGTGATCTAAGTTGCGAAAGGTTCAGACGACTTAAACCTCCAAACTTTGATGGACAATCTACGGATCCAACATATGCCGAGGATTGGATCCGAATCTTGGAGGACATATTTGAGTATGCCAAAATTGAAGGAGACGAGATTTCTTGTGCGGTGTTCATGTTGGCAAAAGATGCACGGTATTGGTGAGATACAATAAAAAGTACGCGTGATGTAAAGGAAATGTCATAGGAGCAGTTCAAAGACGTGTTCTACGACAAATACTTCAACCACACCATCCAAATGAATAAGTTGGTGGAGTTTGTTCAACTCCGTCAATTTGGATCAATGTCAGAATATATCCGAAAGTTTGAGTCTTTCTCTCATTTTGCTGGTCACCTGGTGAGTAGCAACGAGTATAAAATGCACCAGTTTGTACAAAACCTGAAGATTTAAATTTACAGAGGAGTCAAGATATCGAGAATTCATGATGTACCTTATTCAAAAGTGGTGGCTAAAGGTTTGGAAATGGAGGAGGTAAAGTTAAAATTTCAAAAGCAAAGTGAGTCTGCAAGAAAGTTTTTCAGAGAAATTCAGCCACAACAACAAAATAAAGGATGGCAACCACAGCAAAGGGGTGTGAAGAGAACCAAAAATGAAAGGATTGATCAAGAAAACGAAAAGCGTACGCAAGGGCCTACACTGGTTCCTCAGTGCCCAACATGCAAGAAAAATCACTTTGGTGAATGTAAAGCTTGTTTGAGTCGATAATACCAATGTAATGAAAGATGCCATCTCATCAAGGACTGGCCAATGTCGAATAAAGATCAGATGAAGGTTGCACCAAGAGTTTTTACTCTCATAGAACCTGATGATGCTAAGCAACCTGCGGTGATATCAGGTACAATCTTTATTGGTGAAGTAGCTACTTATACCCTTATTGACTCCAGTGCTACGCATTCCTTTATGTCATCTATGTTTGTAGTTAAAGTAAATTGTGTGCCAAGAGTGGCTGAGCATATACTTACAATGTGATGCTACCGTAGGAAGATTGCTTGCACTCAAGCTATGTGGTGAAAGATTGTATGGTTTCTGTATGGAATAATAAGTTATATGTTGATCTTATAGTAATTGACATGAAGGGATATGATGTTATTCTGGGAATGGACTCACTATTTTGATATTTTGCTACGATCGATTGTAGGACGGGACTAGTATGTTTTCAACCCTCGAATAGAGAAAAATATTCTTTTCAAGCAATAAAGAATACAAGTAAGATTCCTATTATATCTTTCATAAGGGCCTAGCAATGGTTGTGTAGCACCCGGTTTCAATCAAACTGAATTTAACTTATCAATTAGCGATGAGCAATTTCATGAAAGAGGTGAGAGAATTATTGGTTAGGATAATGAGTGACTAAGCAAGGACATTTATGTAGATTTGGCAATTTAAAAGTAGATAACCTATTTAAGGGAAGGGGTTTAGAGATTTATGCACTGTAGCCGCCACTGTTTCATCATTTATTCCTTTTCGGTGTCCAGCTCAAGCTCAGCGGAGCTCTCGACGATTCTTCCACCAGACTCTTCTTCTATCTAAGTAAGTTTTTTCCTATTTCTTATATTTTAGCAGTTAGATAGCCGAGGGAGTCCAATGCGAGGGTTTCGAGGATACTATAGATGAGTGTCAGTTTCAGTTTAGTGCAGTATCGGGAATGCATTATGACCAGAGTTCTCAATTAGTTTCCTTAGGTCTCTAGTTGAATAGGATGAAGTTTAGTGAAGGTTTAATTAATGATCGGTTTATGGATTTAGGTTCGAGCAAATTCCTGAAGGAGATTTCAACCAAACCTTCCAGAAGACCAGGTAAGTAAAGTATGCATGTGCCTTCGGGCCTACATCACAAAACAGTAGGGTTATGTATCTTGTGAATGATTTTGTATGTCATGCATCATGTTTTTGAAAGATTACAAAAATGAATTTCCATGTAGGGATGGTAAGGCATGAACTGAATGTGACAGACAAACTATTAAGGGAACTAATCCACCCCTTAACTTATGAAGAGATTTATAACATTGGGAGAATTGATCCAACTCTCAAGGGAATAGAGGGATCAGATCAGCTATTAAGGGAATTCATCCGCCCCTTAATCGAGTAGAGGATGTATAACATTAGGAAAATTGATCCACTTCCCAAGGGAACCGAGAGATCAGATCAGCTTATGAATGAATGTGAATGCAACTGAGATGAGAAAGTAGAAATTGCATGTTTAGGAATTTATGTTTCAGCATTTCATTTCATTACTGCTTTACTTACTTAGCATTAGGCTAATAGATGAGTTTTGTGATGTAGGTGAAGAAGTGACAGCAGGTGAATTCTCTGAGTTTATTGAGGGATAGGCTGGTTGGAGGAGCATACTCATGCCACGGATCTGGTATTTGATGAGGCGGTTTAACTGATGTCTGTTGGAGTGAAAGTTTAGTTGACAATGTTTCAATTTAAATAGGTTGAGTTTTCATGACAGTAGTTGTTTCAATGTTTTGAAAATGTTTTGAGTTTTCTTTTCTGATAATAGTATTCTGTTGAGATTTGATGTTGGCACTTGCTGGATTTTTGAGTAATGCATTGGTTAGGATTGTTTTTGAATGATTCCAGTAATGTAAGTAGATTCTTTCTGTAGTTAGAGTCGTGTTGCATAGCAAGGAGTTGTAGGTATGTCGCTCTGCTCTCTATCGGTAGATGATGTCTATCGGTAGAGGTTGAGTTATAGTTATGTCGTCTATCGGAAGATGTCTTCAGTAAAGGCATCGGATGATGTTTCAGTAAAGTTATCGGAAGATGTCTTCAGTAAAGTCATCGGATGATGTTTCAGTAAAGTTATCGGAAGATGTCTCCAGTAAAGTCATCGGAAGATGTAGGTCTAATTCTATCGGAAGATGTAGATTTTGTACTATCGGAATGAGTGGGTATTATGATTTGTCATTTAGTGATCGGTTGATGTTGGATAATTGATTTATCCGGCTGACGTCATCGGTAGACGCAGCCCACCGAGAGATGTTTTCGCTTCCAACTCTTCTGCTCCACGTCATCGGTAGGAGCCTTTTATTTGCAGATTCTGTTTCTTTCGTTGACTTTATCCATCGGCAGATGCTTTTGACTTCTGCGACTTCCCATGTATTTCACGATTTTTTTTAAAAAACCTTTATTTCTTTTCGGGCCGATTGCTTCTTGCATTCCAAATGATTTCCGCTGCAAGTTTTAAATGTTTTTGAGATTTAGTTTATGTCAAATTTTGGCCTTTGAGCTAAGTTGAAAAAAAAATTTGGTCCAAAGTTTGTTAGTTATTTTCAGGTTTATGATTAACAACTCGGGTTCAGTGAACTCGGGGCGTTACAGTGTGGTATCAGAGACATTAGTTAAACCGTTCAAAAGATTACTCATCAGTGCCAATCGTTGCATAAAGGTGCTCCAACAACTGTAAGTGTTTATCTTAACCTTAGCTATTAGATATTTAAGAGTGTAATTAACCTTGTACAGGAATATAGCAAATGTCTAGACGACTAGGAAGACCAAGGTTACCAAGAGAGATACCAAGTCCGAGGCGGGAGGAGGACTCTAGTGTAATTAGGCAGCTGACAGAATTGATGCGTCAGCAGACTGATATAGTACGTCAACAGTCTGACCTATTAGGAGTGCTGTTGAGCTGGGAGACACAAGGAAGTGCCAACTCGGGTTCTAGCAGTGAACATTCTGGAGATAGATTCCGGAGACTAAGACCACCCACGTTTGATGGACAGTCATCTGATCCAGTTATTGCTGAAGGGTGGCTTAGAAAAATTGAGAGTATGTTTAGGTGTGCCAATGTTGGAGAAGAAGACAAAGTCACGTTGGCCACGTTCCATTTGGCTGGTGAAGCTCAACTCTGGTGGGAGACAATAGAGACCACCACAAATGTTTTGGCGATGCCTTGGTCACAATTCAAGGACATTTTCTATGGGAAGTATTTTAACAGCACGGTCCAAACCGCGAAGAAGCTAGAGTTTCTAAATTTGAAGCAGACAGGGTTGGTGGCAGAGTACAGTAGGCAATTTGAGTCCTTGTCCAGGTTTTCTAGACATTTTGCTCATAAGGACGAGGATAAGGTGTTTAAATTTGTGCATGGACTGAAGCCGGAGATTTACCGAGGAGTTAAATTCTGTGGTATTAAAGGCTTGACATTTAGTGAAGTTGTGTCCACTGCTCTGGAAGTGGAAGAAGCTGAAAGGAAGTGTGCCGGACCAAAGGAGGTTCCGCAAAAGTCTATCCAACCACACCATCAGAGGGGAGTGAAGAGGCCTATTGAGGGCCAGTGTGGCCAAGGATCTGGAAAGAAGGTACCGAATACCCAGAAGTTCCCTCAGTGCCCGAAATGTTCAAAGAATCACTTGGGGGAGTGTAGACTTAGATCGGGTAAGTGCTTCAACTGTGAAGAGGTTGGACACTTGTACAAGGATTGCCCAAAGCCCCGGGTCATTCGATGTTTCCATTTCAACAAGGTTGGCCATGTCAACAGAGACTGCCCAGCTTTGAAGGGAGGCCCTGTCAAGATTAAGCCAAGAATATTCTCCATGATGGAGTCCTGTGATGAAGACCGGCCTGCTGTGGTGTCAGGTACAATACTGATCAACTCTATACCTGCTTTTACTTTGATAGATTCGGGTGCAACACATTCTTTTATAGCCTCTGCATTTGCTGATAAGTTAGACGTACGGTTTACTTCTTTCGAACATGTGTTCAAAGTTGCCCTACCCTCTGGTGAACGCATGCACTCTAACCAAATGATGCCTGATAGTGTTGTATTAGTAGGAAACATGAATTTGCCTGCCGATCTCATCATTATGGACATAATGGGATTTGATGTAATCCTAGGAATGGATTGGTTATTTAAACATTATGCCACAATAGATTGTAGGACTGGAGTTGTTAGTTTTCAACCCCCTGGTGGTTTAAACCATACCTTCCAAGCTCTGAAGAAGAGTAAGGAAATGACTGTAATGACTGCTGTCAATTGTAGACCCTCCCCATGCAGAGAGTATTTGTACTTTTTGGCCAGTGTTTTAGACACACAACTAGTAGAAAAATCAAGCCCCAAAAATGTCTTAGTTGTCCAAGACTTCCCTGAAGTATTTTTAGATGACCTTCCGGGCTTGCCGCCAGATAGGAAAATTGAATTCGTTGTGGACGTTTACCCCGGCGCGGAGCCTGTGTCTAAGAACCCATATAGACTAGCACCAACTGAACTTAAAGAATTGAAGAACCAGTTAGAGAATTTGTTGGAAAAGGGGTTCATACGCCCTAGCTTTTCACCGTGGGGTGCACCTGTCCTCTTTGTCAAAAAGAAAGATGGATCAATGCGTATGTGCATTGATTATAGAGAATTAAATAAGTTAACTGTCAAGAACAAGTACCCTTTGCCGAGGATTGATGACTTATTTGACCAGCTTAAGGGTGCGAGAGTTTTCTCTAAGATTGACCTTAGATCCGGTTATTACCAGCTGAAGGTTAAATTAGAAGATATCCCAAAGACTGCCTTTCGCACAAGGTACGGACATTATGAGTTTTTGCTCATGTCTTTTGGTTTGACAAATGCACCAGCAGCCTTCATGGATCTTATGAATAGAGTGTTTCACGAGTATTTGGACAAGTTTATCATTGTATTCATAGATGACATTCTAATCTATTCTAGAACTAAGGACGAGCATGCAAGACATTTGGGTTTGGTGTTAGGATTACTAAGGCAGCACCAACTGTATGCTAAGTTTTCCAAGTGTGAGTTTTGGTTGGACAAAGTTCACTTTCTTGGTCACGTGATTTCTAGAGATGGAATATCTGTCGATCCAGCCAAGATTCAAGCAGTCAAGGAGTGGCCTCAACCAAAGAATGCTACCGATATTCGAAGTTTCCTTGGGTTAGCGGGATACATAGAAAATTTATTGAGGGATTTTCAAAGATTGCAACACCCCTTACTAGGTTAACAAGGAAACATGTGATGTATATGTGGACTGAAGAATGTGAACGTAGCTTTCAGACCTTGAAACAGAAACTGACCAATGCCCCAATCTTAACCCTTACAGTTGAAGATGGTAAATTTAGTATTTATTGTGACGCTTCCAAAATTGGACTAGGTTGTGTGCTGATGCAAGATGGAAAGGTTATAACTTATGCTTCTAGGCAGTTAAAAGTGCATGAAAAGAATTACCCTACACATGACTTAGAATTAGCTGCTGTGGTCTTCACATTAAAGATTTGGAGGCACTATCTGTATGGACAAACTTGTGAGATATTTTCGGATCATAAAAGTCTGAAATACATTTTCACGCAAAAGGAACTGAATATGAGGCAACGTAGGTAGTTAGAGTTTGTCAAAGATTATGATTTTGAGATTAAGTACCACCCTGGCAAGGCGAATGTAGTGGCTGATTCTTTAAGTAGGGTGACCCCTTCAGTTTCTACAATGACTCTAGACATACCAATAGCTTTAGAGACAGAATTCCAAAGATTCAACCTGGAAGTTGTGTCTAGTATGACAGCTATACTTTCGGCCATATCTTTAAGGCCTACTATTTTGGAGAGAATAAAGGAAGTTCAAATGAATGACACTGAATGCAATAAGTATAAGTTGTGCATGGATTCTACTGACAAGTCGGATTTCAACTGCTCAGTTGATGGAATTCTCAAGTTTCGGAACAGATGGTTTGTTCCGGCTAATACTGAACTTAGGAAGGGAATCCTATCTGAGGCACATTCTTCTAGACTCTCTGTTCATCCCGGGAGTACGAAAATGTACAGAGATCTCAAGCAACATTATTGGTGGCCAGGTATGAAAAGAAGTGTGGCAGAGTATGTGGAGTCCTGTCTGATCTGCTAGCAAGTCAAAGCTGAACATCAGAGACCTGCTGGAACGTTACAACCCTTACCAGTTCCCAAATGGAAATGGGAACAAATAACGATGGATTTTGTTATAGGATTACCTAGAACAGCAAAGGGTCACGATGCAATTTGGGTAATAGTTGATCGTTTAACCAAATCTGCTCACTTTCTGCCAATGAAGATAACATACTCGATGGACCAACTGCTGAGTTGTATGTGCACGATGTTGTTAGACTGCATGGAGTTCCAAGCACCCTAGTTTCAGACCGAGACACAAGATACCTCTAAGTTTTGGAAAAGTTTGTACAGGGCTATGGGAACACATCTTAGTTTTAGCACAGCTTTTCACCCTCAAACTGATGGACAGTCCGAAAGAACCATCCAAACATTAGAGGATATGCTTCGTGCAGGTGTGCTAGACTTTCAAGGTTCCTTGAGCAAGTACCTACCCTTAGTAGAATTCTCTTATAATAACAGTTTTCAGGCAACAATAGGCATGGCACCACACGAGGCATTATATGGATGAAAGTGCAGATCTCCTTTGTATTGGGATGAAGTTGGAGAGGCACAATTGCTTGGTCCTGATATTGTGCAGTAGACAGTGGAGAAGATTGCTCTTATCCGACAAAGAATCTTGACAGCACAAAGCCGGCAGAAAAGCTATGCTGACAAAAGACGAAGAGAACTGGAATTTGATGTTGGTGATGAAGTTTTCCTTAAGGTGTCACCTTTCAAAGGAGTGATGAGATTTGGAAAGAGAGGAAAGTTGAACCCCAGATTTATTGGACCATTCACTATTCTGAAGAGAGTTGGGAGGGCAGCCTATCAGTTGCAGCTACCGGCGTCTATGGATGGGATACACAATGTGTTCCATGTTTCTATGTTGAAGAAATGCATAAGGAATCCATATCAAATCGTGAAACAGCAAAACCTTGAGATTCATCCTACCCTTGCCTATGAAGAGAAACCAGTAAAGATCTTAGATTATGCAGTGAAGGTATTGCGCAACAAAGAGGTTCCACTAGTGAAAGTCTTATGGCACAACCAGAACAGAGAGAAGACCACTTGGGAGTGCCAGCAAGACATGATGGACCAACATCCAGATTTATTCAGGTACTGAATTTTGAGGACAAAATTCTTTTAAGGAGGGTAGATTGTAGCACCCGGTTTCAATCAAACCGAATTTAACTTATCAATTAGCGATGAGCAATTTCATGAAAGAGGTGAGAGAATTATTGGTTAGGTTAATGAGTGACTAAGCAAGGGCATTTATGTAGATTTGGCAATTTAAAAGTAAGTAACATATTTAAGGGAAGGGGTTTAGAGATTTATGCACTGTAGCCACCACTGTTTCATCATTTATTCCTTTTTGGTGTCCAGCTCAAGCTCAGCAGAGCTCTCGACGATTCTTCCACCAGACTCTTCTTCTATCTAAGTAAGTTTTTCCATATTTCTTATATTTTAGCAGTTAGATAGCCGAGGGAGTCCTTTGAGGATACTATAGATGAGTGTCAGTTTCAGTTTAGTGCAGTATCGGGAATGCATTATGACCAGAGTTCTCAATTAGTTTCCTTAGGTCTCTAGTTGAATAGGATGAAGTTTAGTGAAGGTTTAATTAATGATCGGTTTATGGATTTAGGTTCGAGCAAATTCCCGAAGGAGATTTCAACCAAACCTTCCAGAAGACCAGGTAAGTAAAGTATGCATGTGTCTTCAGGCCTACATCAGAAAAAAGTAGGGTTATGTATTTTGTGAATGATTTTGTATGTCATGCATCATGTTTTTGAAAGATTACGAAAAGGAAGTTCCATGTAGGGATGGTAAGGCATGAACTGAATGTGACAGACAAACTATTAAGGGAACTAATCCACCCCTTAACTTATGAAGGGATTTATAACATTGGGAGAATTGATCCCACTCCCAAGGGAATAGAGGGATCAGATCAGCTATTAGGGATTCAGATCAGCTTATGAATAAATGTGAATGCAACTGAGATGAGAAAGTAGAAATTGCATGTTTAGGAATTTATGTTTCAGCATTTCATTTCATTACTGCTTTACTTACTTAGCATTAGGCTAATAGATGAGTTTTGTGATGTAGGTGAAGAAGTGACAGCAGGTGAATTCTCTGAGTTTATTGAGGGATAGGTTGGTTGGAGGAGCATACTCATGCCACGGATCTGGTATTTGATGAGGCGGTTTAACTTATGTCTGTTGGAGTGAAGGTTTAGTTGACAATGTTTCAATTTAAATAGGTTGAGTTTTCATGACAGTAGTTGTTTCAATGTTTTGAAAATGTTTTGAGTTTTCTTTTCTGATAATAGTATTCTGTTGAGATTTGATGTTGGCACTTGCTGGATTTTTGAGTAATGCATTGGTTAGGATTGTTTTTTAATGATTCCAGTAATGTAAGTAGATTCTTTCTGTAGTTAGAGTCGTGTTGTATAGCAAGGAGTTGTAGGTATGTCGCTCTGCTCTCTATCGGTAGATGATGTCTATCGGTAGAGGTTGAGTTATAGTTATGTCATCTATCGGAAGATGCCTTCAGTAAAGTCATCGGATGATGTTTTAGTAAAGTTATCGGAAGATGTCTTCAGTAAAGTCATCGGATGATGTTTCAGTTAAGTTATCGGAAGATGTCTCCAGTAAAGTCATCGGAAGATGTAGGTCTAATTCTATCGGAAGATGTAGATTTTGTACTATCGGAATGAGTGGGTATTATGATTTGTCGTTTAGTGATCGGTTGATTTTGGATAATTGATTTATCCGGCTGACGTCATCGGTAGACGCAGCCCACCGAGAGATGTTTTCGCTTCCAACTCTTCTGGTCCACGTCATCAGTAGGAGCCTTTTATTTGCGGATTCTGTTTCTTCTGTTGATGGCAGATGCTTTTGACTTCTGCGACTTCCCATGTATTTCACGTTTTTTTTTAAAAAACCTCTATTTCTTTTTGGGCCGATTGCTTCTTACATTCCAAATGATTTTCGCTGCAAGTTTTAAATGTTTTTGAGATTTAGTTTATGTCAAATTTTGGCCTTTGAGCTAAGTCGAAAAAAAAATTTGGTCCAAAGTTTTTTAGTTATCTTCAGGTTTATGAGTAACAAACCGGGTTCAGTGAACTCGGGGCGTTACAGGTTGGAAAGAGGATGTATGAGATTCTTTGCCAATGTGTTTGATACACAAAGGCAAAGTGAAGTGAACGTTCAGGATATTCTGGTTGTTCAAAACTTTCTTGGATGATTTACCAGGATTACTCCTAGATAGAGAAATAGAATTTGCCATTGATGTAATTCCATGTGCTGCACTTGTATCTAAAAATCCCTATTGAATGGCGCTAACAGAATTGAAAGAGTTGAAAGCGCAATTAAAAGAATTAGTGGATAAGAGTTTTATACGCCCTAGTTTTTTTCCTTGGGAGCGCCATACTTTTTGTTAAAAAGAAGGATGGATCTTTAAGATTGTGCATCGATGATAGGGAGTTGAACAAGCTGACCATAAAGAACAAGTATCCATTACCACGGATTGATGATTTATTTGATTAACTTTAAGGTGCACGGGTATTTTCAAAAATTGATCTACATTCGGGATATTACCAGTTAAAAATTAAAGTAGAAGAAATTCCTAAGACGACATTCAAGACCAGATACAGACACTATGAGTTCTTAGTAATGTCTTTTGGGTTAACGAATGCTCCAGCAGCTTTTATGGATTTGATGAACCGAGTATTCTACGAATATCTAGATAAGTTTGTGATTGTCTTTGTTGATGATGTTTTGGTTTACTCTCGAACTAAAAAAGAACATATGGAGCACTTGAAAATTGTTTTAACGACCCTAAAACTACATCAACTGTATGCAAAGTTTTTGAAGTGCAAGTTTTGGCTTGACAGAATTAATTTCATTGGTTATGTCATCTCCAAGGAAGGCATTTCTGTTGATCCACCTAAGATTTAAGCTGTTAAATATTGGCCACAACCGAGAAACATTGGTGAAATCTATAGTTTTATTGGGTTAGCAGGATATTACAGAAAATTTTTAGAAGGATTCTCGAAGATAGCAGTGCCTCTAACCTGATTAACCAGAAAGAACGTGAAGAGTGGTCAAATGAATGTGAAGAGAGTTTCCAAAAGTTGAAACAAAAATTGACGACAACCCCTATTTTGGCATTACTAGTTGAAGACGAAAAATTTTGTATTTATTGTGATGCTTCAAGGATCGGTCTGGGCTGCGTTTTGATGCAAGATAGAAGAGTAATGACTTATGCTTCAAGACAATTGAAGAGTTATGAACAGAATTACCCTACTCATGATCTTGAATTTACAGCAGTTGTCTTCGCATTGAAGATATGGAGGCATTATTTGTATGGGCAGCAATGCGAAGTATTTTTAAATCACAAGAGCCTAAAATATATTTTTACGTAGAAAGAGTTAAATATGAGGCAGATGTGATGGTTAGAATTTGTTAAATACTATGGCTTTGAGATCAAATATCACCCAGGAAAACCAAACAGGGTAGCTGATGCTTTGAGTAAAATGTCAACAACAATGCAAACTAAGGTTTCAGCGATATCTGCATCGTTCATATCTGAGATTCAAAGATTTATTGTGGAAATAGTTTTGGAATTAACGGCTACACTTTCTGCGATATCTGTGAAGCCAACAATTTTAGACAAAGTTAAAGCAGCACAACGAGATGATCTAAAAAGAAAAAGCCTCCAATCAAACATTATACTTGTGAAATCTTTTGATTTTAGCTATTCTGATGATGGTATATTGAAGTTCAGGAATTAGTGGTATATTCCAAATGATAAGGAATTGAAAATGGAGAAATTATCAGAATCTCATTCTTCTACTTTCTCAGTGCACCCAGGAAGTACCAAAATGTACAGAGACTTGAAGCAACATTTTTGGTGGCCTAATATAAAAAGAGATGTGGCGAGGCATGTTGAACTATGTGTTGTATGTCAACAAGTTAAAGTAGAACATCAAAGACCAGCTTCAACATCTAGCGATTCCAGAATGGAAATGGGAGCACACATCTATGGATTTCGTGGTCGGACTGCCAAGAACGACAAAAGGACATGATGGTATGTGGGTGATTGTCGATAGACTAACGAAATCAGCCCATTTCTTACCAGTCAGGATGACGTTTTCAATGAATCAGTATCCAGAGCTCTATATTTAGGAAATTGTCAGATTCCATGGGATTCTAACTTCTATTGCGTCAGATCGGGATCCCAGATTCACTTCTAGGTTCTGGAAGAGTTTGCATAATGCAATGGGAACTCAGTTGAATTACAGCACAACATTTCATCCTCAAACTGATGGACAGTCTAAAAGGATAATTTAGATACTAAAAGATATGTTAAGAGCTTGTGTGCTGAAATTCCAAACTTCATGGAGTAAATTTTTTGCCAATGGTAGAATTTTCTTACAATAACAACTATTAGTCCACTATTGGTATGGCTCCGTATAAGGCATTATGCGGTAGGAAGTGCAGATCTCCATCGTATTGGGATGAAGTCGGTGAAGCAAAGCTAATTGGTCCAGACATTTAGCAACAAACGTGTAACGACCTCCCCCCGAACCGGGGCCAGGCAAGTCTTGCAGTGTCCCTCGATGGGCCCGCTGCCACGTGGGGTCCCGAAGGCAGTACTACGTGTACTCACGATCTTCTCTCCCCCTAAAAGGAGTTTTTGCCTTCCCCCCCCCCCCCCCCCCCCCACTCGAACCCAGGACCTCAGGGATAAGTACATGGGCTACAAGTGAAGAGTACCACTTGAGCTACTAGCTCAAGTGGTACTCCTCACTTGTAGCCCAAGTATTAATCCCTGAGGTCTTGGGTTCGAGTGGGGGGAAAGGCAAAATCTCCCTTCAGGGGGGAAGAAGATCGTGAGTATACGTGGTGGGCCTGTGTGGCTGCCATGTGGTAGTGACTTGCTTGGCCCAACGGTGGGGGAGGTCACTGCACGACTTGCCTGGCCCACAACGGTGGGGGAGGTCATTACAAAACAGCAGATAAAGTTGCAATTATCTGACAAAGAATTGAAACAGCTCAAAACCGACAGAAAAGTTATGCAGACAAAGACGAATAGAGCTGGAAATCAATAAAGGTGACGATGTATTTCTAAAGGTTTCGTCATTCAAAGGAATCATGCGATTCAGAAGGAAAGAGAAGCTTAGTCCAAGGTTTGTTGGACCTTTTCCTGTTATGAAGAAAATAAGGAAGATAACCCACATGCTGAAATTGCCGACATCATTGGAGGGGAACCACAATGTTTTTCATATATCAATGCTAAGGAAATATATATATGATCCATCTCAAGTGGTAAAGCAGCAGAGCATTGAGATTCAACCTACATTGGCCTACAAAGAAAAGCCAGTGAGAATTCTCGGATTAACTATAAAGGTGCTATGCAATAAGGAGATTCCTTTGAGGAAGGTTTTATGATACAATCATAATCTAGAGAAAACGACCTGAGAAAGGCAACTGGAGATGATACGCCAATATCCGGAACTTTTTGGTAAGCAAAAAAAAAATTTGATGACAAAATTTTAAGAACGGGGTGAAATGTAACACCTGAAAAATTTAACATACAATTTATTATTAAACGCATAATCTTTTATGTTAAATGATAATAGATTATTAGTAGTGAATGAGTGAGAATTTTATTATTGTGTAACTAGATTTAATAATAGAGTTAAAAAGTCAAAGTTGAGGCTAAATGAGGCATTTGACGTTGAGGAAAAAAAAAGTGGTTAACCATTAGTTTAGGAATATGAATGAGGGTTAGGAAAGGATAAGGGAGAAATTACTTTTAATCTAAAGATGACACCTCATTGGTCTTATCCTTATCCAAGAAGATTTTTTTTTTAATTGAAGATAATCTTCATCTTAGGGCAAAAAAAAAAAAAACCCCCACAAAGCTTCTCTCTTCTCTCCTCCTCTCTCTCGATCTCTCAAGTCCTTGAAGGTAAGTTGGAGTTTTCTTTAGGGCTTATGAAATTTTATGGTTTAAATGTAAAAGAAGTGTTGTTATTGTCGAGTTATTTGATGTTTGATGAACTTTAAGTTGGGTACACGAAATTTGGAGTTTCTTTTCTCAACAATTTTCAGCTTATATGATATATGATTTTGTTGTGAGACATACTTGTAATTTTAAATTGAAGAATATGTCAATTTATGTGTTTGAGGTATAACTATCAAGTATGTTCAAAACTAGAAAAAAACAGGGCAGTTTCGGGTTTGGTAGTATTAGCTCAATCTAATGGTTTTCAATTCACAAATAGTTTGGTATGTTAAAGTAGATTCATTGGGTGAGCTTTTGGCTTTGAAATCAAGACATTTGAATAAATATACATTGAGTTCTGAATTTTTGAAGTTATTTCAAATGTGAACATATTCTGAAGTTGAATCATGGGTGGTTTAATTTGGTTAAATTGGTTTCAGTTAGACTTATATCACTATGTTTTGAATGATTAAGTTGATTTATATGTGCTAGTTCTTTATCTTTTGGGAAACTTTGGATTTGAATATATATAATAAGTGATAGGCATGATTTAGTGATGAGATACATTTTAATATTGATGGTTTAATTCTCATGCTATAGGTTTGCAAGTCACAAAGGAATGTAAGTAATTTGCCTTAAACTTGGCTAAGGACCTAAGATAAGTGATGATGCATGTGTTTGGCCTATTGGCCTGAATCACAAAGTGTAACACTCGGTTCTATCGGACCTATTCTTTTAATTATTAGCACACACTTATTTTGGTAATAAAATAAGTCGGGTTAGTCAATTACTAGGCAAGGGCAAAAAGGGTAATTAGAAACTTAAGGGAGGATAACGTATTTAAGGAAAATGTTAATGAAGTAGCCGCCACCGTTTCCTTCTATTTCCTCTTCCACTCTCAGTTCCTTAGCTTAGCAGAGCGCGATAGGAGACCCTCTTCGATCCCTCCAGCGATTTCCTCCGAACTAGGTGAGTTTGCTTCTATTTCTTGCTACATTGTAACTATCGTTGGTAGGAGGAATGATAAATAAGGATTTGAGAAGGCGGTAAGCGAGAGGTGGTTTCGGTTTAAGTTGAAATCGGGAATGCACAATGACTAGAGTTCCCAAAACAGTTTCCCTTAGATTTCTGGTGGTTTAGAATGAAGATTAGAGGAAATTTAATGTATGCTCTGTCTATGGTTTTAGGTTTGGTTAATACCCGAAGTAGTTTGCAACCAAGCTTTCTCCAAGAGACTAGGTAAGTAATGTTTGCTTGTGCCTTCGGGCCTACATCACAAACATTAGGATTTATGCTTACTTGGATGTATTTGTGTGTATCATGCATCATGTTTTAAAAGTATACGAAAATGAATTTGAATGCATGTTGGCATGGTGAGGATTGAACATAACGAAACAGCTATGTGAATCAGTTTTTCTGTTAAGGGAAATAATCCGCCCCTTAATGAGACAGTGGATATCTATACTTTGGAAGAGTTGATCCAACTTCCAATTTCACAGGGGGATCAGAATATGTGAATCAGATTTACTGTTAAGGGAATTAATCCGCCCCTTAATGAGTCAGTGGATGTTTATACTTTGGGAGAGTTGATCCAACTTCCAATTTTACAGGGGGATCTGAATCAGAAATGATGAATGAACAACTGAGATGAGAAAGTAGAAACTGCATGTTTAGGAGTTTATGTTTCAGTATTTTATTTCATTTCTGCATTACTTACTTAGTATTAGGCTAATAGATGAGTTTTGTGATGTAGGCGTTGAGGATACTGCAGGTGAGTTCCCGAATACACTGAAGGATAGGTGGAGTTGGAGGAGCACTTCTCTGTCTCGAGCTGGTATACTGATGAGGCGGATTAACTGATGTCTGTTGGTGGAGGTTTAGTTGACAGTGCTTTTATTTAAATATGATGAGTTTTCATGGCAGTATTGATTTTAAGGTTCTGGATACATTTTTGAGTTTCCTTTTCTGATAATAGCATTCTGTTGGGATTTTGGTGTTGGAACTCGCCGGTTTTGAGTAATGCATTAGCTTGAATTGTTTTCTGGATAGTTCAGCGAAGTGAGTAAATTTTCTTTCCGTAGTTAGAATTGTTGTTCTGCTCTCTGTCGGTAGATGTAGTCTATCGGCAGATGTTGAGTTGTTCATCTGTCATCTATCGGTATGTGTAGTTTGCCTCACCGGTGGGTGCATGGTTAAGTCGATCGGATGAACGAATCATCCGGCTGACGTCATCGGAAGATGTCTTCAGTAAAGCCATCAGATGATGTATGTTTAATTTTATCAGAAGATGTCTTCAGTAAAGCCATCGGATGATGTATGTTTAATTCTATCGGAAGATGTAGAATAGGTTTTGTCGTTTAGTCATCGGTGGTTGTAGAGTAAAGTCGACCGAATGAAGAAAATCAACCGGATGACGTCATCGGAAGATGTAGAAAGTATTTTGTCGTCTAGCGTTCGGTGGATGAAGTGTATTCCCCCACCGGATGATGTAAATGGTGATTTGTCATTTAGTGACCGGTGGATGTCGTGTGTTTGATCCACCGGATGACTTAGAAAGTCTTTTGTCATTTAGCCTCCGGCGGATGTTTTGTGTTAATTCCACCGGATGACGTAGCCGAAGTGCTGTCGTTTTGGTTATCGGATGAGTCTTTTGTTTCTGCTCCTTCCGTTGACTTTATTCATCGGCGGATGCATTTGACTTTTACAACTCTTAAAGTATTTTGCCATCTAAACTCTATTTTCTGTTGTCCGATTACTTTCAACATTCCAACCGACTATCCAAATATCATTTTCATGGTTTTGTTTTATTTAAATGATTTTTCGCTGCAAGTTTTTTTAAAAAAATAATAAAAATAATAAGGTAGTAGTCTCAGTCATGTACGAGCATGATGTAGCGAACCGGGTTTAGATAATTCGGGGCGTTACAGTGTGGTATCAGAGACATTCAGTTAAACCGTTCAAAAGATTACTCATCAGTGCCGATCGTTACATGGAAGTACAACAACTGTAAGTGATGTTACCCTTAGTTGATAGATATTTAAGGAGTGTAATTAACCCTGTGCAGGAATGTAGTATAATGGTTAGACGACCAGGAAGATCGAGGGTACCAAGAGAGATACCAAGTCCAAGACGTGAAGAGGACTCTAGTGTGATCAGACAGCTGACAGAATTGATGCGTCAGCAGACTGATATAGTGCGTCAACAGTCTGATCAACTAGGAGTGCTGTTGAACCGGGAAGCACAAGGAAGTGCCAACTCAGGTTCTAGCAGTGAGCATTCTGGAGATAGATTCCGGAGGCTAAGACCACCCACATTTGATGGACAGTCATCTGATCCGGTTATTGCCGAAGGGTAGCTTAGGAAGATTGAAAGCATGTTTAGGTGTAACAACATTGGTGAAGAAGACAAGGTCACATTAGCAACATTTCACTTGGCTGGTGAAGCTCAACTCTAGTGGGAGACAATAGAGACCGCCACTAGTGTTATGGCGATGCCTTGGTCACAATTTAAGGATATCTTCTATGGGAAGTATTTTAACAGCACGGTCCAGACCGCGAAGAAATTGGAGTTTCTGAATTTGAAGTAGACAGGGTCTGTGGCCGAGTACAGTAGGCAATTTGAGTCCTTGTCCAGGTTTGCTGGACATTTTGCTCACAAGGACGAGGATAAAGTGTTCAAATTTGTGCATGGACTGAAGCCAGAGATCTACCGAGGAGTTAAATTCTGTGGTATTAAGGGCTTGACACTCAGTGAAGTTGTGTCCACTGCTCTGGAAGTGGAGGAGGCTGAAGGGAAGTGTGCTAAACCAAAGGAGGTCCCACAAAGGTTTAACCAGCCACACCAGCAAAGAGGAACGAAGAGGCCAAGTGAAGGCCAAAATAGCCAAGGATCAGGAGGGAAGGTGCAGAACGTCAGGAAATTTCCCCAATGTCCTAAGTGTTTGAAGTACCACCCGGGAGAATGCAGACTGGGCTTGGGAAAGTGCTTCAACTGTGAGGAGGTTGGACATACGTTCAAAGAATGTTCGAAGCCTAAAGTCACCAGATGCTATAATTGTAACAAAGTCGGCCATATTAGCAGCGACTGTCCAGTTCCTAAGAGTGGCCCTGCTATGATTAAACCAAGAATATTCTCCATGACGGAGTCGGGTGAAGAACAGCCTGCTGTTGTGTCAGGTACCATATTGATCAACTCTGTGCCTACTTTTACTTTAATAGATTTTGGCGCAACACATTTCTTTATAGCATCTGCCTTTGCTGTTAAGTTAGATGTGCAGTTTACCCCTTCCATGCATGTGTTTAATGTTGCGTTACCCTCTGGTGAACGCCTGCACTCTAACCGAGTGGTACTTAACAGTGATGTATTAGTAGGAAACGTAAGTCTACCTGCTGATCTCATTATTATGGACATAACGGGATTTGATGTCATCTTAGGAATGGATTGGTTGTTTAAACATTATGCCTCAATAGATTGTAGAACTGGTGTTGTTAGTTTTCAACCCCCTGGAGGGTTAAACCATACCTTCCAAGCTTTGAAGAAGAGTAAGGAAATGACTGTAATGACTTCTGTCAATTGTAGACCCTCCCCATGCAGTGAATATTTGTGCTTTCTGGCCAGTGTTTTAGACACACAACTAGTAGAAAAATCAAGCCCCAAAAATGTCTTAGTTGTTCAAGACTTCACCAAAGTGTTTTTAGATGACCTTCCCGGTTTACCGCCAGATAGGGAAATTGAATTTGTTGTAGATGTTTACCCCGGAGCCGAGCCTGTGTCTAAAAATCCATATAGATTAGCTCCAACTGAACTTAAGGAATTAAAGAAACAATTGGAGGATCTATTGGAGAAAGGATTCATACGCCCAAGTTTTTCACCGTGGGGTGCACCTAACCTTTTTATCAAAAAGAAAGATGGATCAATGCGTATGTGCATTGATTATAGAGAATTGAATAAGTTAACTGTCAAAAACAAATATCCTTTGCCGAGAATTGATGACTTATTTGACCAGCTTAGGGGTGCAAGAGTTTTCTCTAAGATTGACCTTAGGTCCGGATATTACCAGTTGAAGGTTAAATCTGAAGATATTCCTAAGACTGCCTTTCGCACAAGGTATGGACATTATGAGTTTTTGGTTATGTCTTTTGGTTTGACAAACGCACCAGCAGCCTTCATGGATCTCATGAATAGGGTGTTTCACGAGTATTTGGACAAGTTTGTCATTGTATTCATAGATGACATTCTAATCTATTCTAGCACTAAGGATGAGCATGCAAAACATTTGAGTTTAGTGTTAGAAGTATTGAGAAGGCACCAACTTTATGCCAAATTTTCCAAGTGTGAATTTTGGTTGGACCAAGTTCACTTTTTAGGACATGTCATCTCTGGAGATGGCATATCTGTGGATCCAGCTAAGGTTCAAGCAGTTAAGGGATGGCCCCAACCGAAGAATGCTACGGATATCAGAAGTTTCCTTAGACTTGCAGGGTATTACAGAAAGTTCATTGAAGGATTTTCAAAGATCGCTACGCCCCTTACTAAGTTAACCAGGAAAAATGTGAAGTATATATGGACTGATGAATGTGAACATAGTTTCATGACCTTGAAACAGAAACTAACCAATGCTCCAATTTTAACCCTTCCAGCTGAAGATGGTAAATTTAGTATTTATTGTGATGCTTCCAAAATTGGTCTTGGTTGTGTGTTAATGCAGAATGGTAAAGTAATAGCTTATGCCTCTAGACAGTTGAAAACACATGAGAAGAACTACCCTACCCATGACTTAGAATTAGCTGCAGTTGTATTTGCACTTAAGATTTGGAGGCATTACTTGTATGGACAATCTTGTGAGATATTTTCATATCATAAGAGCCTGAAGTATATCTTCACACAGAAGGAATTAAACATGAGGCAACGTCGATGGTTGGAATTTGTAAAAGACTATGATTTTGAGATTAAATACCATCCCGGCAAGGCAAATATCGTGGCCGATGCTTTGAGTAGAGTAACGACATTAACCCCATCTATGATTTTCAGTTTGCCATTAGCTTTAGAGTCAGAATTCCAAAGGTTTAACCTAGAAGCAGTAACCAGTGTATCAGCTATACTATCAGCCATAACCTTAAAGCCTACCATCCTAGAGAAAATAAAGGAAGCTCAGACGAATGATGATGAGTGTAACAAGTACAAGACAAGCATGAATTCTTCGGACCAATCAGATTTTAACTATTCTACTAATGGGATCCTCAAGTTTAGAAATAGGTGGTTTGTTCCAGCCATTAAAGAACTCCGTGATGAGATTCTTTCTGAAGCGCACTCTTCCAGGTTCTCTGTTCACCCTGGAAGTACAAAGATGTACAGAGACCTTAAGCAACATTATTGGTGGCCAGGTATGACAAGAAGTGTGGCGGAGTATGTAGAGACATGCTTGATCTGCCAGCAAGTCAAAGCTGAACATCAAAGGCCTGCTGGGGTATTGCAGCCCTTACCAGTTCCTGAATGGAAATGGGAACAAATAACTATGGATTTTGTTATAGGATTACCTAGAACAGCAAAGGGACATGATGCAATCTGGGTAATAGTTGATCGTTTAACCAAATCTGCTCACTGTCTGCCAATGAAGATAACATACTTGATGGATCAACTGGCAGAGTTGTATGTGCACGAAGTAGTTAGACTGCATGGAGTTCCAAGCACTATAGTTTCAGACCGAGACTCCAGATTTACATCTAAGTTTTGGAAAAGTCTGCACAAGGCCATGGGAACACAGCTTAATTTTAGCACAGCTTTCCACCCTCAAACGGATGGACAATCCGAGAGGACTATTCAGACCTTAGAGGATATGCTCCGAGCATGCATATTGGATTTTCAAGGATCTTGGAGTAAATATTACCATTGGTAGAGTTTTCATATAATAACAGTTTTCAGGCAACAATAGGAATGACACCGTATGAAGCATTGTATGGACGTAAATGCAGATCACCTTTGTACTGGGATGAAGTTGGTGAAGTACAATTGCTTGGTCCTAATATTGTGCAACAAACTGTGGAGAAGGTTGCCCTCATCCGACAGAGAATTTTGATAGCTCAAAGCCGCCAGAAGAGTTATGCTGATAAAAGACGAAGAGAATTAGAGTTTGAAGTAGGTGATGAAGTTTTTCTTCAGGTATCACCATTTAAAGGATTTGTCAGATTCGGGAAGAAAGGCAAGTTGAACCCCAGATTTATTGGACCGTTCACTATTCTGAAAAGAGTTGGGAGAGCAGCCTATCTGTTGCAGCTACCAGCTTCTATGGAAGGAATACATGACGTATTCCATGTTTCTATGTTGAAAAAGTGCATGAGGGAGCCAAACCAAATCATGGAACAACAAAACCTCTAGATTCATCCTACCCTTGCCTATGAAGAGAAACCAGTAAAGATCTTGGATTACGCAGTGAAGGTATTACGCAACAAAGAGGTTCCACTAGTAAAAGTATTATGGCACAACCAGAACATAGAGGAGACAACTTGGGAGCGCCAGCAAGACATGATGGACCAACATCCAGAATTACTCAGGTACCGAATTTTGAGGACAAAATTCTTTTAAGGAGAGTAGATTGTAACACTCGGTTCTATCGGACCTATTCTTTTAATTATTAGCACACACTTATTTTGGTAATAAAATAAGTCGGGTTAGTCAATGACTAGGCAAGGGCAAAAAGGGTAATTAGAAACTTAAGGGAGGATAACGTATTTAAGGAAAATGTTAATGAAGTAGCCGCTTCCGTGTCATTCCATTTCCTCTTCCACTCTCAGTTCCTCAGCTTAGCAGAGCGCGATAGGAGACCTTCTTCGATCCCTCCAGCGATTTCCTCTGAACTAGGTGAGTTTGCTTCTATTTCTTGCTACATTGTAACTATCGTTGGTAGGAGGAATGATAAATAAGGATTTGAGAAGGCGGTAAGCGAGAGGTGGTTTCGGTTTAAGTTGAAATCGGGAATGCACAATGACTAGAGTTCCCAAAACAGTTTCCCTTAGATTTCTGGTGGTTTAGAATGAAGATTAGAGGAAATTTAATGTATGCTCTGTCTATGGTTTTAGGTTTGGTTAATACCCGAAGTAGTTTGCAACCAAGCTTTCTCCAAGAGACTAGGTAAGTAATGTTTGCTTGTGCCTTCGGGCCTACATCACAAAACATTAGGATTTATGCTTACTTGGATGTATTTGTGTGTATCATGCATCATGTTTTAAAAGTATACGAAAATGAATTTGAATGCATGTTGGCATGGTGAGGATTGAACATAACGAAACAGCTATGTGAATCAGTTTTTCTGTTAAGGGAAATAATCCGCCCCTTAATGAGACAGTGGATATCTATACTTTGGAAGAGTTGATCCAACTTCCAATTTCACAGGGGGATCAGAATATGTGAATCAGATTTACTGTTAAGGGAATTAATCCGCCCCTTAATGAGTCAGTGGATGTTTATACTTTGGGAGAGTTGATCCAACTTCCAATTTTACAGGGGGATCTGAATCAGAAATGATGAATGAACAACTGAGATGAGAAAGTAGAAACTGCATGTTTAGGAGTTTATGTTTCAGTATTTTATTTCATTTCTGCATTACTTACTTAGCATTAGGCTAATAGATGAGTTTTGTGATGTAGGCGTTGAGGATACTGCAGGTGAGTTCCCCGAATACACTGAAGGATAGGTGGAGTTGGAGGAGCACTTCTCTGTCTCGAGCTGGTATACTGATGAGGCGGATTAACTGATGTCTGTTGGTGGAGGTTTAGTTGACAGTGCTTTTATTTAAATATGATGAGTTTTCATGGCAGTATTGATTTTAAGGTTCTGGATACATTTTTGAGTTTCCTTTTCTGATAATAGCATTCTGTTGGGATTTTGGTGTTGGAACTCGCCGGTTTTGAGTAATGCATTAGCTTGAATTGTTTTCTGGATAGTTCAGCGAAGTGAGTAAATTTTCTTTCCGTAGTTAGAATTGTTGTTCTGCTCTCTGTCGGTAGATGTAGTCTATCGGCAGATGTTGAGTTGTTCATCTGTCATCTATCGGTATGTGTAGTTTGCCTCACCGGTGGGTGCATGGTTAAGTCGATCGGATGAACGAATCATCCGGCTGACGTCATCGGAAGATGTCTTCAGTAAAGCCATCAGATGATGTATGTTTAATTTTATCAGAAGATGTCTTCAGTAAAGCCATCGGATGATGTATGTTTAATTCTATCGGAAGATGTAGAATAGGTTTTGTCGTTTAGTCATCGGTGGTTGTAGAGTAAAGTCGACCGGATGAAGGAAATCAACCGGATGACGTCATCGGAAGATGTAGAAAGTATTTTGTCGTCTAGCGTTCGGTGGATGAAGTGTATTCCCCCACCGGATGATGTAAATGGTGATTTGTCGTTTAGTGACCGGTGGATGTCGTGTGTTTGATCCACCGGATGACTTAGAAAGTCTTTTGTCGTTTAGCCTACGGCGGATGTTTTGTGTTAATTCCACCGGATGACGTAGCCGAAGTGCTGTCGTTTTGGTTATCGGATGAGTCTTTTGTTTCTGCTCCTTCCGTTGACTTTATTCATCGGCGGATGCATTTGACTTTTACAACTCTTAAAGTATTTTGCCATCTAAACTCTATTTTCTGTTGTCCGATTACTTTCAACATTCCAACCGACTATCCAAATATCATTTTCATGGTTTTGTTTTATTTAAATGATTTTCCGCTGCAAGTTTTTTTTAAAAAAAAATAAAAATAATAAGGTAGTAGTCTCAGTCATGTACGAGCATGATGTAGCGAACCGGGTTTAGATAATTCGGGGCGTTACACAAAGTGCATAGGAAGTTAATGGCATTTATGATTTACTTTGATGATTTATATAATTTGTTTGTGATATGCAGTTATGAGTAGATTAAGTTATAGAATTAGTGTTTTGTAGATATTATGTTGTGTTTGAATAATGAACTTGCTTAGAAATTAGAAGATATGTTTATGTGCAATACTTATGAATCATGCATTTTGTTTTATGAAAGCACAAGAAATGATTTATGCATCTGTTTTATATAATAAAATCAGAAAGAAAGAAACGAAATGGAATGTACGTAAATGGTTATTTTCAGGGTGGAGCTTGAGTTAGGTTGTTGATAACTCTTAAATTAGAGTTATTTTATACGGTAATTAGTTGAAAGAACGTATATGAATTGAGTGAATGCAAGAATAAATTGGTAGGAATTTACTACAATTGCTATATAATGCTGCAGAATCAGTGCTATGATTTAATTTAATATATTCCCTGCATATTTTCTATTTTGAGCAGATTTTTCTCAATAATTTGAATTTTAAATTTTCGTATTTGAATGCAAAATTAATAGCAAGAATATCAACTCAATTGCAGGAGAGTCGTGAAGAAAGAGAAAATAAATCAAGAAAAATGAGGAAATTTATTGCTCTGAATATAATGAGAGAGAAGGATGCTGAAATCATGGAAGAGTAAAACAAATTAATTGAAATTTGGAAATCAGAAGGAAGAGCTAATTGGAAGAAAGAGATTTGGAAATTATTGAAGAAAGTTGAACGAGAACCAGACAACAAAGCAAATGGACGACAACTTCGGATGACAAATGAAAATGGACGACAACTTCGGACGACTTGGAAAAATGGACGATAGGGAGAAGTGGACGATAAAAGAAGAATGGACGATATGGAGAGAAAGACTGCGGATTTATGGAGGGAAAGCTGGCTAAAATCAAAATCGGTCGATAATTGAAAACGGTTGACAAACGACAAACGGATGACAGAGCAGCAGAAACAAAAATCGGTCGACAATCAACTAGGAAACAGAAAACGGTCGATGTAGAAAATCGGACGACAAATACAATCGAATGACAGAGAATGACAGAAATCAAAATCAGACGACGAAGAAAGCAATTATGAAGATTTTATCATAATGATAAGCCGTTGATCAAGGAAATCAGAGAGAGAATAAAGGCTAAAAAGAAGGAAACAGAATATACACAAGGAAGAGAGAAGATACACTACAAAAATAAGGGAGAACAAAAAGATGAAGAGAACGACATTCTGGAGAGGAGAACTCTGGATCTGAAGAAGAGGACTGACGACATTTTCTCTGATCTTCTTCTCCCTTTTCTTCTTTTTACTGTTTATGCTTTTTCTTCACACTATTATTTTGAGTTTTATTTAATTATGTCTAGTAGCTAAACTTATTACTTGGTTAGGACGATAGTATTCGTTACGAATTTTGCTACGATCTCAGTTTTGTTATTGCAATTGTTTATTGAACAATTATTTGTGATATTCCTTGCTGAATTCAGATCATATCGATAGATAGGTTGATGATCCATGTTTATATTGTATCGAAAGATAAATATAAATTTTAAGATGCATGAATAATTAATCGGATTAAATTGTTACAAAATAGTTAGCATTGATTCGATTGGTAATAAGAATGAGGCAATTATGAAATTCAATGTTAGTTACATTCCTTCAAGGTTAAGAGAAATTATAAATTGAATTTATCTAGGCAATTTGAAAGAATATTAGAATTAATTTATTCTTGCTGTTCATAGATAATGTTGCATAGCATTACCAGAGCATCAGTAGTAAAATTATTATAACGGAGAAATCGATCCTAGCCAAGGCTTCCATTTACTGATTTTATCTCGTTTATCCTGTTTTCTTTTATTACATTATCATTCGGATTTATTTCTAATTATTGTCATCATTCATTTTAATATTTTTAAATAATTTTTATAGCAATTAACTCAATTAACAATATCTTCGAGGGATCGATATTTTTACTACTTGAAGCGATATGTACACTTGCGTAAAAGTGTAGAAAATCACTAACAAGTTTTTGGCGCCGTTGCCGGGGATATTCCTTAATTGCGATCATTTTGCAATAATTATTTTATTTTATTTTGCATTATTTTATTCATTTTGTTTCTCTATTTTAAGGTATTCTTGATTTATGCCAGACGAAGAAAACGCATAGGATCTTGTACCTATAGATCCAGAAATCAAAAGGACATTCAGAGCAAGAAGAAGACAGCAACAACAACAGTTTATTGAGGGAGAAAGTATGGCGAATGCAGAGGGAGAAAGAAATAATGTCGAACGTGTTATTGATGACAAAGACAGACCTATTCAAGACTTTGTTATACCAACACTCAATGATCTGAATCCTGGCATCGTAAGACCAGACCTTCATGCTATTCGATTCGAGCTTAAACCGGTTATGTTCCAGATGCTTCAAACAGTCGGACAATTCAGTGGAGTAATTACAGACAACCCTCATCGTCATTTGAAAGTGTTTGGCAAAGTTAGTGATTCTTTCAACTTTCCTGGAGTATCTGCAGAGGCATTGAGACTAAAACTTTTCCAATATTCTTTGAGAGATCGAGCCAGGGATTGGTTAAACAACATTCATTCAGACACTATCACTACTTAGGGGGATCTTGCTAAGAAATTCATTATGAAGTATCACCCACCAGTGAGGAATGCAAGGATGAGAAATGAAATAACAAGCTTTCAACAGAGGGATGGAGAATCCCTCTATGAAGCATGGGATAGATTTAAAGAGTTGCTGAGACAGTGCCCAAATCACGGGATCCCTCATTGGATTCAGTTGGAAACGTTTTACAACGTATTAAATGGACAAACCCGATCGATCATTGATGCAGCAGCCAATGGAACACTGCTGTCAAAATCTTTTAATGAGGCATATGACTTACTGGAAAGAATGGTGGTGAACAGCTATCAATGGCCATCAGGCAGGAATACACCTGCGATGAGAACACCTGGAGTTTATGAAGTATATGAAGTTGCTGCTCTTAATGCAAAAATAGCTTCATTAGAAAATGACATGAAAGCTATGAACAAACAGCAACAGCCACAAATACAGAAGATTTCATGCATTTTTTGTGGGGAGAACCATGATGATAGCTCATGCCTTACGAACCCCAAATCCGTGAATTATGTAGGGTATAACCGAAACAATAATCCCTTCTCACAGACGTACAACCCTGGATGGAGACAACATCCAAACTTCTAATGAAATTCGCAACAACAGAGTAATGCAATACCTACAAAATCTGCTGATAATTACGCCCAGAATTACACTCAGCAAGTTCAGAAGCTAGTATCTCAAGAAAAATAAGATAATTTTGCAAGGGAATATGCTTCAAGGACAGACATAATATTACAGAGTTTAACAGCCTCTATAAAGAATATTGAAACCCAGCTGGGGCAGCTAGCGCAATCTGCAAATTCGAGAAGCATGAGACAATTACCAAGTGACATTGAAATTCCACAGAGACCGAGAAAGGAACACTGCAAGGCTATTATATTAAGGAATGGAAGAGAAGTAGAGATTCCAGAAAAGCCACAGAGGGTGGAGAAACCAAAGAATAATAACCAAGAAGAAGCAAAAGACAAACAACCCAGTACTGAGGGTTTACAGGAAAGAGAAGTGATGATTGAGAAAGAGAGTACTGAGGAGGCTGAAGAGAATAATCTGGAATCTGGAGAAATTAATATCAATGTTGTAGCTCCGCTCGCAGCATCGCAACAACATCGACATGCAGAAATGCAACTCCAGAAACCTCCTCCACCGTTTCCACAGAGGCTACAAAAATACAACCAAGAAAAGCAGTTTAAAAAGTTTCTGGATGTTCTGAAACAATTGCACATCAACGTACCTTTGGTAGAAGCTCTTAAACAGATGCCAAATTACACGAAACTCATAAAAGACATTTTATCCAAAAAGAGGAGATTGGGAGAGTATGAGATGGTGGCCATAACAGAAGAGACAAGCTATATCCTACAGAACAAGATTCCACCAAAATTAAAAGATCCTGGTAGTTTCACCATCCCATGCACGATTGGTAATAGTTATGTTGGAAAAGCTCTATGTGATTTAGGAGCAAGTATTAACCTAATGCCCATGTCGATTTTCAAGAAACTGGGAATAGGAGAAGTTCGACCCACAACTGTAACTCTGCAACTTGCTGATCGCTCACTGACTCATCCTCAAGGGAAGATAGAAGACGTGCTCATGAAGGTAGACAAATTCATTTTTTCAGTAGACTTCATTATTTTAGATTACGAAGCAGATCATGAAGTGCCCATTATTTTGGGATGACCTTTTTTTGCTATGGGAAGAACATTAATTGATGTCTAGAAAAGTGAACTTACAATGAGAGTCAATGATTAGCAAATCACATTCAATGCGTTGAAAGCGATGAAATTTCCAGATGACGATGAAGATTGTTATTTGATAAAAGATGATGAAGTGTCACATGACGAAAAAAAACATTCGGTACCAGCAAACAACAAGAGAAAAAGCTATGTAAAGAGAAAGAAAAAGAAAAGAAAATGGCGCGACAGAGAAATACAAAAGCAATTTTTTGAAAGAGTGATAGAAGTTTATCCATATGGCACCTTGGAACTATGAGATAAAAAAATGGGTCAAAATTTCAAAGTAAATGGACAGAGAGTAAAGCTTTATCATAGAGAAAAATTGACAGAAATTGCCTCAATTACTCTCGAGGACAGTAAAGAAAAGTGACATATGGAGAAGTCTGGCTGTGGCGACCCCAACCCGATCAGGGCCGCCACGGACTTGCCGTGACATAACTATTACCTAAGCCCTCGTATTTCTCATAAACTTTTTCTTTTTCACTTAACACTTTAAAGAAAACGGACCTAGACAATTGACCCACCTCTAACAACCTTTAGGGACTAACTTTGACTTAAACATTAAACATTTGAGCGTAAAACATTTCGACTTTTAAAACATTTAAAACTAGACTAAAACCATTAATAACTTAAAACAAATAAAACATTTAAAACAATTAAAGTAAGATCAATTAAAACACGACACTAATATAACCTATACTCAAGAAAACAAACTGCGTGGATCGCTCTAAAAATCGAGCGTATCCTTACCTGTTTTAAAATAACCAAACAGTTCAAAATACCCAAACAGTTTCAGTAAAATTCTAAAATTTAAACTCCACATTCTAATCAATCTACTACTACTACATATACATCAAAACTCGACTGTTCATACATTTTTCTATCAAAACATCTAATCTACATACTTAAACACTTTGATACTTTCACAAATTAAACCTACACGTAGACCTACTAACCAACAAAACTAACTCACATCATTCGACATACATCAATCAAGCCATCGGATCATCAAGCCAAAACACACCCCGTCGCCACGAGCACCACCCATCGACCACCTATTCCTTGTCATCATGAGGAACTCTCACCTTCACACCTGTCACCTACATCATGCAATATATACAGTAAGCCTAATGCTTAGTAAGAGAATGCATTAAACATAACATTTACATATATGCATGACATTTGTAAAACCGTTTCGTTTCATTTCGTTTTGTAAAACCTTTTTCTTGTCCCGTGAAAAACATTCATTTAGTCTCGTGAGAAACATTCATTTAGTCCCGTGAGAAACATTCATTTAGTCCCGTGAGAAACATACATCATTCCCGTGAGAAACATACATCATTCCCGTGAGAAACATTCATTTAGTCCCGTGAGAAACATTCATTTAGTCCCGTGAGAAACATTCATTTAGTCCCGTGAGAAACATTCATTTAGTCCCGTGAGAAACATTCATTTAGTCCCGTGAGAAACATTCATTTAGTCCCGTGAGAAACATTCATTTAGTCCCGTGAGAAACATTCATTTAGTCCCGTGAGAAACATTCATTTAGTCCCGTGAGAAACATTCATTTAGTCCCGTGAGAAACATTCATTTAGTCCCGTGAGAAACATTCATTTAGTCCCGTGAGAAACATTCATTTAGTCCCGTGAGAAACATTCATTTAGTCCCGTGAGAAACATTCATTTAGTCCCGTGAGAAACATTCATTTAGTCCCGTGAGAAACATTCATTTAGTCCCGTGAGAAACATTCATTTAGTCCCGTGAGAATTCTCGGAGAAACATACATCGTCGGAAATATCACGTGATCGTTCTGTACTTCAACGTTTCACATATCATCTTTAAATCATTATCGTTCAATTCATCGTAAAAACATGCTCATAAATAGTTCGTATGCACCTTTTATAAAACATGATGCATGAGAAATCTATGTACGACATATCATCAAAACATATCATCAAACAATTCACTACGTACATGGACATATACTATTCTTAACGAACTTCACAAACAACTAACATTCTAAGCTACCCGACTCATTAATCCTCACAATCAGAAAATCATCACCAAAACGGAAAAACCTAACGTTGACATGATGTAGGGCCTTAAGGGCCGGAAGCCTAACATCCACTTACCTGGCGTCCTGGTTATGCCGAGCACCGTCCAAAAGCCGTATCCACCTAAGGCATTTCATAAATAAAAGACATTACAATCGATCCTAAATAAACGAATCTCAAACTTAAACTAAGCTCCTAGCTAAAGCAACTTCTCCTAAAACTTTCATTTTCTCCATTCGGGCATTTCATCGAGCACGTGGTGCTCACAATTTACTTAACCTCCATTAATGGTTTTCCAATAATCTCTAATATCCAAACTTTAACCTAAATCCACCAATAATCACCAATTCATTTAATCTTCCTAAATAACGACAAGTGTAATCACTAATAGGCCTAAAAGCATAATACCATAAATTTCTAGCTAAAAACTAATTAAACGGCCACTAATTTGGGTTTGGTAAAAACCGACCCGAAACTCAAACGCGCGTAACTTTTGCGTCGGTTATCGGAATCGAACGATTCCAGCGGCCACGTACTCCTTTAATAACCTATTTTAATCTGCCAAAAGGAATTTTAAAACAAACGACCGGAGCTAGGTCAATTATTGCAAAACCCGATTCTGCCCTTTTTCGGAAAATTCCCCCTTTTCGATTTTTCATCAAATTCCACTCATTTCCTCCTCAATCGACCACATATACCCTCAATTAGAATAATCTAATCAAAAATCGAAGTTTCCAACCACAAACCCGAATTGCCCTAATCGGGCATTCACTGTTTTTCGCTCAAATTGAGCATTCCACGGCCAAGCAACAATAGCCGGTCCTAGGGTTGGCAAACCCACGCCGGTGTAGGATCGAGATTTGTCTAAGAGGGGGGTGAATTAGACTTTTTAAAACTTAATTTGATAAACAATATAATTTCTCTCGATTTGGTTAAATGCTTACAGCAGACAAACAAATAAAGTAAAGAGTAAGAGAGAAATTAACACCAGAGTTTTAACGTGGTTCGGCTCAACCCAGCCTACATCCACGCTTCAAAGTTCACCCCTTGAAGATCCTTAACCTTCTCCTCGAGAATAACCTGATCGGAATTTCGGGCTCCGATCAACTGCCTTTACATTTCAGGATTATACTTCACGGGCGATAATCCACAGCCTTTACAGATGATTTGATTTTGTAAAAATATAAAGCTCAGACTACAATCTCACAAAAGTGAATCTCAAGTTAGGATTGAGAGATGTAGAGAGGAATACAGAGTGTGCAATAACTTTCGCAGCTAGGGCTCAGAATTCAAATTTGGCAAAAGTTAGTCTTCGAGCCTTTTCTTCTGCTTATATACTCTGTATGAATTTGCTTCATGAAATTGAATGCTTCTTTCTTCAAAATGGAGAAAAGTTACCGTTGGGAAGCATCCGTACTGAAGCAGCTATCCGTTGCGTCTGAAATTGTTGTTCGTCGTCGCCATTAAAGGTCTGGAGTTAATGCTGAAAACGACGTCACTGTAGCTTCGCGGCTAACTTTGAATTCTGGCGGAAGATTACCGGAAGATGTAGCTTCAAAACACTTGACACGTCATCGGAATGAGTAAGCTTCAACAAAAGTCACCGGCATATGTGTCTGGAAGCTTCATCGGCAGGCGCAACGTGAAAATTCGTCGGCAGATGCATCAAAGTCCATCGGCATGTGCAGCTTAAAAGCTATAGGCAGGTGTAGGCGTTGAATTCCATCGGCAGACGCATCTTTAAATTTCACCGGCATGTGCATGCTTTTGTTATCATCTCCTTTTGTCGTTTAGTCAATCGGCAGGAGTAGCTTCAAACATCATCGGCAGATGAGACAAATAAGCACTGACTACGTCATCGGTAGATGTCTTCAAATATCATCGGCAGATGTAGCATATAATAACTTTGACACGTCATCGGCATCTGTCTTCAGAAACAGCTATCGGCAGAGAAAACATGTACTGACTTGACACGTCATCGGCATATGTCTTCAGAAACAGCTATCGGCAGAGAAAACATGTACTGACTTGACACGTCATCGGCATCTGTCTTCAGAAACAGCTATCGGCAGAGAAAATATGTACTGACTTGACACGTCATCGGCATATGTCTTCAGAAACGCTTTTGGCAGATGATAACTTCTAAACGGCGTCTTCTTCTGTTTAGCAATCGGCAGAGGCTTCCATTTTTTATGTATAGTCATCGGTAGAAGCACGCGTTTTACAGCCCTGTTTTTCTGTTCTGCTCTGTATACTCAAACCGATTTTATTAGACAACTAAAATACCCTTTTTCAGGGTATTGTCAACCAAACTTGTATTGATAATTCTTATTTAAATACATATAATCAAATTGTATACTTAATACACAAATACATAATCAAAAACAAATTATGACTTAAATACTCTATAAGTCAACAGCCGGAAGCAGCCCATTCCGACCGGTGATCGGAGCTCAATCGAGCTCGCCACACACACCACAAACCAAACCGAAAAAGAGAAGGAAACAGAGCCATACCATCGGTTCGTGCGCGGAGGTAGGTCGGAAACCGCACGTCGCCGTCGTCTGGCCGGAGAGGGTCGGAAATCGCCGGCGGTGGCCGTCGATCGCCGCTCGCGTCGCCTCCTCCTCCTCCCCTGCTCTCGCTGCTCAACGTCAAACGACAGAATGGCTTGGTTTTTATTTTTATAAAAACTATAATAATAATAATAATAATAATAATAATACTTATATCAATAATCCTATTAATTCCTATTAACACATTAATATATCGTTTTGCCCTTCCGTAAATTCCGTAAAATCTCGTTCTTAATTATAACCCACGGCTTAATTTCACTGGAAATACCCGAATCTAAATTAATTAACCAATTAGGTTAACCAAACTTATTCATTTTTCTTTTAAATTACTTAAAACAATTATTTATTAAACAATTACCTATTATTTTATTTTCCCTTAAAAATCTCGGGTGTTACACTGGCTGAAGACTTGAAAAACTTAGCGCTATTAGGGAGGCAACCCTCAATAATATCCTTTTATTATATTCTTTAATTTTATTTGCATTTTTATTATTTTTAGGTTTGAATTGGTTTATTCTGATTTTTATTTTTATTTTTATCATCACCGTATTTTCTCTGGAGGTTTTTGTTAGGGTTAGTTGACCGCCGCAAAATTACCATCGAAAGATCAGTGAAACCCGTGCCGCTCCTTTAAGCGCCCGAAGGAAGAATAATACCAGAGAAGTCCTAACCCCCTAGCTTTATTTTGTTCTATTTTTAAGTTGATTCTGTGAACTCATTTTGTAGTGACAGTGGGGACACTGTCATCTTTAAGTTTGGGGGTAGAGGAAGGTAAATGGGATAGGCGTTTTCGGATGCTTGTTTTGTTCTGATGCTAGTTTTCACTGTTGGTTGGATAAAATCATTTTCTGCTGCTGATTTCTATGCCTTATTTAAAGTTTCTATGTCTTGTTTCTGTTGTTTATCATGGTTGTTTATTAAACATAAAAAAGAGAGTAATGAAATTTCTAAGTGTTCCCCAATTTGAGCAAGTTTAATGAAAAATGCCTCTATTGCATAGTTTGAAAAGTTAAGTAAGAATTATTCCCTTGAGCTAAATTTTTCCTAGCACACAAGCTTCTTTTGGTTATTTAGGAATATTATCTCTTCTAGTCATTACAATTATATCTAGGTATCAATAATTTAGTGTTTGATGAAAAAAATTAGCAATGAAAGACTTTTTCTAAAAAAATATATATAATAAATAATAAGTTTGGGGGTTATATAAAAAAAAAGAGAATAAATGCAATTTCCTAATCTACTTTCAATTTCGAGTGAGCCTTTTGGATACTCGATGGGTAGAAATAAATTAGAGGAACTTTGGGAGGAACTCCGTTGCATATTTATGAGCTATACTCCTCTATTTGATATAATTATATATATCTTGAGGTGACACTACAGAGTAACCGGAGGACTTCATCACCAATGTTGTCAATCGCGTAAAAAGGTAGTGTGACTTATAGATAAAGTCAATGTAAAAAAAAAAAAATTATCCCCCTCACTTATTTAAAAAATATATATAAAATAATAATAATAATAAAAGAAAGAAGAAGAATCTTTGAAAGCTAATGGATTTAGAAAGAACATTAAAGAGTTGACATCCTATGATATGTATTGTGATTTGTAGTTTTGATTGTTGAACTTAGCAATTCAAATGGAGTTTGAGCACACACACACTTAACAATTTAGTTCATGGGAAATAATTCTTTGTTGATTGATCTTAATTGTGATAGTAGAATTTTTCAAGAATTTACAAGTTGGGACACTTTGAAAATTGCATGGAATTAAGTAATGGTGGCTTGGAATTTGTTTTATGGTGATTTTATTTTGCATCACTCGAGGACGAATAATGGTTCAAGTTTGGGGGTATTTGATAACTCTTAAATTAGAGTTATTTTATACGGTAATTAGTTGAAAGAACATATATGAATTGAGTGAATACAAGAATAAATTGGTAGGAATTTACTACAATTGCTATATAATACTGCAGAATCAGTGCTTTAATTTAATTTAATATATTTCGTGCATATTTTCTATTTTGAGCAGATTTTTCTCTATAATTTGAATTTTAAATTTTTGTATTTGAATGCAAAATTAATAGCGGGAAGATCAACTCAATTGCGGGAGAATCGTGAAGAAAGAGAAAACAAATCAAGAAAAATAAGGAAATTTGTTGCTCTGAATATGATGAGAGAGAAGGATGCTGGAATCATAGAAGAGTAAAACAAATTAATTGAAATTTGGAAAATAGAAGGAAGAGTAATTGGAAGAAAAAGATTTGGAAATTATTGAAGCACGTGGAACGAGAACCAGACAACAGAGCAAATGGACGACAACTTCGGACGACTTGGAGAAATGGACGATAGGGAGAAGTGGACGATAAAAGAAGAATGGACGATATGGAGAGAAAGACTACGGATTTATGGAGGGAAAGCTGGCTAAAATCAAAATCGGTCGATAATTGAAAACGGTTGACAAACGACAAATGGATGACAGAGCAGCAGAAACAAAAATCGGTCGATGTAGAAAATCAGACAACAAATACAATCAAATGACAGAGAATGATAGAAAACGGTAGAAATCAAAATCAGACGACGAAGAAAGCAATTATGAAGATTCTATCATAATGATAAACCGTTGATCAAGGAAATCAGAGAGAGAATAAAGGCTACAAAGAAGGAAACAGAATATACACTACAAAAAGAAGGGAGAACAAAAAAATGAAGAGAACGACATTCTGGAGAGGAGAACTCTGGATCTGAAGAAGAGGACTGACGACATTTTCTCTGATCTTCTTCTCCCTTTTCTTCTTTTTTTTGTTTATGTTTTTTCTTCACACTATTATTTTGAGTTTTATTTAATTATGTCTAGTAGCTAAACTTATTACTTGGTTAGGACGATAGTATTCGTTACGAATTTTGCTACGATCTCGGTTTTGTTATTGCAATTGTTTATTGAACAATTATTTGTGATATTCCTTGCTGAATTCAGATCATATCGATAGATAGGTTGATGATCCATGTTTATATTGTATCGAAAGATAAATATAAATTTTAAGATGCATGAATAATTAATCGGATTAAATTGTTACAAAATAGTTAGCATTGATTCGATTGGTAATAAGAATGAGGCAATTATGAAATTCAATATTAGTTACATTTCTTCAAGGTTAAGAGAAATTATAAATTGAATTTATCTAGGCAATTTGAAAGAATCTTAGAATTAATTTATTCTTGCTGTTAATAGATAATGTTGCATAGCATTACCAGAGCATCAGTAGTAAAATTATCATAACGGAGAAATCGATCCTAGCCAAGGCTTCCATTTACTGATTTTATCTCGTTTATCCTTTTTTCTTTTATTACATCATCATTCGGATTTATTTCTAATTATTGTCATTCTTCATTTTAATATTTTTAAAAGATTTTTATAGCAATTAACTCAATTAACAATATCTTCGAGGGATCGATATTTTTACTACTTGAAGCGATACGTACACTTGCATAAAAGTGTAGAAAATTACTAACAGTTATCCATGCCCATGACTAGAAAATTGTCCATGTCCAGGACCAGAAAATGTGTCTATTCTCCCCTAGTATGTCCTCCAATAACTAATGTCAAATAAAAGAAAAGAAATAAGTAAAACAGAAACAACATGTTGTATTTACTATTTTCATGTTTATAAATTTTCATATTATGTATTACTTGCTAAGCAATAGGCTCATTAGTTTGAACTTTGTGATGTAGGTGAAGAATTTACAGTGAGAATTTCGAGCCTCGGCTAGATTGAAGGACGCAGTTGAAGAAGTATGTTCATGGTGGATGCTTGTGGCTGTTAGAGCGACTTTTGACCCGTGGACAACTCTTAAATATTTTGGTACGAATTTTGTATAGATTCGAAAGGTCTTGTTTAAATGAATTTTGTAACTGTTAGTAATGTTTTGATGTAAATATAAAGGTTGATGTTTTATGAATAAATGAAATGTTCTGTTTAAATACAGCTTGATAGAAAATTGTATTTGAACCAAGGGTTTACTACATTTTAAAGACTTCTGCTATGCAATTTATGATTTACGGTTTTATAAAAAAGAAAAAGATGCTGTGAAAGTTATAGGGATGTTGAGGGTTTGGATTGATATCATGAGTATGTTTTGTATTGATCTTATGAATGAAAAAAATAAAGGATAGTATGGAGATTTATTTGGAGAAAAAGTTTGAATAAACGAAAAGAGGATTTTTTTCAAAACGTATTTTTTATACGATTTCAATTGTTTACAAGTGTTTTAAGTAAAGTTTTAGCGTTTCCAAAATCTTTTGCGAAACATTTTTGGAATAAAGATTTGATATCCAGATTTCTTTTTGATCCGGGTCATGACAGTTAGTCGACCATTGGCTTCTATATTTTTCTTGGAGATTTCTCTTATCTCTTGGAAGAGTAAGAAGCAAGATGTTATTTCTAGGTCTTTCACAGAAGCTGAGTATCGTGTCATAATTATCACCACTTGTGAGACTATTTGGCTACGTTGGTTACATGGAGATATGAGTATTCTTCTTCGTCAACCTACTGCTCTCCATTGTGATAATCAGAGTGTCATCCACATTGCACATAATTTAGTCTTTCATGAAAGAACGAAACATATTGAGATTGATTGTCATCTCACTCGTCATCATCTACAACTTGGCACTATTACGCTGCCTTTCGTCCCTTCCTCGTTGCAGATAGCTAATATGTTTACAAAGGCTAATTATACTTTGCGCTTCCATTTTTTATTTGACAAACTCTCAATTCTTCTAGCTATGGCATCGTGAGTTTGAGGGGGGATGTTAGATTATATGTATTAGCTTCAAACTTTTTTTAGTAATTTACTTTACTTGTCTATTAACCCTAGTGATATAACACTTTTAGGTTGTATTATTCAATTACTCTTTTCTTATTCAATAAGATCTTCGTCTTCTCTTTATCAATTTCAACAGAGCAAACTTGATAGCCTATACATTAAGTTGTCAACTTCATTGAAATTTACTCAATATTTTTCACACCAAATATCATGGTTTTTAATGATGAGTTATTTTACTTGTAGTAAATTTCTTGATAACTCTAGAAAGTTTACATGCTTCAAAGAAAAATACATTACCTGTAATATGTAAAGTTGATAAAACTTTCACTGTCACATCAAAAAATTCTTTCAGCAATACTATAAACTCACGAATAACACAAATTTTTATCAACTGGACGACCACTTACCTTCTCATCTTTAAGAAATTCGTATAAATTGATTGTCATGTTCACCTAATTTTGTAAAAGTTTTTTCAAATTTTTCAGCGGTGTCCAATATTAAATATGTTGAGTTCCATCCAGTTGGAACATCAAGACATATGACATTTTTACATGTTCAATACGTGCTTTAAACTTTTGCAATCTATAAAGAGAAAATTTGACATATTTCACAATTTTATGAATTTATATGACGAAATCATTATGCTCTTTTAAGTCATTAAAAACAATCAAATTTATAATATAAGAAAAACATCTAACATGTACAAAACTTTCCATCAAACACTAAACCGTTCACATGTCTAATGCTTTAAAAATATTGAAACTCATAATCAAATAACCAACAACGGACATAGAATCAATACGCAATTGAATTTTATGACTCAAGTAACAATAAATATAATAATGTAAAAACTTTAGTACTAAATGTAGGGACAGTCCGACAACTAGAAATCTAGAGATACAAACACTAAAAAATACGTGAATTCAAATTATACGGTTTGCTAATCAACTATCTCTTCTAAATTAGACAAAATGTGACAAACTATATTCTAGACTATCCTAGATGAAAGGTCAGCGTTGGAAATAATAGAAACCCACAAATGTTGAGATCCTAAAACGATGCGTTTAGACTCTTAAACCCAAATACAAAAATCTCATGTCCCTCGCTATCTCCCATGTCTTCCTCGGTTCTTCTGGAATGCACGAGAGCTGTTTCCAAGCTAATTTATCGGCTCATCTTCGATCGGCCGATGGGCGGCGGTCCTCGGACCTTCCCAGGCGGTCTTAACAAGTGGCAGTGAAAGCAAAGCACGAGAAACGAGCTAAAGAAAAGGAGAGGAAACTTCTCGATCAAGAAAAACAGATCTATCAGGCACGAATTCTCTCAAACATCCGCACTAAATCTCTGGAAAATTTGATTCATTGGCGGAAATGGAACCGTCAACCAATCATAAGCCTATGAGCCCCGGCGAGCATATTAAAGCTCTAGCTAATAGGTTTATGAAAGAAGGAGCTATAGATTTGTGGAACGAGTCCGATGGTCCTTTAACTATATCGGAAGGACAAGATTTCATTGAATCAAGTAGGCGGAGTAGATTGATTTCATCACCTATTGACAGGAGGAAATTGATTTCTAAGAAACGTCATGATTCAAGAAACTACGAGAATATGAATTTAGGAAAATTAAGCCAACTACATGAAAGGTAGGAGTTACTCAGTGCAAAGTCAAAAAAGATTTCGTAGAAATGAGAGTTCTTCAAGTGATGATGAAGAGAATTATGGCTTAGAGGTCAACTTTGTAAAGGCGTTTTCGCATAAATCGGCGCATAATATGGGGAATTTGCGTCACAGAGGAACAGATAGAAATGTCGCGACTAAAAAAAATTCGAGTTTTGATGGGCTTGAGAATTCAACTAGCGACGTTGACTCTAATTTTGACTTAAAAGAAGACTTAGAAAAGCTTTTTGCTATGAGTTCAAGGTGGCCGAGGTTGAGTGTGGGCAAAGAAGAATTCAGAAGTGACTATGAGGGATTGAGAAATGGTAAACGATGTGAGAATCGGGGCCAGAGGTTCTTTCGGAAAGTATGATATTAAGACAAAGAGGAGGGTGGTGCCGAAGCCATATGATGAGAAGAGTGATTTTGCAGAGCAGATTGAGCTCATTAGGCATGAATTAAGTAAAAAAAAATGCAGCTGGAAACCAAGAAGAACGGCGTGAGAAGTCAATTTTTACAGAAAAAAGGTATTGAAACTAAATTGCAACTAATGTTTTGTTCATCAATTTAACTATTACTTAATTGGGTTATTCTTTATTTTTGCTTTTCTAGATTCGATGAATGCGCCGTATCTCCATTAATGGTCAAGGCACTCTCCTCTGCTGGCTATCTTCAAATGACTTGTGTACAAGAGGCCAATCTTCCTATTTTCCTTGAGGGTAGTGTCATTACCTATTTGGTCAAATATTTCTTGATATACTTTGTTAAGGACTTGCATAAGCTGTTGAGAAGTACTTGCAAAATTGTGCTAGCCTTTTTGAGTCCTGTGTAGGTTCAAAAGAAAATATTTTATTGTGGAAAAGCACGAGTTTTTCTAACTTAGTCATTTGTTTTGTTTTTCTTTTTGAATTTGATCCACCTCTTTCTAGCTTTTTCATGCTTATGAAGTTGTACGTCTTGAAGTTATGTATAATCAAACTATCGATAATCAAGTGAATGAAACTACAGTTCTTAGAACCATGAAAATCATTTCACTCTTGCTCTTGATTGATGGAATTTTTTAAAATTACACACTACACAATCCACTGATATACCAAATTCTATAATGACATATTGATTTATTCAATTATCATTATACAATAATGTTTTCAATGCAAACTTGGGGCAGACAAGGATGCATTGGTTAAAGCTAAAACTGGCACAGGGAAAAGTGCAGCCTTTCTGGTACATGATATTTTTACTTTCTTTTTACAGCAGTTATTTTTAAGTTCTTTGAATTTGATTTTGTTATTGAACATAAGCAGCTTCCTGCTATTGAAACAATTTTGAAGGCTATCAGTAGCAGTACTAATGTGAGGGGTCCTCCAATATATGTTCTAATTATTTGCCCTACTAGAGAACTCGCAAGTCAAATAACTACCGAAGCAAATGTTTTGCTAAAGTATCATGAAGGCATATGAGTGCAGACTCTTGTCAGGGGAACGCGGTTTAAAGATGATTAGAAACGACTTGAATCGAATCTTAGCCAGGTTTCATCTGGATTTTATACCTGTTCATCTATTTTATCAACATCATGGTAGTGAAAGTGTACGTGTGAAACTAGATTATTTTTTCTTCCTCGTGGGTTACATGTCAAACTGATTTTTTGTTCTTTTTAATTGAATTGGCTTTTGTAGATAATAGTTGCCACTCCTGGTAGGTTGACGGTGTAACACCCGTTACAGACGGACCATGTCGAGAGTAGATATTCTTTGTCGGTGCATTTGATGGCATTGAAAATGCTCATACTTGATGAAGCTGACCTTCTATTGGACTTGGGTTTTCGAAAAGACATGGAGAGTATTGTTGATTGTTTGCCTCGCCGGCGGCAGTCACTTCTCTTTTCTGCTACTATTCTAAAGGTGGTGAAAAGATTTCCTGTATTTACATCTAATTTTGAAAGAAGTTTTATGTTACATTCACTAGTAAATCATGAACATGTAGGTACGAAGAATATCTCAGCTTGTTTTGAAAAGGGAACATGTTTATCTCAATACTTTTGGGCTTGGTTGTGTTGAAACTCATCTTAAGATAATGTCAACTGTATATTTCGGAACATAGCTTTGATATAAGGAATTTTATCAACCTTTGTCTTTAAAGTTTCTACTTGTCAAAGAGGTCCTGAACTAACTGGGTCTTAAATGTTTCGTTAGCCACACTTAATATAATTTATCAAGTTTTTTTCATTTAAATTTATAAATTGACCAAGAGGTGAAACAAGTAAAACTAATAACACCTTGATATATGTAGGTCAAACAATCCTATCTACTTGCACCGCATGATGTGCATCTTCAAATTGTGTACCATCTTCTGAAAGAACATACCTTACAAATGCCAGATTACAAGGTAAAATGGTTTCATTTTTTTTTAATTGACCCATATGTTTTCTGTTTGTTCGTTGGGAACTAATTTGTTAAACTCTGCTCTGATTATTGTTTTTTGTACGACTGAGATGGTGACATCACTCATGTTTATACTTCTACGAGAGATGAAAATGAATGTTAGAGATATCCATTTAAGAAAACCTCAACTTTACCGAACTCATATTTTCGAGGAATTCAAGCAGTCAAACCAGCTAATTCTAGTTACATATGATGTTTCAGCATGTGAAATGAATTATCCTGATGTTACTTTGGTCATACAAGCAAACTCAATGAACTGAAAAATTTGATGTTTTTAACCATATATTCTATGTGTTCTTTGGTAGCTGAAGAAATACAATCAACATGAAAAATCAAATTGTATTAATTTACTTGAGCAATGTATATGGCCTAAATTGTCTATTAGATTTCGTTTAACTTCTTTACAGATGGGTATTCCATTTGATACGGAGCAGTATATACATAGGCTTGGACGAACAGGACAGGAAGGCAAAGAAGGAGAGGGCATTCAGTTAGTTGCACCATGGGAAGAATATTTCCTATCAGAACTGAAAAATCTGCCCCTCGAGAAACGTCATGTACCGCGCATGGATTTAGATTCAAAACTCAAGGTTCTCGATTATCTTAATATGCTTATTTTATTTCCATTCGTTTGATATTTTTATCTTGGTCTTCCAAAAAATTTTAATTATGTGAACTTTGGAAATGGTTGAAAATCCATGTTATCTAGTTGTCAATTTTATAAATTTTCAACAACTTCAAAGTAGAATCTATAGTTAACAGCAAGATTATTTTATTGATTAAATTGAGATTTGCATTGAGTTTCACATCTTGAGAACTTGATAGCTTACCCGAAATATATTCTAGAGTCTTGACTAGATCGAATTCTGGGAGGCTTCTTTCTATTTTTGGCTCTGAATCAAACAATTTTGTCCAGTTTATTTGCCATTTCCGTATCAAGAACAGTAATCTGGGCATGATATTTGATTATTCTCTTCTACTTTTTTAATGTGGGCATGATATTTGATTCTCTTCTACTTTTTTAATGTTCACATCTTTGTGTGTTGCAGATTGAGAATTCAATGGCAAAAATTGATAGTAGCATAAAAGAGGGGGCATATCATGCCTGGCTTGGCTATTACAACTCAATAAGAGAAATTGACAGAGATAAAACCACACTAGTTGAGCTCTCAAACAAATTTTCCGATTCAATTGGGTTGCAAAAGCGGCCTTCTCTATTTCGGACAACGGCAGTGAAGATAGGCTTGAGAGATATTCCTGGTATAAAACTCCAAAAGTAGCTCCAACCGTCGCCAATTACAGTGTCGTAGATCAATGTGCTGAAATTCAAATGGCAGATTCTGTTTCACTGCAAGTTAATACTGCAAAAAGAAGTTATTAATTAATTTAACTCTAGTGTATTTTCATATGCCGATGGCTGGCCTTAGAAAATGTGTTGCTACGTTCGAAGTAGTCCATTTTTTCCTTCAATGTCTACAAAGAAATGCCATTAAAAACAATAAAATCATCAACCCTGACTGTGCAGACCAAAAAATAGTTTCCTTTTAGTCCACTGATTATGAACTGGATTGACTTTGTCGGCGGTTGTTGATTAAAAACACGATTTACCCTAAACCAAACCAGATCTAAACTAGACCGAACCGAACTTCTTGCAACTTAACAACTATGATAAATCTTGGTTTTGTATTTTTGAAGCTTTGGATTTATTATACCCTCTCACTCATTGTTGTGATGAAGAATAATAAATAAATAATAATTATTTAATAATTCCAAATCATGCTCTATTCATACGTGGGGAGTCATCTTGTAAGCAAATAATGGTAACGAAGTTACTCTTTTTACAAAAAAAAAATAGACAGCTTGTTGTGAACCATGGCAGTTCACGTATTGTTTCAATCAATCTTATCTAGAAGAGCTACATTTGCATGTTGATTACTTATTTGGATTTGAACTTGGACTCTAAATTGTATATTTTTGATTAATTGCTAAAGTCTTTGTATAATCCACACGCTGCAGCAACTCCACGTTCAAACATCAAAAGAGTTGAAAACCCACCATTATTTCGCAGCTCCATCTTGGACTCTCTTTACAAAAAATTGTGAACCATGACAATCACATATGGTTCAATCAATCTTATCTAGATGAACCACATTGGCGGAAGAAGAAATCTAGAGCATAATGCAAATTTACAAGCTATAGACATAAACATTAGCTAGTGTCTTTAGTTGTACCGTGATATGTTTGCGAAAGATCTACTAAGGTAAATACCAAAGTAGAAGATGAAATTCTGTTGATTTTAGGCACGACTCCAATATCTAACACCATTGAAAATTATCTCAACAGACTTGAGTGAGTTTATGGTGTAATGGCATAAGCTCATACAAATGAATTTATTTGCAATGGTACGTCTCTATTTTTATGGAAAGATAGTCAAATGATAAAACAACACTAGTTGAGCTCGCAAACAAATTTTCTGATTCAATTCGGTTGCAAAAGCTGCTTTCTCTGTTTCGGAAGACGACAGTGAATATGGGTTTGAGAGATATTCCTGGCATAAAACTCCAGAAGTAGCTCTAACCATCGACATTCAGCGTCGGAAGTAGTTCACTTAACTGACCATTCATAAGAAATAATCTAATTCACCTATTCAGCAAATGTTAGATTATCTCAGACCTTTATAAAACAGGCTGTTGAAATTGGTAATCTAACGATCTGAACAACAAAACTTTTGCTGAGGTAAAGAAGTAAAAACCCACAAAGTTTAAATTAAAAGAGAACAAGGATAAAATCTCAATCACCAGTTTTGACAGAGCTCATCTGCTTTTGCAACTCTTTATCGGCATTACTCAGAAACTGATCCCACCCACTTCCAGAGCTCGTATCTAGAAAGTCAAAAGGAACTGCAGTCTTAAGACCTGGCCTAACACCACACTGACTCTCTACAATCCTCAAACCTAAAGTCTCACCTCCGTCATCATGATTTTCCTCCAATTCTTCCCAAGAAAAAAGTAATGGCAGAGTAAATTCACACCAGGGGTTGAAATCCATAATCTTAATCCTCTCATCCTTTGTTATATATACGTCGAATGTGTAATTCTCGGATTCGAAACGTGAAAGCCCTTTAGAAGAAAAAAATTCCTCTATTAGTGCATGAATGGCACTTTTGTTCTCTGCTAATGCAGGATAGAATGTAGTGACCTCGCGCTGGGAAATTCCAACTAGCTTCTTTCTCCGTACAAAACATCGAAATTCCATCTCGGGTCGAAATGCAGGGTACCATTTTCGAAGTGCAAGATAAAATCTGAAGGGCCTTGATGAAGTTTTATCATCACATAAATCGTAAGCATGACATAGATCATGGACAAGAGAATCAGATGATTTAAGCAACAGAGCAATCTCACTGAATGAAGTGCAACGGAGCAAGCCAGTAGAGCTAATCCATGCAGTGTCCTTTGGTGCACTCCAATTCAACTTCGGGAAGACAGCACCACCAAGAGACTCGATTGAATCTTTGATCTTTAATTCTAGCTCTGGAAATGAAGGGGGTATACATGGTTCGTCTGATTCATCTTCAGAACCCTCTGTAACCTGATAATCTTCTTCCTCCCAAGGATTATGAACCCTATTTGGCAGGGCATCTTCGTTTAACACAGAAATAGGAAGAAGGAAAGAACCAGAATCATCAAGAAGGTAACTGACAAAGGCTTCTGGAAGCTCGTGGACTAGTGTTTTAATAGAAAGGGATTTGAATTTTGGGTACCATTCCTGAATTTGGCATCTGTTAACGTCTTCTTCCTTCATTTCTTGAATGCTGATTAAAAAGTAGGATAACAAAAATTCGACCTTTTCGAATTATCTGCAAAAAAAAAAAATTTCAAGGCATAATTAGAAACTAATTAAAAAAAAATATGATAAGCTTTGGAGTTTCTTCTCAAGGTAGATGTGATAATCCAGTGGAGAATTCAATGAATTTATTCCTAATAAATTTGCAATGGTTAAGTATAGTCAAAGGGAAAAAATGATCAGGTACAAGGTCGTAAATATTGAGTCAAGAACTATGAGAATAATAAAAGCAAACAAGAGTAATAATATTTTCTCTAATTAAAAACGTTAATAGAATTTTGCGGGAAAACAGTTTTATTCAAAGAAAGGGAGATGAAAAATACTCATACTAAGAAGGAGAGAGATTTGACAACAAAAAAGAAAGCTATTATCGACAAGACAATTAGAAATGGGGGAAATCATCAGAAAAAAGGGAAGAAAATGAAATCTCAAAGTTTCGAGCGTTTCAGCGTGATGATGTATCCAATCCTACTAAAATCAAGAAATTCTAACCTAGAATCCAGCAAGGAAGATCAGCGACCGACGGAAAGAAGAGAAAATTCCAGCTTGGGCAAGCAAGAAAAGGAAGTTAAGGGGAAAACTGGTTAAAAAATTGATGGAGCAAGTGGGAACAGTGGCAAAAGGATGCAACTGATGTATTGGATTCGATCAATTTTTTGCTCTTGGTATAACTCAATTGTCTGAAAAAACTCCAAGAACAAAGTGTGAAATAACCATCCAAACCCATGAAGAAATCAAAATTAGGCTGTATTGTGTAGGGATGATCATGGTCCGGTTCGGTTTGGTTTTTGGAGAAATTAGGACCAGACCACTAAATTCGGTTTTCAAATTTTTACACCAATAAGCATAAAATTTTTCTCAAAATCGGACAAGAACCGAACCAGAATTTTGGACTCGGTTCTGGTCCCATTCTGGTTCTCCCGAGTTTTTTTTTTTTGCAAAATATATAATGGACAAAAAATGAGGCATCTATTTATATCTCAGTTGAATGGTTATAAGACTTTTCATGCTTAAACATCTAAAACTATGATATAATTTTTTGTTTGCGCTAAAATCAAACTTCTTAAGCAAAGTTCGACAAAAGACAAGAATTCTGTACTTTTTTGTGACATACAGAGAATTATAAGTGATAACAGAGAGGAAATAGATATTATCCATGATAAATAGATTACGGTCTCAAAATTCTTACTGAAGTTTTAATTACGTTCTAAGGAACACTGGAGTCAGTTCACACTCCATAAAATATTAATCTTCTACGGGAAATGACAGCACAAAAGGACTTCCCCATCATTAAATCCCTGATCGTGGTTCCGTCTTTTTTCACTGTCATACACAGTTGCTTATTTGAGTCTCATAATATTCAGAAATAAAAACCACGACCTACAGACAGCCTGGATATGGAGAATGTATATTTCATGCATGACAACAACTTCCCAAAAGAGATTACTACCATACCATTTAATTATTTAAAGGTTGCCATTCTTAGGAATGTTATCAGATAACATGTAATGTTCTAGATCTACGAGGAGTGGAAGAATCACATCCAATTCAATTCATAATATTCACCGGCTAGAAGCTATCACACCAGTTACAATAACGACAGTTACTTCAAAACAATATAAGAGTGCAAAAGTCAGTCTTTGAGACGAGGTTCGCCTGCAAGTCAACCAAATTATATCCAGAAACTAGTTAATCCAAGAAAGTGTGGGCTGTGTATGTGATCATCTCGTTTAAATTGACGTGAAACATAAAAATGCAAAATTTAATTGCATTAACCCAAATAAATTATTCTTTAATAATGAAACTAGAAAAATCTCTACTTGGGCAAAGCTTCTTTCCTTGCATCTCTCGAAAAATCAACATCACATCCTAGCCATCCAAAATCATGAAATATTATTAATTAGCTTGCCTTTGAAAGTGCAATATCACATTCAGTTCTCAAAATGAATCCATTCACACGGCACGGCGACAGCATCAGTAGCAATAAACAAGGCAACAACGAGATAAAAATACCACCAAACAGAACCGAAATCTAACAAACAGAACCAAAATCTAACAAACAGAACAGAAAAAATTTATATCACAGTCCAAAAAAAGAACAGCAAAACCATACAGGGTCGGCACTCTCTCGGTGAAACCGAGAGAGTGCTCCAAATGCCAAAACAGAATCAATTGACACAAAAATAATAGAAATTAAACGTATAATACGAAGATTAATAGAAAAGTGAGAGCAGAACCAAACCTGTGGTGTTGAATCGTTTGATGATGCTCAGATGAAGTGCGAGTTGCGAAAAACGGCGAGACCCGGCGAGATACGGCGAGGGCGACTGGCGCACTGGTCGAGACTCGAGAGAAGGCGAGACCCGAGGAGATACGGCGAGGGCGACTGTCGCGAGCGACACTGCGAGGCGAGAGACGTGAGCGAAGGAGAAAGAAGAAACAGGGAGAGCGAGCGTCGAGGTCGAGCAACTGCGAAGCGTTCGACGACTCAGACGTTTCTTTTATGGTTTTAAGGTTACAATCGGTCCGGGTCTGTGGTTTCATGGATTTTGGTCACCAAAATCGAGAACCGAACCAGAAATTTCGGTTCTCCTTTAAAAGAACCAAAATCTGCTATTTTTTCAGCAGAACCAACCGGAGGACCAAATAGCTCAGTTCTGGTCTGGTTCTCAGTTCTAGTCGGTTCTTGCTCACCCCTAGTGTTGTGCAACATAATTATAAGGGAAATTACCGATTCAAACATCGAACTATACGAGTTTTTTATTTTAAATCTTAAAGTATCAAATTTAACGAATCAAACTTTAAAGTATAAAAAACATAACAAAACAAACCCTACCGTCCGTCCGATCTGCGTCCGGTATCCATTTTTGCCGTGTATCGGACGGACGGTTAATAAACGCGTCCGTCCGCTACATATTACGAACGGACACACGAAATGTTTGTCCGTCTGTACGTATGTTTTGCCTGGATGTCGACGCGTGGCTCGGACGGACGCTGCATTTACGCGTCCGTCCGTGAACCAGCATGTTCGTCCATTATTTTTAAGTCATTTTATAAACGGACGGACGCGTAAATACAGCGTCCGTCCGATCTCGCGATTTAAATCGAACCAGCGCCTGAAATCCGACAATTTCACCGCGCCCAAATCGATTTTCTCTCAAACTCTTGCAAATTTGTTATAGATTTTCAATCGGAAAACGCTTTGAGGTAATAACTTTATCCATTCTGATTCATATAGTTCAATTTTTATGGTAAATAACTCAGATTTTTGATCGATATTGAGTGCTCTAGTTTCGGGTAGTTTACCGGACGGACGCTATTTTGAGCATCCATCCGGTAAAACTGAAACCCGAAGACAGAGGCAGATTTGAATCAATTTTCTGATTGAGGCTAATTTTTTTTTAAATTCTCCAATTGCAGAATATACTATCATGGCAGATAGAGAGAGATTGACGATTAGACGAAAAGTTGGCCCGAGTCGTGGACCCTCAACTTCACAAGCCGGACCCTCAAACTGGCAAAAGAGGCCGACGGCACCTCCACCACGGTCGGAGTTTTTATCGATTGAATTTCGCAATCAGCATTGTCGAAAGCAGTTCGACCTGGATTTGTTACACCGCCAGGTAACGTTGTCGAAGACTGTGGACTTTACAGGATGGGAGTCCTTGTAGATCAAAGAAATGTTCGACAGAATCGGCCTCGACGAGGTGTATAGTCTACGGGGCGAAAGCTGTGATAGAATTGTTCGCCTATTCTATGCGAACATGAGCTGGACCGGGAGGTCCGGAATTATCAAGACCTACATATTGGGAAAGGAGATTTTCATTACCCCGGAGACAGTAAATCGGTTGATCGGATTTGCCGCAGAAGGGGCGGAGAGATACTACCACGTCCAACGGAAGTGTCCCTTCATCAGAACAGCCGAGGGAACAGAGTTCATTCGGCAAATTCATCGGAACGCTGACCTTGTGGCGTTCGTTAAACCAAGAGCGAAAGAGTTGAATGTAAGCCCGCGTCATCCACAATCTACTGTCACACACCATTCTACCAAGAGACATAGAGATCATGTTAGCTACATGTGTCTCTATATCATGGAGAAACTATACAACGGTTTAATATTTAACTCCGGCTTTGTGATTTTAAGCCATATGTGTGAGATTGGGCGTACAAGGAACAAGAATCTCTCCTACAGTGTCTTGATTCATAAAATTGTCGAGCATTTTTAGATTGAGTTACCTCCTGGAGAGCAGCTTAGATCACAGCGGGCCGGAGATGCATTTGGTTCGGATGGGCTTGTTGATACAGATGGGCTGTGGACGTTGAGGGGAGATGAGGGGGATGAGGGGGATGATGTAGGGCAACCCACTCATGTTCGGCAACCCACTCACACAGGGCAACCTCCGGAGGCAAATAGGGCGGATATGGCGTCTATTAGGGTGGATATGGTGCTGTTAGGGCGGATGTAGACTCTCTCTCAAGCAAAGTCTCACATATCGAGGTGACTATGACGGAGCATCACATAGAGATCATGAAATACCTCAGAGGGATGATGGAATACCACAGAGGTACGCGGCAGATGATCTAGGACTTGGCGGTTGCCAATGACGATGCCCGTCCGATGTCAAGCGATGACGACGACGATGCCGAACCAATGGTAGGCGATGAGGAGGAAGTCTAATCGGTGGGAGATAACGATAACGACGATGTCCAAGTGTAGGTACATTCCAACCAATTTTTCTCATTATTATTTTCATTATAATTATTATTTTCTAATATATCTTTCATTACGTGCAGATAGGAGATGATGGACTACCAGGATGATGGGGACTATAAGGAGGAAGTCTATTTTGATGTATATTAGTTTGACGAACAGTAGTTAGATTTAATTTAGTTTGATGTACTTTAATTTAGTTTGATGCACTTAGTTGGATGATGTAAACTTCTATAACTGATGCACTTTAAGTTGGATGCACTTAATGTTTGGGACATGTATTTATTTTTGGATGCAGTTGATGTTTGGTGCAAAATACTGAACTGTTTAGGTAGTCGAATATGCAGGATGATGAAGAGGTATGGAGGAGTAAAAAAACAAAGGAAACTCTGCCCAAATTTCTAATTTTGTCTCACATTAAACATCAAATTAACAATTTATCGTATAAAATTATTTTTAAGTACTATTTTCATCAATATATTAAAATAAACTAAATGAAGTAATTTCATTTTTACAAGTTAACCAAAAATTCTAATTAAGTCTCAAACTAGTGGACCTAAACCTATTAACAAGTAATTTTATATATTATAGATTGATTAATTCTAAGTAAACCTTCTAAATTAGACGGGTAGACAAAATCAGACCAGAATCGCAATTTTACCTGAAACTAGTTAAAATCCGATAAAAAATTATAAATTAGAAATTGGCCCGAGTTTTCATTGTTTTTTGGCTCTTCCATAGCTAGTATCATCCTGCATATTCGACTACCCAAACAGTTCTAGTATTAAACATCAAATAAACAAAATTATCATATAGACAAAATTAACAAAATTACTAATTGTTAACTCTCATTACAAAATAATTTGAAGTTGAAATGAATTGTACATCAAATTAAATTATAACAGACGAAATGCATAAAATAAAGATGCTCCAGAATGTCCTCGTCATCGCTTGAGATCCATCATCCTATTCCATAGCCGCGTATAGTAAATTCCTACATGTAATGAGAGTTATATTAAAATATAATAACCTTAGTTTGTTTAGATCATAATGGAAAAAAATATACCTGAGTCCTGTCAAATGTCTGGAAATCCATAAATGTGTCATGCGAAGCAGCAGCACCTGAACTAGATCCCTTCTCAGGACATGTGCGACTGTTATGCCCTTGACGCCGACATTTACCACACGACATCGTAGACTTCTTCTTAGATATTATCGACGTAGAAGGCTCATCCACATCGCACACTCTTTTCTTTTTCGGCCTACCAGGTTGGGGCCTTCTGTCGGGTGGAACGATTGGGATCGATTCTCTGCTTCCGCCCACATTGGTTGGCCATTAATGGGATGAATGAAGTGTGAATACATCTCCAAATATGTAGCTCGATGATAGTATATATGAACAAAATTTTCCACCGGCTCCCTCATGAAATAAATGCACGGAATGACATGAACACATGGGATTCCAGTAAGCTCCCACCTCCGACATGTGCACACACCTTCATTCAGGTCAACGGCATATTGTTCGTTGCCGTTTGCTGACCTCAAACCGTGCATCTCCCGCTAACTCAGCACTCCAACTGTGAGCTGGCTCTTTGAGATTCTCTAGTTTTTTTCTAATCTTAGGACACAGGACATCGTCTGACTTGAGTATCTCTTCGTATTTTTTTACTATACGAGTCATCATGTTCTTTCGAATCATCTCGAACATGGTCAGGATCGGTTTGTCCCTGGCCGGCAATATAGCTGAATTGAAAGACTCGCATAAATTGTTCAAGCCCAAGTCGCACTTGGAAATTACCGAAAACGCATGAGTAGCCCAACTGCTAGTCGGTGTTCGTCGAAGCCATGTATGGGCATCTGGGTTTATCTCATGCACTTTCCTCATTGCTATCTCAAAATATTCCCTTGTGATTGCCCTTGCTGCATTCCACATAACATCTCTATACGCTATGCCCCGAAATCGTCCCTTAAAGTTTCCATACACATGTATTTGGCAAAAACGGTGTTCGGCTAAACCAAATGTGTCGTCCGCAGCAGCCAACAACCGCTGAAATTTTAAAGAAAATCAGACTCAGTATAAAACAATATAACTACAACGCCCGAATAATAATAATAGTAATAATAATATATATCTTTTGTCGATCCGACACAAATGTCCATTCTCGTCCACGACCAATGCCTAAATCGTTCTGCAATAACTCCAAAAACCACAGCCACGAGTCATTGCATTCTGTCTCCACGTTGGCAACGACAATCGGATATACGCCATTGTTGCCATCAATACTTACTGCTGTGAGTAACTGGCCGGGGCAGGAGCCCTTCAGATGACATCCATCTAAACATATAATAGGTCTGCCCTGTTCCAACAAACCTGTCACACAAGCAGCCATACATACGTATATTCTTTCAAATATCATCTGTTCATCTCGCCCCTCACCCACTACGTTGCAGGATCGAGATTGTCTAAGAGGGGGGTGAATTAGACATTTTTAAAATTTCTTTAACTAATAGCAAACAAGCAACCAGTAAAAGTAAAAGAGAGATAGAGAGAAAATTCAACACACGGGTTTTTACGTGGTTCGGCCAAAACCTACCTACATCCACGCTTCAAGGTTTCCCCCTTGAAGATCCTTAACCTTCTCCTCACGAGAATAAACAGATCGAAATTCGGGCTCCGATCAACTGCCTTTTACAGGTCTGGATTGTTCTTCACGGGCGACAATTCACTGCCTTATACAGATTTTTGAGTTTGTAAATTGCAAGCTCAGACTACACTCTCACAAGGATTAAATCGAGAGGTGTAGAAGAAATACAGAGTATGATAAATTTCACAGGTTAGGGCTCAAGAATAAAATTCGCAAAAGTTGTTCCTTCGTGCTCTAACCTCGGCTTAATACTCTGGGGGGGGGGGGGGGGGGGGGGGGGGGGGGGGGGGGGGGGGGGGGGGGGGGGGGGGGGGGGGGGGGGGGGGGGGGGGGGGGGGGGGGGGGGGGGGGGGGGGGGGGGGGGGGGGGGGGGGGGGGGGGGGGGGGGGGGGGGGGGGGGGGGGGGGGGGGGGGGGGGGGGGGGGGGGGGGGGGGGGGGGGGGGGGGGGGGGGGGGGGGGGGGGGGGGGGGGGGGGGGGGGGGGGGGGGGGGGGGGGGGGGGGGGGGGGGGGGGGGGGGGGGGGGGGGGGGGGGGGGGGGGGGGGGGGGGGGGGGGGGGGGGGGGGGGGGGGGGGGGGGGGGGGGGGGGGGGGGGGGGGGGGGGGGGGGGGGGGGGGGGGGGGGGGGGGGGGGGGGGGGGGGGGGGGGGGGGGGGGGGGGGGGGGGGGGGGGGGGGGGGGGGGGGGGGGGGGGGGGGGGGGGGGGGGGGGGGGGGGGGGGGGGGGGGGGGGGGGGGGGGGGGGGGGGGGGGGGGGGGGGGGGGGGGGGGGGGGGGGGGGGGGGGGGGGGGGGGGGGGGGGGGGGGGGGGGGGGGGGGGGGGGGGGGGGGGGGGGGGGGGGGGGGGGGGGGGGGGGGGGGGGGGGGGGGGGGGGGGGGGGGGGGGATTTTTGGTCGTTTTCCTATCGGATGATGCAGTCTCTGAACGACTTCGATTTTTGTCGTTTTCCTATCGGATGATGCAGTCTCTGAACGACTTCGATTTTTGTCGTTTTCCTATCGGATGATGCAGTCTCTGAACGACTTCGATTTTTGTCGTTTTCCTATCGGATGATGCAGTCTCTGAACGACTTCGATTTTTGTCGTTTTCCTATCGGATGATGCAGTCTCTGAACGACTTCGATTTTTGTCGTTTTCCTATCGGATGATGCAGTCTCTGAACGACTTCGATTTTTGTCGTTTTCCTATCGGATGATGCAGTCTCTGAACGACTTCGATTTTTGTCGTTTTCCTATCGGATGATGCAGTCTCTGAACGACTTCGATTTTTGTCGTTTTCCTATCGGATGATGCAGTCTCTGAACGACTTCGATTTTTGTCGTTTTCCTATCGGATGATGCAGTCTCTGAACGACTTCGATTTTTGTCGTTTTCCTATCGGATGATGCAGTCTCTGAACGACTTCGATTTTTGTCGTTTTCCTATCGGATGATGCAGTCTCTGAACGACTTCGATTTTTGTCGTTTTCCTATCGGATGATGCAGTCTCTGAACGACTTCGATTTTTGTCGTTTTCCTATCGGATGATGCAGTCTCTGAACGACTTCGATTTTTGTCGTTTTCCTATCGGATGATGCAGTCTCTGAACGACTTCGATTTTTGTCGTTTTCCTATCGGATGATGCAGTCTCTGAACGACTTCGATTTTTGTCGTTTTCCTATCGGATGATGCAGTCTCTGAACGACTTCGATTTTTGTCGTTTTCCTATCGGATGATGCAGTCTCTGAACGACTTCGATTTTTGTCGTTTTCCTATCGGATGATGCAGTCTCTGAACGACTTCGATTTTTGTCGTTTTCCTATCGGATGATGCAGTCTCTGAACGACTTCGATTTTTGTCGTTTTCCTATCGGATGATGCAGTCTCTGAACGACTTCGATTTTTGTCGTTTTCCTATCGGATGATGCAGTCTCTGAACGACTTCGATTTTTGTCGTTTTCCTATCGGATGATGCAGTCTCTGAACGACTTCGATTTTTGTCGTTTTCCTATCGGATGATGCAGTCTCTGAACGACTTCGATTTTTGTCGTTTTCCTATCGGATGATGCAGTCTCTGAACGACTTCGATTTTTGTCGTTTTCCTATCGGATGATGCAGTCTCTGAACGACTTCGATTTTTGTCGTTTTCCTATCGGATGATGCAGTCTCTGAACGACTTCGATTTTTGTCGTTTTCCTATCGGATGATGCAGTCTCTGAACGACTTCGATTTTTGTCGTTTTCCTATCGGATGATGCAGTCTCTGAACGACTTCGATTTTTGTCGTTTTCCTATCGGATGATGCAGTCTCTGAACGACTTCGATTTTTGTCGTTTTCCTATCGGATGATGCAGTCTCTGAACGACTTCGATTTTTGTCGTTTTCCTATCGGATGATGCAGTCTCTGAACGACTTCGATTTTTGTCGTTTTCCTATCGGATGATGCAGTCTCTGAACGACTTCGATTTTTGTCGTTTTCCTATCGGATGATGCAGTCTCTGAACGACTTCGATTTTTGTCGTTTTCCTATCGGATGATGCAGTCTCTGAACGACTTCGATTTTTGTCGTTTTCCTATCGGATGATGCAGTCTCTGAACGACTTCGATTTTTGTCGTTTTCCTATCGGATGATGCAGTCTCTGAACGACTTCGATTTTTGTCGTTTTCCTATCGGATGATGCAGTCTCTGAACGACTTCGATTTTTGTCGTTTTCCTATCGGATGATGCAGTCTCTGAACGACTTCGATTTTTGTCGTTTTCCTATCGGATGATGCAGTCTCTGAACGACTTCGATTTTTGTCGTTTTCCTATCGGATGATGCAGTCTCTGAACGACTTCGATTTTTGTCGTTTTCCTATCGGATGATGCAGTCTCTGAACGACTTCGATTTTTGTCGTTTTCCTATCGGATGATGCAGTCTCTGAACGACTTCGATTTTTGTCGTTTTCCTATCGGATGATGCAGTCTCTGAACGACTTCGATTTTTGTCGTTTTCCTATCGGATGATGCAGTCTCTGAACGACTTCGATTTTTGTCGTTTTCCTATCGGATGATGCAGTCTCTGAACGACTTCGATTTTTGTCGTTTTCCTATCGGATGATGCAGTCTCTGAACGACTTCGATTTTTGTCGTTTTCCTATCGGATGATGCAGTCTCTGAACGACTTCGATTTTTGACGTTTTCCTATCGGATGATGCAGTCTCTGAACGACTTCGATTTTTGTCGTTTTCCTATCGGATGATGCAGTCTCTGAACGACTTCGATTTTTGTCGTTTTCCTATCGGATGATGCAGTCTCTGAACGCCTTCGATTTTTTGTGTTTTCTATCGGATGATGCAGTCCTCTGAACAACTTCATGTTTGACGTTTTCCTATCGGATGAGCAGTCTCTGAACGACTTCGATTTTTGTCGTTTTCCTATCGGATGATGCAGTCTCTGAACGACTTCTATTTTTGTTGTTTTCCTATCGGATGATGCAGTTCTTTTCTTCAACCGGTGGATATTAAAAATTTTTCTGCTACCAGTGGATATGAAATTCTCAGCCCTGTTTAACTATCACACCTAGAACACTTAACCAGATTCATTAGATAACTAAAATACCATTTTCAAGGGTATTTCCCAAAGATTAATCTCAAATGCATATTCATTATTTCTATCAATAAACATAATCAAATTACATAATAAACATACAAAACATCATCCCCCCAAAACATATTTAGACTTAAACATCATTTAAGTCAACAATCTCCCCTTTTTGATGATGACAAAATATAAGTTGTAAATTTGATTAATCATAACTCTCCTCCATAATCCTAGCTCCCCCACAATATATGCATTTTATCCAGTTACAAACACAGAGCATATCCAGAACTAGCATATCAAAATAATTTTATACTTCATGCTAATCATGCTCAATCAAATACATTAATTCTCCCTCATTGACATTATCAAACACAAGCAAAGAGACAGCAGAAGCAATGCATTCAACAAAACAATCGATGTAGAAAAGAAGATCAGAGTAATTGTATTAGAAGACCAATAAAAGTGTATATAAAAAAATCTATTTGAAGAAAGCTAAAAAATGATTCCAAAAAGCTTGTTGAACCCAAGAGGGCACTTCAAGGTTCGGATTGAAAAATGCATCCACAGTGCTGGAAGTGAATGAATATCATGAGGGATGAGTGGTTGATAGACCACCATGGCCTGACAGGGAGCCGGAGGTGGAGAAGGTTCTCTGTACACCACTATGTCCAGACATGGAGGAGGCACGACAGATGGACCAGCAGGAGAGGCAACAGGAGGAGAGAATGCCAGTTCAGCCTCCTGAAGATCCAACGACAGAAGGCGCACATCTTCAGCAACTGCTAGGCCTGGAAAAAGGAAGAGAAAGATCTTCATAGCAGGCCTCTGTGACACTGACAAAACTAGATGGTTCGGGTTCAGGTTCGGGATGCAAAGCTTCAACTGAAAATCAGGAGAGACTCAAGTTCCCTGACAACAATGCGTCTATCAGCAGCCATTTTCTGTGATATCAAATCAAGACCTGTATCCAAAGCGATGCCCATTTCCTTTTGGTTCTTGTCAAGCTTGGCATCTAGAGATTTTTCAATCTGACTTTGAATGGAGCTGAGAGCTGTCCCAATACTCTCAACGCTTGATTTCAACTCAAGGTACTGATCCTCACTCATAGAAAATCGTCTGTGATAAGTGAGAGGTGTGGCAGGAGGAGTTGGCAGAGTATGGACTTGAGTAGTTATTGGGATTATAGGAGCAATTTGTGGAGAAGCAGATTGGAGGACTGGAGAGATAGGTGGAGAAGCAGATTGGATGACTGGAGAGATAGGTGGAGAAGCAGGGAGTGAGGGCAACAAAAACGCAGGTGGAGGAGAAGCAGGAGTCTCTGGAATTGGAAGAGAAGGAACAGAGTTGCTTGGGGCTGGTGGAGGAGAAGAATGTCTTGTAGGAGGTGGAGGAGAAGAATGTCTCGTAGGAGGTGGAGGAGGAGCAAGTGACAAAGGTGGAGACGGTGGTGGAGCAGGCAGAGAGAGCAGCAAAGGTGCAGGTGGAGGAGAAAGAGGAAGGGGTGCAAAGGAGGGAGCTGAGAGTGCCTCAAAAATATAGGCTGGAGAGGTTGTTGCAGGATATCTTGGCACTTGAGGAGAAAAATGGGAGCGAGAAGCCTGAGAGTGAGAAGGGGAATTATCAAAGGCTGGGATTTCAGACTCATCCCCTCCTTCTTGAACTGATTCCTCAGGCAGGAGAAGCTTCCTCTTCCCCTTTTTAACAGCAGGTACCCTAGAAGCCTTCTTCTTCGGCTCATCCAAGAAGTATTCTCCCTTTCTGTTCCTTTTGATCCTCATCCTTTTCAATGTTGAAGCAGAATAGTAGCTCGAAGGTTGAAGCCGGAATGGATCATCGTCCTCTGGAAATTCTACCTCAAATTTCCCAAAAATCTTCATAAGAAGTAGGTTGTATGGAAGAGATGTAGACTTGCCGGAAGTACTCTGAAGCATTCGTCTTAAAACAACATATCCTATGTTGAAAGGAGTCTTGTTGTAGATTGCCATCATGACAAATAGTTCCATTATACTTACTTCATCATAATGACCGTTCTTGGGAATGATATTATATCCTATCATTTAGTGAAACAGCCGAGCCCTTATATTGAGATGTTTGCTCTTCAAAGGAGTAGGGATATTGTTCGGATCAAGAGCAATAGTCTGTAAGAACAGACGACCCTTAGTAGAAATAAGATCAAGGGGCGTAGACCCTGTGTCATAAAATGTGGCTTCGTTGTTCAACTGGGGGCACTCAAGAATTTCATTGATGGTTTGAGAGGTTAAAACTATGCGTTTCCCATACACATAGCTTGAAATAGCTGAAAGGTCAGAAGCATGGCCCAGATTGGCATAGAACATTCTAATAGCAGTCGGGTAGTAAAAGGAATCAACATCAAATAAACTAAATAACTCTATGTGCGTCAGAGGTCCAACTAAATCTAATCCTGCTAATTCATCAGAACCAAACCCCGACTGGGAATCAATGATTTAAGTTTGAAGTCATTGTGATACCTCTCTTCTGCATATTGAGTGAGGAAATAGTGAGTTGGCCAATGTGTAGCCCGAGGCAGTTCTCGCGGCTGACGGGTGGTGGTCTTGGCCTTCTTAGTAGCGGGTTCCTTACCAGCTCTAGAGGAGGATGCCATTGAATCGATTGAAGAACTGACAGAGCGAAAACGCGAAGAATAGAAGGGTTTTGGAAAGGGGAAAAAGTCTGTCAGAGCAGAAACAAGTGAAAGAGCGCGAAAGATGAAGCGTCTTTGTAAAGAAAAAGAATTTAAATAAAATAGGGCATCGCCCAATTAGAAAAAGACAAAACGTGAAAGTAGGAGATCACCCGATGGATTGCACGTGTCCTCAGATTAAAGACAACATCATCCGATACAAAAACGTCTTCCGAAAACTGGATGATGCATATCGTCCAATGAATAGTAAATAGCGGGCGATGTGAATTTCAAAGGCAGGGAAAAGAGGAAAAACTTAACTCTTCTCACACCTAATAAGGCCTAATCTTATCCTTATACCACAGAAGGTTTTCTCATCCAAAGGCTTAGTAAAGATGTCGGCCAATTGATCTACAGAATTTACAAACTCTAAGGAGATATGTAATACCCGGCTTTACGCGATATTAATATTTTAATATAAATGATATTTTCGTAAACATGTCAAATCAAGCCCGTTTTACGAAAAGAAAGCACCATTATGATCCTAATTATTAATAGGAATTCTAAGTAAATTACGGGATTTTTCGGAGTAATAATACTATATTTCGAGAAATTACGTTTCTCGTAATATAAATAACGTTTTAGTAAAAATAGTAAACGACGTCCGATTTGCGAACGGACAGTTTTAATAAATCCTCAAATAATGAGTTGGACTTATGGGTGAAATAAGGAAATTTGGAGAACCCGAATTGTTGATCAATTAACGAAACGAAGGACGAAACAAAAAGAAAATCAAAGGAAGGGCAAAACGGTAAATTGCCAAGTCAAAATTTTATTAATTAAAAACCTTCTTCTTCTTCCTCCTTCACCATTTTCACGCCAGAACCTCCCCCTTTGCGATTTCTCTCTGCCGTCGGCGATTCCTCAACACGCCGGTGACGGTTCGTGCTCTGATCGTCTTGATTCTTCACGTTTCTTCCTCCTCTCGCAACCCTAGGTATGATTCTGAGGTTTTAGGAAGGTTTATTATGGTTTTTACGGAGATTAAATAATTAGGGCTCGTTTAGGGTTTTCGCAAAATAGTTGAGTAATATTAGAAATAGCTAGAGTAGCCCTATTTGTAACCTTAGTGAACGTATTAAATGGCGTTGGAAGTGGTTGGGCAAATTAATGGACGTTAAGGTGAATTTTGGGTTGTTGGAAAAACTTAGAAATCTCATTAATGGAGTTTTATGAACAACGAGCTCAAGATGCTCGATAAAATGTTTCAAAGAGCTAAGTTAGAACTTTATGAGAATTTCTTTAGTTAAGTTTTATTAACTTGGACGTTTAGTAGCTTGAACTCGTTTTAATATTGATGGTTGTAAATTGCCGTAGGTGAACAACGCTCGTGGACGGAGCAAGAGTTGCAACGGACTCGAGGTAAGTTCTCGTGACTTACTCTGGCCGATTGGCCTACACCGTATGTCGAGGTTGCGTCGAGGATCTTGGAGAACTGTTTGTTTAAATTGTTTTGGTTGGGTAGTTAGGAGTAGTTCTTTTATAGGTTGTGTTTTATTCGTCCTGATGGTATGCATCTTGGTTGTTTATTTTGTGTTTATATAACTGTTCATGCATCACATATTTTAACTTGGCATAAAAATGAATTTCCGCACGATGTTTTCAGAAAACCGATGTGGCCTAGAAATTGGGGGCTCAGATCTATTGTGTGGGTCGATTAAGAGCCTAACACAGTACCACATACACTGTAACGTAATTAATGAACGTAATCTGTTATCTGGTCACGCGAGGTGGGGCTCAGGCACGGCTGTACGTGTGGTAAGCGTGTACCCCCCTCCTCTAACCGCACGGGGTAGTCCGACCGCTGGATGGGCCCCCTCCGGTTAGGAGGATGAGATCTCGGTGATATTCTGTCTGCGACGCTCTGTATGTTATGCATGATTTCTGAACTCCATATGCACTGCACGCATCTGCATTTACGTAGAATTTACTGAGATTTTTGTCTCATAGTGTGTCTGTATGGTGTAGGTGAGATCGAAGCAGGTGAGGACGATATTCCTCTGCCCGATGTACAGGATGGTTGAAGAAGAACGATTGCGGTGGTGTGCATGAGCAGTCGTCGCGTATGTTGACCCGTGGGGAAAATGGTTAGGTATTTTGAGAGTTTTGGGTGAATTTTGATTGTACAGTGGATTATGTTATGGTTAGAAACATTCTAGGATATTTGGTTCTGGATAGATTATATTTTAGGTTGAGTTTTAAAACATTTTGAAAATGTATTCTGTAAATGTTTGGTATTAGGGAAATGTTTAGGTTTTAAACCGAACCACGCAGTCTACTTTTATGAAAATAGGCTATGTTTTGAACGTATTTTGAGTCGTGGTTTTGGACTGTGATTTGAGTCATTAAATGAGGGATTGGTGAAGTGTTAATTGTATGTAGGGGGAAAGGGTTTGTTATGTTGAATTTGGTTTACAGGGGAAAGAACAAAGAAGAAAGAAGGGGAGGAAGAGAGAAGGGGGGGGGGGGGGGGGGGGGGGGGGGGGGGGGGGGGGGGGGGGGGGGGGGGGGGGGGGGGGGGGGGGGGGGGGGGGGGGGGGGGGGGGGGGGGGGGGGGGGGGGGGGGGGGGGGGGGGGGGGGGGGGGGGGGGGGGGGGGGGGGGGGGGGGGGGGGGGGGGGGGGGGGGGGGGGGGGGGGGGGGGGGGGGGGGGGGGGGGGGGGGGGGGGGGGGGGGGGGGGGGGGGGGGGGGGGGGGGGGGGGGGGGGGGGGGGGGGGGGGGGGGGGGGGGGGGGGGGGGGGGGGGGGGGGGGGGGGGGGGGGGGGGGGGGGGGGGGGGGGGGGGGGGGGGGGGGGGGGGGGGGGGGGGGGGGGGGGGGGGGGGGGGGGGGGGGGGGGGGGGGGGGGGGGGGGGGGGGGGGGGGGGGGGGGGGGGGGGGGGGGGGGGGGGGGGGGGGGGGGGGGGGGGGGGGGGGGGGGGGGGGGGGGGGGGGGGGGGGGGGGGGGGGGGGGGGGGGGGGGGGGGTGGGGCGAGCCCTCTGGGAAGCGATCCCAGAGGGGTTGTCGAACGATCGCCAGGGAGGGCGATCGTTCGCCCCCTGTTTGTCAACTTCTCTGGACTTTTCCAAAGAAGTTGCCGAGCGATCGCTGGGCGATCGCTTGGCTTTGTGGGTGATCGCCAGAGGGGCGATCAGCCAGGCGATTATTCGCCTGGCGATGATTGCCACGAGGCGATCGATCGCCCCTTCATTTTTACGGCGATCTCCCCTTTTTTCCCCGCTGCTGTTTTGTGTTATTTTTAATTATTTTAATTAAATGTTTTAATGTTTTATTTTAATTGTTCTAAAGCTTTATTAAAGGATTCTCAAAATAGATTTAAACGTCGTTGACGATTTCAATTCCGATTTTAAAAGTCTTATTTCCGCTCGAACCTTAAGTATAAAGTATAAAGTTTATAGAGATAAAAAAAATAGTACGGAAAATTTGGGTACAGTGTTAGGGTCGTCACAGTTATGGTATCAGAGCCCCCGGGTTTTAAAATCGGTTCTGTAGACTGCTCGACTGCGCATGCCACTACGCAAGCGTTCTTCCTCAACTGTAAGTATGTTTACTGCTTTATTTGATTTCATATTTCTTAGGATTATTGTTTTTATTATAGGAGTTATTTATAAAATGGTGCGTCGAGGAAATGATCGAGACGACCGAGATGATACGATAGATCACCTCAGGGACTTTATCGTTCAACAATCCCAACTCATTGATCGACAAGCGCAACACATAGTCAGACAATCCCGTCAGCTTGACATATTGACAAACCGAGAAAGACTTAAGACTCAAGAGGTGAGTGCTCCCAGCAACCACGGTGTGGACGGGTACCTCAGGGGGTTTCAATTCCACCCAATAGAGGAAGAACAATAAAGAGGTGTTAAAAGAGTATATGACGGAAGAAAGAATCAGAACAAAGGAAGCCGGGCACAAGGAACTTCTCAGAAACCTTTGTGTCCGAAATGCCAGAAAGAGCATTACGGAGCTTGCTGGATGGGTACGAATAGGTGCTATCGGTGTGGAGAGGCTGGCCACTATATCAAGGATTGTCCACTATTGAACCGAATCCAACCAGGTGGGGATCAAAGGAGAGGTGCACCGGGGGTAATTACCTCGATCGAAGCCGGGAAGGCTTCCCTATCGTCAGTCGCTTCAGGTATAGTTTTATCCTCACAGTTAACGGAGTGGAGAACAATAGAATAAAAAAAAAGGGATAGTTTGAGAGATTGTTTAATGACGAAAGCTGTACGATAGATAAAAGTAGGTTTGAAAAATGGAGAGGTAAAATATAGTAGAAGGTGGGTAGAAAGAGTTCCTAGGAGTACCACGACGAGAAGACAGTAGGCTAAATATAGAACGATAAGGACTTATAGAAAGAGAGTTATGCATTAATCTGACTTAACCACAAGAAGATGTACACTAGAATTAGTCACTATTAGAGGGACGTAACTTACGAAATGTAAGGTCTAAATAAATACAGCTTGGACATTTGTTGACGAACCCTCACGGATTTAGAATGTGATCAATCAAAGAGGGAGTTAAAGATTAGATGTGAGGCTTACTAAAGGATACCTAAATTGTCGAGTATGATAATGCGACCTAATAAGAACTCGTATAATTTAGATCCGAGTGAGGTAAAGATAATTAGATGAAAACGATATTCGAAGGAGAATCGGTTCTACTGAGGAATGTTAGGGAATGTAACTGGTCAATGCTAAATTATAGGCAAGGGACTTAGGCATAGCTTAGGCGTGTTCGTACTGGCCAATGCCGTGAAGAAAATAGATGGATCAAGTCGAAACTGAGACGTTGATAAATTTGAGGGCATTAAGGGATGAGTAAAACATAGACATGTCGGGCCATCGGTAATACTCGATCAAGGAATGTGAGACTAAACATAAGGGACAGACTATTTTAGAAACCCAAATACAGTAGCTAATTAAAGAAGGGTTTAACGCCTTGAGTTAAGAGTCATATTTAGAGGCTAAGTGTGACGTGTGCGACGTTAATAGGAAATGGTTAATCAACAAGAGTGTGTATCGCATGTAGAATGAGGTGACAAAGTAAGAGATTGTAAATTCCTTTGACTTAAAAGTATAGGGGATTTAGTTATGGGCCTATAGTTAATACGGTTCAAGTTAAAGATCACAGCCTGAGACTTGCCTCCGGTATGGAAGTAGAAACATCATTGTGCGTTGGTCTACGAGGGTTAACCTTAACAAAAGATGTTTCCGAATCCTTCTTTTGGAGAAATAGAAGAATAAGATTTGGGAACTTGAGGAAATTCGGATTAAGGGCGTGAACTCATCTACAACAAGTTTTCAAACAAGAAGACCGTGGGATGAATTATTTCACGGAAGTCGAATAGCATATATAGAACCCGACTAGGAAGAACGAAAGAGGGCAAATCGTTTGATAACTTCAAAGAAATCCTTATGTGATATCGGGAGTAAGTGAAGGAGATTGGTGGACTAAATGAAGGGTAAGGTTGGAAGTTTAGACCGGCGTTACACGGCATATGATTTATGAGTTTAGCAATTTAAAGAATAGGAAGAATGAGAATTTCAATGAACCCATTTAAATAAACTTAGAGAGAGACAATTTTTTTTTTTGTTTTCCAAAAGTTTGACGGTTAACAAGTTGATACCGATGGATACATTAATGATCTAAGGTTAAAATAAACAGCTTAGAACAAGTCTATGGCAAAACTTGAGGATTAAATTGTGTCTGAAGTTAATAAGGATGCGAGTCAGGCAGATGAGCGTTATATAGATAGTGAGAGAAATTAGTTAAAGCCATAGCGATAGAATTCATTGAGGTAGCTTAGAACGAAATATGATGTTAGGATATCCTAGTTACAATGGGACCTGAGTCCTTAGCGGGTAGTAACTTTAACTCCCAGTTAGACTCACCGAGACCTCGAGGTAATCTCGACGAGATGGTTTGTGAAATTTAGAGATTTAAATCTTAGTGGAGAAATTTTGTTAAGACCTGCAAGGAGCCCAAGAAAGAGTACAATTTGGATACTTTCGACGGAGAAGTTCTAAGGGAACCTTACTAGGGAAATGAGGACTCGGGTGGTCGTAATAGTAACTAAGGTTAAGGCCAACGAACTTATACACGAGTTTAGTTTACAGCTCCAATATATATATATATATATATATATATATATATATATATATATATATATATATATATATATATATATATATATATATATATATATATATATATATATATATATATATATATATATATATATATATATATATATATATATATATATATATATATATATATATATATATATATATATATATATATATATATATATATATATATATATATATATATATATATATATATATATATATATATATATATATATATATATATATATATATATATATATATATATATATATATATATATATATATATATATATATATATATATATATATATATATATATATATATATATATATATATATATATATATATATATATATATATATATATATATATATATATATATATATATATATATATATATATATATATATATATATATATATATATATATATATATATATATATATATATATATATATATATATATATATATATATATATATATATATATATATATATATATATATATATATATATATATATATATATATATATATATATATATATATATATATATATATATATATATATATATATATATATATATATATATATATATATATATATATATATATATATATATATATATATATATATATATATATATATATATATATATATATATATATATATATATATATATATATATATATATATATATATATATATATATATATATATATATATATATATATATATATATATATATATATATATATATATATATATATATATATATATATATATATATATATATATATATATATATATATATATATATATATATATATATATATATATATATATATATATATATATATATATATATATATATATATATATATATATATATATATATATATATATATATATATATATATATATATATATATATATATATATATATATATATATATATATATATATATATATATATATATATATATATATATATATATATATATATATATATATATATTGATTTAAGCGTTGAGTAAGTCGTTGAGCAAGCATGCGGCTGTGAAGTGGTTGGACATGTCTTCGATGAACACGGGATTAAGAACGTTAGAAATTACTGGAACTCAATCCAAGGAGTTGAAGAAAATAGAGAGAAGTTGAATTCCAACCTGGATGTTGTTAGGAATCCTTGAACGGTAGCCAACCTAGATGACGTTGGGAAGTTGAAATTATTTCGTAGATTAAGAATAGAGAAAATCTTTAGTAGAGACCAATTGATAAGTTGGAGAGCTTAACGTTTTGAGGGGATTAATATAAACCAACATGTGCTCGGGACGTTAAGTGTGAAGTACACGGTTAGAGGTCGTTTGGTTAAGACTATATTGGTAAGATTTGATGCTCAGGAATGAAATATATATATATATATATATATATATATATATATATATATATATATATATATATATATATATATATATATATATATATATATATATATATATATATATATATATATATATATATATATATATATATATATATATATATATATATATATATATATATATATATATATATATATATATATATATATATATATATATATATATATATATATATATATATATATATATATATATATATATATATATATATATATATATATATATATATATATATATATATATATATATATATATATATATATATATATATATATATATATATATATATATATATATATATATATATATATATATATATATATATATATATATATATATATATATATATATATATATATATATATATATATATATATATATATTGTTGGGTTAAGTGATTGAGATTCGAGAATTTGGATTATGCTTAGTACGTGAGAGAGGACGTGTACGATCAAATCGAAAGTAGGGAATACGAATTTAGGACCAAGGTTGAAGAGTAGAATAGAGAGTTTTGGTTTAGAATCACGAAGTATGACCGTAAGTACAAATGATAAGTCGAAGTATAATGACGCAAGACATGAGACATTAATATCAAGGACTATAAGCCAGGGAAAATTTTGAGGACAAAATTTTAAATAAGGTGGGTGGAATGTAATACCCGGCTTTACGCGATATTAATATTTTAATATAAATGATATTTTCGTAAACATGTCAAATCAAGCCCGTTTTATGAAAAGAAAGCGCCATTATGATCCTAATTATTAATAGGAATTCTAAGTAAATTACGGGATTTTTCGGAGTAATAATACTATATTTCGAGAAATTATGTTTCTCGTAATATAAATAACGTTTTAGTAAAAATAGTAAACGACGTCCGATTTGCGAACGGACAGTTTTAATAAATCCCAAATAATGAGTTGGACTTATGGGTGAAATAAGGAAATTTGGAGAACCCGAATTGTTGATCAATTAACGAAACGAAGGACGAAACAAATAGAAAATCAAAGGAAGGGCAAAACGGTAAATTGCCAAGTCAAAATTTTATTAATTAAAAACCTTCTTCTTCTTCCTCCTTCACCATTTTCACGCCAGAACCTCCCCCTTTGCGATTTCTCTCTGCCGTCGGCGATTCCTCAACACGCTGGTGACCGGTTCGTGCTCCGATCGTCTTGATTCTTCACGTTTCTTCCTCCTCTCGCAACCCTAGGTATGATTCTGAGGTTATAGGAAGGTTTATTATGGTTTTTACGGAGATTAAATGATTAGGGCTCGTTTAGGGTTTTCGCGAAATACTTGAGTAATATTAGAAATAGCTAGAGTAGCCCTATTTGTAACCTTAGTGAACGTATTAAATGGCGTTGGAAGTGGTTGGGCGAATTAATGGACGTTAAGGTGAATTTTGGGTTATTGGAAAAACTTAGAAATCTCATTAATGGAGTTTTATGAACAACGAGCTCAAGATGCTCGATAAAATGTTTCAAAGAGCTAAGTTAGAACTTTAGGAGAATTTCTTTAGTTAAGTTTTATTAACTTGGACGTTTAGTAGCTTGAACTCGTTTTAATATTGATGGTTGTAAATTTCCGTAGGTAAACAACGCTCGTGGATGGAGCAAGAGTTGCAACGGACCCGAGGTAAGTTCTCGTGACTTACTCTGGCCGATTGGACTACACCGTACGTCGAGGTCGCGTCGAGGATCTTGGAGAACTGTTTGTTTAAATTGTTTTGGTTGGGTAGTTGGAGTAGTTCTTTTATAGGTTGTGTTTTATTCGTCTTGATGGTATGCATCTTGGTTGTTTATTTTGTGTTTATATAACTGTTCATGCATCACGTATTTTAACTTGGCATAAAAATGAATTTTCGCACGATGTTTTCAGAAAACCGATGTGGCCCAGAAATTGGGGGCTCAGATCTATTGTATGGGTCGATTAAGGGCCTGACACAGTACCACATACACTGTAACGTAATTAATGAACGTAATCTGTTATCTGGTCACGCGAGGTGGGGCTCAGGCACGGCTGTACGTGTGGTAAGCGTTTACCCCCCTCCTCTAACTGCACGGGGTAGTCCGACCGCTGGATGGGCCCCCTCCGGTTAGGGGGATGAGATCTCGGTGATATTCTGTCTGCGACGCTCTGTATGTTATGCATGATTTCTGAACTCCATATGCACTGCACGCATCTGCATTTACGTAGAATTTACTGAGATTTTTATCTCATAGTGTGTCTGTATGGTGTAGGTGAGATCGAAGCAGGTGAGGACAATATTCCTCCGCCCGATGTACAGGATGGTTGAAGAAGAACGATTGCGGTGGTGTGCATGAGCAGTCGTCGCGTATGTTGACCCGTGGGGAAAATGGTTAGGTATTTTGAGAGTTTTGGGTGAATTTTGATTGTACAGTGGATTATGTTATGGTTAGAAACATTCTAGGATGTTTGGTTCTGGATAGATTATATTTTAGGTTCAGTTTTAAAACGTTTTGAAAATGTATTCTGTAAATGTTGGTATTAGGAAATGTTTAGGTTTTTAAACCGAACCACGCAGTTTCTTACTTTTCTGAAAATAGGCTCTGTTTTGACAGTATTTGAGTCGTGGTTTTGGAATGTGATTTGAGTCATTAAATGAAGGATTGGTGAAGGTTAATTGTATGTAGGGGGAAAGGGTTTTGTTATGTTGAATTTGGTTTACGGGGGAAAGAACAAAGAAGAAAGAAGGGGAGGAGAGCGAAGAGGGGGGGGGGGGGGGGGTGGGGGGGGGGGGGGTGGGGGGGGGGGGGGGGGGTGGGGGGGGGGGGGTGGGGGGGGGGGGGTGGGGGGGGGGGGGGGTGGGGGGGGGGGGGGGTGGGGGGGGGGGGGGGGTGGGGGGGGGGGGGGGTGGGGGGGGGGGGGGGGGGGTGGGGGGGGGGGGGTGGGGGGGGGGGGGGGGGTGGGGGGGGGGGGGGGTGGGGGGGGGGGGGGGGGGTGGGGGGGGGGGGGGGTGGGGGGGGGGGGGTGGGGGGGGGGGGGGGGGTGGGGGGGGGGGGGTGGGGGGGGGGGGGGTGGGGGGGGGGGGGTGGGGGGGGGGGGGGGGGTGGGGGGGGGGGGGTGGGGGGGGGGGGGGGGTGGGGGGGGGGGGGGGGGGGGGTGGGGGGGGGGGGGGGGGTGGGGGGGGGGGGGGTGGGGGGGGGGGGGTGGGGGGGGGGGGGTGGGGGGGGGGGGGGTGGGGGGGGGGGGGTGGGGGGGGGGGGGGTGGGGGGGGGGGGGTGGGGGGGGGGGGGGGGGGTGGGGGGGGGGGGGGGGGTGGGGGGGGGGGGGGTGGGGGGGGGGGGGTGGGGGGGGGGGGGGGGGGGGGGGGGTGGGGGGGGGGGGGGGGGGGTGGGGGGGGGGGGGGGGTGGGGGGGGGGGGGGGGTGGGGGGGGGGGGGTGGGGGGGGGGGGGGGTGGGGGGGGGGGGGTGGGGGGGGGGGGGGTGGGGGGGGGGGGGTGGGGGGGGGGGGGGGGGTGGGGGGGGGGGGGGTGGGGGGGGGGGGGGGTGGGGGGGGGGGGGTGGGGGGGGGGGGGTGGGGGGGGGGGGGGTGGGGGGGGGGGGGGGTGGGGGGGGGGGGGGGGTGGGGGGGGGGGGGGGTGGGGGGGGGGGGGGGGGTGGGGGGGGGGGGGGTGGGGGGGGGGGGGGTGGGGGGGGGGGGGGGGGGGGTGGGGGGGGGGGGGTGGGGGGGGGGGGGGTGGGGGGGGGGGGGGTGGGGGGGGGGGGGGGTGGGGATTTCCACTCGAACCTTAAGTATAAAGTATAAAGTTTATAGAGATAAAAAAAAATAGTACGGAAATTTGGGTACAGTGTTAGGGTTGTCACAAGATATCACCTCTTAGAATATGCTCTCTTATGAAGTGATATCTGACATCGATATACTTGGTTCTAGAATGCTAAATAAGATTTTTAGAAATGTTGATAGCAATGGTGTTATCACACCAAATAGGAATCCTATCATAAAACAGATTATAATCTTCCAAAGTCTGTTTCATCCAAAGCATTTGTGCACAACAACTGCCTGCAGCAATATATTCACTCTCAGCAGTTGACAATGCAACAGAATTCTGTTTCTTAGAATACCAGGAGACAAGAGATTCACCAAGGAACTGACATGTTCCACTGGTGCTTTTTCTATCAACTAGACTACCAGCATAGTCAGAATCTGAGTATCCAATCAGATCAAAAGAAGTGCCTTTAGGATACCATAAACCAAGATCATAAGTTCCACTCAGATATTTAAATATTCTCTTGACTGCATTTAAGTGGGATTCTTTAGGAGAAGCTTGGAACCTAGCACATAAACAGACGCTAAAGAGTATATCTGGCCTACTAGCAATCAGATATAGTAATGATCCAATCATACCACGATATTTTTTAATATCAACACTTATTTCTTTTTCATCTTTATCCAATTTAGTTGTGGTACTCATAGGAGTCTTGGAAGACTTGACAGATTCTAAACCAAATTTCTTTAGAAGTTCCTTGATGTATTTTTCTTGACAGAAGAAAATTCCATCAGGAGATTGACTAATTTGGAAACCTAAGAAAATTTTAACTCCCCCATCATACTCATTTCAAATTCACTTTGCATGAGGGAGGAAAATTCATTACACATTGTGACATTAGTTGATCCAAAAATAATGTCATCGACATAAATCTGAACTAACAGAATGTCTTCCTCCTTTTGCATGGTAAACAGAGTTGAGTCGGTGTTCCCCTTTTTGAAATTCCTTTCCTCAAGGAAATTCTTCAATTTGTCATACCAAGCTCTAGGAGCTTGCTTAAGACCATAAAGAGCTTTCTTTAATTTGAAGACATGGTCGGGTTTATCAAAGGATTCAAAACCTAAAGGTTGCTCAACATAAACTTCTTCTGTTATATAACCATTTAAGAATGCACTCTTTACATCCATTTGAAAGAGTGTGAAGTTTTTGTAGCAGGCTAAAAGCTAAGAGCATCCTGATTGACTCTAGTCTAGCTACAGGGGCAAAAGATTCCTCAAAATCAAAACTCTCTTCTTGAGAGTATCCCTTAGCTACAAGTCTAGCCTTATTTCTAACAACAATCCCATTTTCATCTAATTTATTCTTGTAAACCCATTTAGTTCCAATAATGGGATGATCCTTAGGCCGTGGAACAAGTTCCCATACATTGCTCCTTTCAAACTGATTTAATTCATCCTGCATAGCCATAATCCAATTCTCATCATTCTCGGCCTCTTCAAATTTCTTAGGTTCTACTTGAGAAATGAATGCCACATTGACACAGAGGTTCCTAAGAGAGGATCTAGTCTTAACTCCTAATGAAGGATCACCTAAGACTTCATCTAAAGGATGGTCTTTAACGTATTTCCAATCTCTAGGAAGAGCAGGATTTTCATCCTTGACAGGAACAATATCTAGAGAAGTAGAAGAGGGTTTTAAAGATTTTTCTACTTGAAGAGAATCACCAGGTTTTTCTAAAGAAAGAGAATCCAGTTGTTTATCAAAAGTATCATCCTCATCCACATTGATTGTGGGATGAGGGGTCTCATCAAAGTTAACATGAACTGATTCTTCTATAACTAGAGTTCTCTTATTGAATACCTTATATGCTTTACTGGTAAGAGAATAACCAAGAAAAATTCCAAGATCAGATTTGGAATCGAATTTTCCTAAGTTATCCTTAGTGTTGAGAATGAAGCATTTACTACCAAAGGCTCTAAAGTACTTAACAGAAGGAGTTTTTCCACTCCAGAGCTCATATGGAGTTTTCTCAAGAATAGGTCTTATTGAGACCCGATTGAGCACATAGCAAGCTGTTGAGACAGCTTCAGCCCAGAAGTACTTAGGAAGTGAATTCTCATTTAGCATGGTTCGGGCTAGTTCTTGAAGAGACCTATTTTTCCTCTCAACAACACCATTTTGCTGAGGGGTTCTAGGAGAGGAGAAATTGTGCTCAATTCCATATTTGAGACACAAGAGTTCAAATCTTTCATTTTCAAATTCTCCTCCATGATCACTACGAATAGCGACAATGGTGAGCTCCTTTTCATTTTGAACTCTTTTCCTAAAGCTAGAAAAAGTATCAAAAGTCTCATCCTTAGACTTCAGAAAATATACCCAAGTGAATCTAGAGAAGTCATCTACAATAACAAAGGCATATAATTTGCCTCCTAAGCTGGCTATATTGGAAGGACCGAAGAGGTCCATATGAAGGAGTTGGAGAGGCTTTGAAGTAGAAATTGCATTCTTAGATGCAAAGGAACTTTTGATCTGCTTTCCCATTTGGCAGGCTTCACAGACCTTATCCTTCTCAAAGGATATCTTAGGGATCCCTCTAACTAAATTCTCCCTAGTAATCTTAGCTAAGGTATCCATTCCTACATGACCTAATCTCCTATTCCAAGTCCAGCAGTCATTGGAAGAATTAACAGCAAAACATTTCTCATCAACATGCTCAAAATCAGTCAGATCAATAATATAGACATTTTCTTTTCTAAAGCCTTTAAACAGAACATTGTTATTTGAAATGTCTTTGATCACACAAGCATTTGATTTAAATGATACTTTATAGCCTTTGTCACACAATTGACTTATGCTCAGCAGATTATGTTTTAATCCTTCTACTAATAAAACATTTTCAATGATTGGATTAGAAGGATTACCTATATTGCCAATGCCAACAATCTTGCCCTTTTAGTTTCCACCAAAAGTAACACTGCCCTTCTTCTTGTTGACAACAGCAAACTTAGTTGAGTCTCCCGTCATATGCCTTGAACAACCACTATCAAGGTACCACAGATTTTTCCCGGGAGAACAGTCAACTTGCAAAACAGAAGATCAAGTTGTCTTCTTTGGTACCCAAACTTTTTGGGTCCTAGAGTTAGGTCTGGTTCCCTTAGGAATCTATTGAAGTTTACTACCAGATTTGATATTGTTTGATTTTAAAGGACACTCAAAGGATTTATGTCCTACTTCATTACATGCATGACAAGTGGAAGGTTTGACAAAGAAATTCTTAAAAGCTTTCCTTTTATTGAACTTATCATAACCTATACCTGCCTTATCATGAGTAGCTCTATGATTTCCTATCAGTAGTGTTAAGTTATTGCTACCATTTGAGAACCAAAGAACAAGATTATTCAAAGTCTCATTTTTCTTTTTAAGTTCAATAACTTCCTTTTCATGCAGATTAGTTTCCTTGGCATGCTTTTCAACTATACTTGCATTTTCACTTTTCAACAAATTATATTTAGCCTTTAACATGCTACATTGTTTTACCAAATCATTAAATGCATCAACCATATCACCATCATCATCAGATTCACTATCACTTGAGGAAACACTAACCTCATTTTCGTGTGCCATAAATCACAGGTTGGCTACTTCCTCATCTTCTGAAGAAGAGGTGTCGCCTTCACTGTCATCCCAAGTGGCCTTCATAGCCTTCTTCTTAAACTTCTTGGGATATTTCTTGGCCTGTGGACAATCTGCCTTCATGTGGCTAGGCTTGCCGCACCCAAAGCAGGTAATCTCCTTGTCTTTAGGAAGTTTTTCATTCCTTGGAAAACTTCTCCCTTGCAGCTTCTTCCTACGGAGAAACTTGCTGAATCTCCTAGTGATGAGAGCAATGTCCTCATCATCTTCTTCTACTTCTTCCTCAGATGCTTCATTTTTACTTGAAGAGGCTTTCAGAGCAATATCCTTCCTTTTATTAATCTCCTTTTCTTTGAGATCTTCCTTATCATTGGCCCTCATGGTTATCTCATGAGTCATCAGAGAGCCAATGAGCTCTTCAAGCTTGAGCACCTTTAGATCCCGAGCCTCTTGTATTGCTGTCACCTTTGGTTGCCAGGCTCTAGGTAGGCATCTCAAAAATTTTTCTTACCTGTTCTTCACCTGAATAAATCTTACCAAGAGCTTTAAGACCATTAGTGATGTTAGTAAATCGAGTGAACATAGAACTAATGGTTTCTTCTTTTTCCATAGAAAACAGTTCATATTCGTGAACTAACATGCTCAATTTACTCTCCTTTACTTGGTTAGTTCCCTCATGTGTGACTTCTAATAAGTGCCAAATTTCTTGAGCACTTTCACACCCTTGCACTCTATTAAATTCATCTCTATTTAGAGCACAATACAGGGTGTTAATTGCCTTGGCATTAAGGCTTAGATTTCTCTTATCAGACTCAGTTAAATCAGTAGAGTCCTTAGGAACACTTTTTCCCTCTACAGTTTTCATGGCCTTGAAAGGGTCATTCTCTATTATATTCCAAATCTCATAATCCATAGCTTGAATGAATATTCTCATTCTTGCTTTCCAATAAACATAATCACTGCCATCAAACAGTGGTGGACGAGAAATGGATTGACCCTCAATGTGTGAGGTGTTTGTGTTGAATGCCATGGTTAATATCTCACAGAGTATTCCAATACAACTTAGACAATGACAAACCTTTCTCTGATACCAATTGTAGGATCGAGATTGTCTAAGAAGGGGGTGAATTAGACATTTTTAAAATTTCTTTAACTAATAGCAAACAAGCAACTAGTAAAAGTAAAAGAGAGATAGAGAGAAAATTCAACACACGGGTTTTTACGTTGGTTCGGCCAAAACCTGCCTACATCCACGCTTCAAAGTTTCCCCCTTGAAGATCCTTAACCTTCTTCTCACGAGAATAAACAGATCGAAATTTCAGGCTCCGATCAACTGCCTTTTGCAGATCTGGATTGTTCTTCACGGGCGACAATCCACTGTCCTTATACAGATTTTTGAGTTTGTAAATTGCAAGCTCAGACTACACTCTCACAAGGATTAAATCGAGAGGTGTAGAAGAAATACAGAGTATGATAAATTTCGCAGGTTAGGGCTCAAGAATAAAATTCGCAAAAGTTGTTCCTTCGTGCTCTAACCTCGGCTTAAATACTCTGTCTGATTTCTACTTCACAGAATTGAATGCTTCTTTCTACAAATGGAAAAATGTTACCGTTGGGAAGCATCCGTACTCAAGCAGATATTCGTTGCATCTGTAATTGCTGTTCGTCGTCGCCATTAATGTTCTGGAGTTAAGGCTGAAAACGACGTCACTGTAGCTTCGCGGTTATTTTGAATTCTGGCGGAAGATCACCAGTGGAAGCAGCTTTAAAATATCGGATCGTCATCGGTAGATGCAACTTGAAACGCTATCGGATGATGCGACAATATAATGCACGAACCGGTATCGGCAGATGTATCTTTAAAACGCCATCGGATAAAGCATCATAAAACTCCATCGGCAGATGTAACAATATAACGCTGAACCGCCATCGGAATATGTTGCTTTAAAGAACTGAACCGGTATCGGATGATGTATTCCTAGACGTCTTCCGCCTTTGTCTTTTAGTGAGCGGAGAAGTTCTTCTTTGAAGTCATCCGTCTTTGTCATTTTCCCATCGGATGAAGCAATCTTTAAAACGACTTCGGTTTTGTCGTGTTCCCATCGGATGATGCAGTCTCTGAACGACTTCGATTTTTGACGTTTTCCTATCGGATGATGCAGTCTCTGAACGACTTCGATTTTTGTCATTTTCCTATCGGATGTTGCAGTCTCTGAACGACTTCGATTTTTGTCGTTTTCCTATCGGATGATGCAGTCTCTGAACGACTTCGCTTTTTGTCGTTCCTATCGGATGATGCAGTCTCTGAACGACTTCGATTTTTGTCGTTTTCCTATCGGATGATGCAGTCTCTGAACGACTTCGATTTTTGTCGTTTTCCTATCGGATGATGCAGTCTCTGAACGACTTCGATTTTTGTCGTTTTCCTATCGGATGATGCAGTCTCTGAACGACTTCGATTTTTGTCGTTTTCCTATCGGATGATGCAGTCTCTGAACGACTTCGATTTTTGTCGTTTTCCTATCGGATGATGCAGTCTCTGAACGACTTCGATTTTTGTCGTTTTCCTATCGGATGATGCAGTCTCTGAACGACTTCGATTTTTGTCGTTTTCCTATCGGATGATGCAGTCTCTGAACGACTTCGATTTTTGTCGTTTTCCTATCGGATGATGCAGTCTCTGAACGACTTCGATTTTTGTCGTTTTCCTATCGGATGATGCAGTCTCTGAACGACTTCGATTTTTGTCGTTTTCCTATCGGATGATGCAGTCTCTGAACGACTTCGATTTTTGTCGTTTTCCTATCGGATGATGCAGTCTCTGAACGACTTCGATTTTTGTCGTTTTCCTATCGGATGATGCAGTCTCTGAACGACTTCGATTTTTGTCGTTTTCCTATCGGATGATGCAGTCTCTGAACGACTTCGATTTTTGTCGTTTTCCTATCGGATGATGCAGTCTCTGAACGACTTCGATTTTTGTCGTTTTCCTATCGGATGATGCAGTCTCTGAACGACTTCGATTTTTGTCGTTTTCCTATCGGATGATGCAGTCTCTGAACGACTTCGATTTTTGTCGTTTTCCTATCGGATGATGCAGTCTCTGAACGACTTCGATTTTTGTCGTTTTCCTATCGGATGATGCAGTCTCTGAACGACTTCGATTTTTGTCGTTTTCCTATCGGATGATGCAGTCTCTGAACGACTTCGATTTTTGTCGTTTTCCTATCGGATGATGCAGTCTCTGAACGACTTCGATTTTTGTCGTTTTCCTATCGGATGATGCAGTCTCTGAACGACTTCGATTTTTGTCGTTTTCCTATCGGATGATGCAGTCTCTGAACGACTTCGATTTTTGTCGTTTTCCTATCGGATGATGCAGTCTCTGAACGACTTCGATTTTTGTCGTTTTCCTATCGGATGATGCAGTCTCTGAACGACTTCGATTTTTGTCGTTTTCCTATCGGATGATGCAGTCTCTGAACGACTTCGATTTTTGTCGTTTTCCTATCGGATGATGCAGTCTCTGAACGACTTCGATTTTTGTCGTTTTCCTATCGGATGATGCAGTCTCTGAACGACTTCGATTTTTGTCGTTTTCCTATCGGATGATGCAGTCTCTGAACGACTTCGATTTTTGTCGTTTTCCTATCGGATGATGCAGTCTCTGAACGACTTCGATTTTTGTCGTTTTCCTATCGGATGATGCAGTCTCTGAACGACTTCGATTTTTGTCGTTTTCCTATCGGATGATGCAGTCTCTGAACGACTTCGATTTTTGTCGTTTTCCTATCGGATGATGCAGTCTCTGAACGACTTCGATTTTTGTCGTTTTCCTATCGGATGATGCAGTCTCTGAACGACTTCGATTTTTGTCGTTTTCCTATCGGATGATGCAGTCTCTGAACGACTTCGATTTTTGTCGTTTTCCTATCGGATGATGCAGTCTCTGAACGACTTCGATTTTTGTCGTTTTCCTATCGGATGATGCAGTCTCTGAACGACTTCGATTTTTGTCGTTTTCCTATCGGATGATGCAGTCTCTGAACGACTTCGATTTTTGTCGTTTTCCTATCGGATGATGCAGTCTCTGAACGACTTCGATTTTTGTCGTTTTCCTATCGGATGATGCAGTCTCTGAACGACTTCGATTTTTGTCGTTTTCCTATCGGATGATGCAGTCTCTGAACGACTTCGATTTTTGTCGTTTTCCTATCGGATGATGCAGTCTCTGAACGACTTCGATTTTTGTCGTTTTCCTATCGGATGATGCAGTCTCTGAACGACTTCGATTTTTGTCGTTTTCCTATCGGATGATGCAGTCTCTGAACGACTTCGATTTTTGTCGTTTTCCTATCGGATGATGCAGTCTCTGAACGACTTCGATTTTTGTCGTTTTCCTATCGGATGATGCAGTCTCTGAACGACTTCGATTTTTGTCGTTTTCCTATCGGATGATGCAGTCTCTGAACGACTTCGATTTTTGTCGTTTTCCTATCGGATGATGCAGTCTCTGAACGACTTCGATTTTTGTCGTTTTCCTATCGGATGATGCAGTCTCTGAACGACTTCGATTTTTGTCGTTTTCCTATCGGATGATGCAGTCTCTGAACGACTTCGATTTTTGTCGTTTTCCTATCGGATGATGCAGTCTCTGAACGACTTCGATTTTTGTCGTTTTCCTATCGGATGATGCAGTCTCTGAACGACTTCGATTTTTGTCGTTTTCCTATCGGATGATGCAGTCTCTGAACGACTTCGATTTTTGTCGTTTTCCTATCGGCTTGGCTACTGTTCACCTTATTTTCCTTCTTCACCGTCTCGATAATATCAGGAATGGGCCAGTCAGGTTGACTTTTGAACCTATCTGGATAATACGTTGCCAACCACTTTGCTGTAGCGTGTCGATTATCAAGTGTCCTAACACAGTTGTGATCATTACGGTAGGCCTTTATTTGGAAGGTCAACTCATTTTGCATGATCGAAGCATACAGATGCCAATTACAATCTACTCCTTTATATTTTGCCGTGAGTCTCTTCTTCTTACTTTTAACAAGTTTGATATCAAATCTTTTTTTCAAAGAATATTCTCGTACTTCATCTCTGATGGCCTTCAATGAGCTATATTGTCTGCCCACAACAAAATCACCCGAATTTTCTGCCTTTACTTGTATACATTGTGTCTCGTCATCATCTGAATTAAACGGTTCACGAAGCTCATCGTCTAAGGTTTGCGATATTGAATGCACCTGTATTTCTCCTTCGCCATCTAAGTGATCAAATGGTTGAATATCACCGTATATCGGACCATGCTCTTCCATATACAAGTCCATATTCGCAGGCTCATCTGCATCAACTAATCTTTCTGCCATTTACGACGATTATCTGTAAAAAAAAAATACAACAATAACAATAAGAATACATAAAGAAAATCAGAGGAAAATTCAGCAAAATGGAGAACGGATGGACTCTATTTCCGTGAGTCTGTCCGTTATACGGTCTGCAATATTACAGCATCAGAGTTATTTACCATAAAAATTTAACTAAATGAATCAAAATGGATAAAGCTATTACCTCAAAGCGTTTTCCGGTCGAAAATCTACAAAAAAATTTACAAGAGGTTGAGAGAATATCGATTTTACCGCGGTGAAAATGTCAGATTTCAGACGCTGGTACGATATAAATCGAGCGATCGAACGGACGCTGTAATTACGCATCCGTCCAATCCCACCCTAAATTAGCATGTCCGTCCGTTTATAAAATACCTTAAAAATAATGCACAGACATGCTGGTTCACGGACGGATGCGTAAATATAGCGTCCGTCATAGCCACGCGTCGACGTCCAGGCAAAACATACGTATGGACGGACAAGCGTTTCGTGTGTCCGTCCGTAATATGTAGCAGACGTACGCATTTTTTAACCGTCTGTCCGGGAAACGGCCAAATAATTTAGACGGACGGACGTAAATATTTACCGTCCGTCCGATATACGGCAAAAATGGATACCGGACGCAGATTGGACGGACGATAGGGTTTGTTTTGTTATATTTTTGATACTTTAAGGTTTGATTCGTTAAATTTGATACTTTAAGATTTAAAATAAAAAACTCTTATAGTTCGAGGTTTGAATCGGTAATTTTCCTAATTATGCGTTTAAAAAATAGAATTTATGTTTGTACGCCATTCGAGTCAAATTGCATAGTGCGCTGTGCTTCCATTGATTGTATGTTCTCCTTTATGCTTCTCAGTAACAAAAACATTCACTTCCGCTTCCAGTTTCAAAACAGAAAACATTTCCATACAGAAAACAAGTAGCGACAAGATTGAGAAAGGAAACAATTCATCCGTAGGTCTACCTAAACAGACATTCAATTTTTGAGGTTCTACGGGCGAGGTTCAAGAAAAATTCGAAATTCAGCAGATAACAAGCACAACTGAGCTTAAATAAGCGGGAAAAATGAAGAACGAGAAGGACATCAGAGATTTACTCACCTCGTAAAACAAAACGCCAAGGAAAACATCAGTTGCTTTGGCTGCAGAAGAATAAATGACGGCATAAACCCTAGAACAAGGTTTCTCCAACCAAGATAATGGGCCTCTTAACCTTCTTAATTAAATAGTAAAATTTTCCAACAAAACTATATATTCAATAATCCGTTGCAATACAATATTTGCTACTATGATAAACTTTAGGGTTTCATCTCGAGGTAGGTGGGGAATCCAATGAATTTATTCCTAATCAATTTGCAATAGTTAACTATACTCAATGGTAAGGGGTGCGCATAGGCTGGTTCGGTTCGGTCTGGTCTCGAGCTCAGACCGAGACCGACTGAGTCTTCGAAATTTTTTTTATGAGGATCGAAACTAGCCCTGAGAGGGACCGGGACCGAACTGGGACCAGATCAAAAATTCAGTCCGGTCTCGGTTCCTCCCATTTTTTGTTTTTTTTAAACATAAAAAAAATCTCCAACTTCTTCTAGCAATTCGTAGTCCATAAAATTTGCAACAGATCAAACACGCAAGTTGGAATCCGACGATTTTGACGTTGTAAAACCTTACACCATATCCGCTAGGGAAAGAAGTACCAAAAAGAAAAAATACCGCTCCTTTGCTAAAAAATACCTAACATTTACACTGTAAATGTTTGATCGACAGTCGCTGTAAATTTTATAGCACCAAAAGGAAGCTCAAACACTAGAAAAATAGCAGCAGCAAGGCGAGGCGACCGCAAAGTAAAAGCAACAGTAGCTGAAGACAGGCAAGGCAAGGGGTTGGGGTCAGGGTCGGGCATTCGCCCTTGAGGTCGGGGTCGGGAGCAGCAGCCAAGCAGGAATGTCGAGAATCGGGATCGTGGTTGCAGGTCTGGTGTTCGCACTTCGCAACTCGGCATTGAGGACTCGTGATTCTGGAAATTGGGTAGGGTAGGACTGAAGAGTAAAGATGAGAGATTTTTTGCTTAAAAAACAGAGTGTTTTTTCAACCTCGGTTTGGTCCCGATATTTCAAGAATTTGGGCCACAGACCGAGGACCGGTGGTCTTGGGAAGTGAGGACCGAGGACCGAGGACCGGATTGTGGTCCTAGGAGGTGGGACCGAAACCGGTGATTCGGTCTAGTTTTCGGTCCACGGTCCAGTCCTGCCCACTCCTACTCAAAGGGAAAAAATGATGAGGTACGAGGTTGTATATATTGAGTCAAGAACTGCGAGAATAATAAAAGTAAACAAGAGTAACAATATTTTATTTAACTAAAAACGTTAATAGAATTTAGCGACTTTTATTCAAAGAAAATGAGATGAAAAATATTCATTCTAAGAAGAAGAGAGATTCGACAACAAAAAAGCAAGCTATTATCGACAAGACAATTCGAAATGGCGGAAATTATCAGAAAAATGGGAAGAAAATGAATTCTTGAAAAGTTTCATTTTTCATTCCTTCTCCTACAACATACATAAAACTCGATCCTTGGTTATGCAACCAATTGGTACTGGAAGGTGTTCTGCACCAAACTGACAAAAACTATAATAAACCTTGTCCCCAAAAATAAAGATTACACCTAACAATTTAAAATTTATGGACATATTTCAACTAAACTATCAGATCTCCAACCTGCACCACCCAAAATCCAACAAAAAGAAAGGTCGTTGCTTTATCTCTGCTACTTCGAACCAAACGTTAGAACCAACACCCAACTTGTCCCAATTGTACGTTCATGTACGTAACATGTTCATTATAGTTTCTCATATTCATTAATAAAAATCAAAAAGATCGTGAACATGTTAATTTTCATATCTGTGTAATTAAGGAAAAAAAAGAGAAATACTTACTTGATTCCATGATAACAGAAATTGATTTCTCTCTCTTAACCCCTTAAGTTTCTTCAGAGAGATTTTGATGGAACAATTCTCGTAATTGGGTGGAAAGAAGACCAGTTTCTTTAAAGAGTTACGTTAATGATTAAGTTCCATCAACTTAATCACTTCATCAATAAAAACAAAATACCATGATCAATAGGATTTGTACACATATGGACCACATCACGCGGTTTCATAATTTGACGTTTGAATTTCATAATATTTGGCTTTATTAGTGTGGTGCTTTTACAGAACAAAAAAAGAGCTGATCGATCGCAAACTTCCTGTGATCGGTTGATGTCTCTGCCGTTTGACAGAGACATAATTCTCTCACCAATCTTTACTGCAATCGGTCGATGTGCAATCCTTACTGCAAGTGGTCGATGTGCAATCCTTACTGCAATTGGTTGATGTGCAATCTTTACTGCAATCGGTAGAGATATCAGTCTCTGTTGTCTTCCTACTCTATTTATGCTCCCAACACCAACATCCTTTGTACCCTAGACTTATTCGAAACTCTACAAGGAAGCAAGACAATGACTCTAAACAGATCGAACTTCTTCCTCACCTAGCTTGCAGAAAGTAGTCGGATGAAGCTCCATTGACAACTGGAAATTCAGAGAAACTTCTCCATTGAAGCATACAAAAATATCGGGAGAGAGAAACAGTTTGAAAACTGCATCACCCATCTTAGAAGTCCAAAATAGTCATGCCCAGCGAGCCGATAACCATCGAGAGACCAAAATTGGTTAAGCTTCATTATCAAACCACCCGCTTCTCCGACCTGGACCAAGAGGAGTAGCTTTGTGGAATGCTAAGCGTTTTTCGTTACAAAGGCCAGCCCAAAAGAATAACATGACCCAAGTTAATCTAATCCAATCACATCTGTTTCGACTCAAAGTCAAAACCAAAATTTTACAAATTAAGAATTCTTAACTTGTTTTTCAAAGAATTTGTTAAATAAAATACTTGTATGGGAAATAGGTGTTTAATACCTAATAAGATATTACCAATAAAATCATTTTTTCCTGTGTGACACAAATTATACGAGCTTGCAAACAAACACAAACATTATATTTTCAACATTTTGCTAAGTATCAGCTTAACGTTTTGGTTGTAAGGCCTACATCACAATACGTATTATGTAAAATTACTTATCATGCTAAAAACCACAAGCACATTGATTAAAGTGAAAAAATTATCGAAAATATAACTATCTCCCGCTGTTGATGTATCACTTCAACCTCGATCTTCAAAATCTATTTTTGATGATTTTTCACAACTTTCAAACTTTCAAATTTAAATTAATTGCAAAAATCATTGAGTTAAAACATCAATTCAAAAGGGTCGAAGGAAGTTTGAACCCTAAAATTAAGTCAAATTTTCTCACGATAAAATAAAGTTAAGTAAAGATACAAATAGATTAAGCTACGAAATCAGTTTTAAATGGTTGTACAAATTCCACCCTCTCTCTCTCTCTTCTATCTTAGAACTTGATATCTTAAATTTAAAATAATTCTTTTTTCAAATAATTAAAATTTATATTAATTAAGAGTATTATTTAGGAATTATTGCCGTATTACTGATAAATGAGTTGTAAAATTTATTTGGATAAAGATAAATAATATATTCATTTATTAACCATTTACAATGATTATCATAAATAAATTCAAAATTATCATATTAAATATTTAGACTGGACACCATAATTATTAGGGTAAAGTGTAATTTGACCCGTACAACTAAGTGAAAATGATAATTTACACCGTAAACTCGGATAATGGGCAAAAACAACCTTAATGTATTGATAATGAGCAATTTACCCCATACCATTCTATTTTCCGTTAAAATGTCATTTTTTTTCACGTGTAAATTTTTTCTTCCTAAAATATCCATACTAAAACTCTTCTTCTCCGGCTCTCTTCAATCTGCCATTTCCGTCATTGGACAATGAAACTCCTTCCGGACAATGGAAGCTCCTCTCGTCACCTTCAGTGCAAACGCAGATTCGAGATCCACCGGACGGACCCAGTCCCCGACGACTCAAACTACCACAACGCAGCGATACCACACACTCCAAATATACCAATTCGAGTTCCTTCCTACTCTATTTTATGCTCCCAACACAAAATCCTTGTACCTAGACTTATTCGAAACTCTACAAGGAAAGCAAGACAAGAATACTAAACAGATAGAACTCTTCCTCACCTCGCTTGCAGAAAGGTAGCGGATGAAGCCAGGTGACAACTGGAAATCAGAGAAATTCTCCATGAAGATCAAAAATATCGGGAGAGAGAAACAGTTTGACAACGGCATCACCCATCTTGAGAGTCACAAATGTCCAGCCAGCGAGGCGATAACCAGAGAGACCAAAATGTTAAGCTTCATATCAAACCACCCGCTTCTCCGACTGGACCAAGAGGAGTAAGCTTTGTGGAATGCTAAGCGTTTTTCGTTACAAAGGCCAGCCCAAAAGAATAACATGACCCAAGTTAATCTAATCCAATCACATCTGTTTCGACTCAAAGTCAAAACCAAAATTTTACAAATTAAGAATTCTTAACTTGTTTTTCAAAGAATTTGTTAAATAAATACTTGTATGGGAAATAGGTGTTTAATACCTAATAAGATATTACCAATAAAATCATTTTTTCCTGTGTGACACAAATTATACGAGCTTGCAAACAAACACAAACATTATATTTTCAACATTTTGCTAAGTATCAGCTTAACGTTTTGGTTGTAAGGCCTACATCACAATACGTATTATGTAAAATTACTTATCATGCTAAAAACCACAAGCACATTGATTAAAGTGAAAAATTATCGAAAATATAACTATCTCCCGCTGTTGATGTATCACTTCAACCTCGATCTTCAAAATCTATTTTTGATGATTTTTCACAACTTTCAAACTTTCAAATTTAAATTAATTGCAAAAATCATTGAGTTAAAACATCAATTCAAAAGGGTCGAAGGAAGTTTGAACCCTAAAATTAAGTCAAATTTTCTCACGATAAAATAAAGTTAAGTAAAGATACAAATAGATTAAGCTACGAAATCAGTTTTAAATGGTTGTACAAATTCCACCCTCTCTCTCTCTCTTCTATCTTAGAACTTGATATCTTAAATTTAAAATAATTCTTTTTTCAAATAATTAAAATTTATATTAATTAAGAGTATTATTTAGGAATTATTGCCGTATTACTGATAAATGAGTTGTAAAATTTATTTGGATAAAGATAAATAATATATTCATTTATTAACCATTTACAATGATTATCATAAATAAATTCAAAATTATCATATTAAATATTTAGACTGGACACCATAATTATTAGGGTAAAGTGTAATTTGACCCGTACAACTAAGTGAAAATGATAATTTACACCGTAAACTCGGATAATGGGCAAAAACAACCTTAATGTATTGATAATGAGCAATTTACCCCATACCATTCTATTTTCCGTTAAAATGTCATTTTTTTTCACGTGTAAATTTTTTCTTCCTAAAATATCCATACTAAAACTCTTCTTCTCCGGCTCTCTTCAATCTGCCATTTCCGTCATTGGACAATGAAACTCCTCCAGACAATGGAAGCTCCTCTCGTCACCTTCAGTGCAAACGCAGATCCGAGATTCCCACCGGAAAGGCAACCCAGTCCCCGACGACTCAAACTACCACAAACGCAGCGAACCCACCAATCCAATCTACCATTCCCGGAGCTTCCTCCTCAGACACAGCGTCTTCTCCCTCACACTCTCCAATCCCATCAGCCATTTTCGGCCAAACCAGAAGAAATTCAAACTGTTCTTCACCATTAGTTCAGAAAAAGGAAGTACGTTGGCCGAGTTTGGAAACCAAGCGAAATGATATGGCTCGCCAGAGCTTGGAAGGTCCAATACAGAATTTGTATTTAAAAGTCACCGACTGATGCCCAGTTTCTGCAACGTGAAGAATAGAGAGAGAGAGAGAGCGCTTGATTTTACATTCTTCGTACTGATTTAATTATAAATAAATGTGAATTAATAGTCTTCTCAACTAGTCTGATACATCATATTCTTATTGTTTTTTAAGAGCTTACATTTAGTAAGATGCGAAGAATCTAGTAGCTTTGCTTGTGAAAAATAATATTCTCTTACTGATGTTAATTCATGCATGAAGAAAAGAGAAAAAGGCAAGGAAAGAATCATATATCATTATCAGGGAAAAGAAACGGTTCAATCTCAGTATATAAACACAAATGGAGGGCTAATTTCATTACAACAAACACCTCTCAAGTCCGTCAAAAACATTGACAAAACTCAAATTCTCGAAGCTAACAAAAGGAGAGAGAGAGGAATGGAGAGAATCACGGCAATGGTGGCGGATAGACCAGTGGTGATATTCAGTAGGAGCTCCTGTTCATGAGCCATTCAATCAAGTCGCTCATTCAAAGTTATGTAGCAAACCCGAAAGTTTACGAGCTCGATGAAATCAACAATGGGCGTCAGATTGAGATGGCTCTGGTCCAACTAGGACGTCAACAAAGTGTTCCAGCTGTCTTTATCGGTCAGAGGATGATTGGTGGGGCTAGAGAGGTGTTAAGCCTCCAGGTGAGGAACGAGCTTGGTCCACTCCTCATGAATGCCAAAGCCATATGGGTTTGGAATGGACCTTCCAAGCTCTGGCGAGCCACAGCATTTCGCTCGGTTTCCAAACTGGGCTAACGTACTTCCCTTTTCTGAACTGATGGTGAAGAACAGTGTGAATTTTTTCTGGTTTGGCCGGAAATGGCGGATGAGATTGGAGAGTGCGAGGGAGAAGACGCTGTGTCTGAAGAGGAAGCTCCAAGAATGGCAGATTGGATTGGTGGGTTCGCTGTGTTTGTGGTAGTTTGAGTCGTCGGGGACGGGGTTGACTTTCCGGTGGGGATCCCGGATCTGCGTTTGTGCTGAAGGTAACAGGAGGAGCTTCCATTGTCCAGTGACGGAAATGGCGGATTAAAGAGAGTCGGAGAAAAAGAGTGTTTGTAGGGGTATTTTGGGAAGAAAAAATAGACACATGAAAAAAAAAAAGTGATATTTTAACGGAAAACAGGACAGTAAGGGGTAAATTGCCCATTATCAATACATTAAGGTTGTTTTTGTCCATTATCCGAGTTTACGGTGTAAATTATCATTTTCACTTAGTTGTAGGGATCAAATTGCACTTTATCCTAATTATTAATATGAAAACTCAAAAGTATAATATAACCTTATTTTTTTATTTTGATATATACTTAGGAGATGAGAATTTATTAATTAGGAAACTAACTTAATTAAATAAGGAAAATTTCCATTATTATCACGATAATATAATTAAAAAACGTGTAAATAAAATAATTTATAGTTTAGGAAAGAAGCGGGGAGAGTCAACTACGAATCCTAAATGAAGTGGAAAGCCTCGTCTACAAATAAATACTTCACTCAAACCTCATCTCTCGCTCATGATTTTCTCAAGATGATGAAACTGAGCCAATTGTCCTACATCCCAGCAGAAGATAATCTGGAAGAGAAGGAGATGAGAGGTGGATTATTTACTCATGACGGACTTAGTTTAACAAGCTCCTTCACCAGTTTCTCATCAGAAGTTTCAACCGACCTCGTGCTTCACGATGAATCCTGGGACTCCAGGACAAGAAAATCAATGGAAGACCCGATCCACTCCGACGGGTCTGCGGTTGAATCTTCGACCACTCTCGTCGGAAACATCGAAAGGATGAGATTCTACGGCGAGAAGGTGGAAGAGGAGGAGAGGCGATGGGGGTTGTCTACAAGACTGAAACTGTTCGAAGAGCCATGGAAGATCAGAAAGAAGTTGAAGAGCAGCGACGTGGGGAACTTGTGCAGGCTGTTGTTACAGACGGAGACGGTGAAAGATCATATTCTGCCATATCTGGACGAAGATCAGGTGAGAGAATTAGAGAGCGTGGGTTCGAGATTCAAAGTAATGGATGATGATACGAAGTCCATCCACCATCTGGTGCTGAAAAAATGGCGGACGTCGAAAAGCTACGTCCTGATTGAAGGGTGGAGCCAGGGTTTTGTGAAGAGAAGAGAGTTGAAGGAAGGAGATGAAGTTGGGATTTTCTGGGATTCAATAAACTCCATGTTCAACTTCACTGTGATTCACAGAGCTTCACCAATCTGCAAGCCGAATCCATGATCGTCTTCCAATTTTTTTAATGAAAAATTGCTTCTTTTATTTTAGGAAACAATTGACTTCGACCAGATTTTTGATTTTGTTAACCTCTTCTTTTTTATTTGTTATCTTTTGCATAAGAAATTGAAATTTAGGAACTTTTTCATTCATGGCTTCAGAAAATATTATAGATAGTCTGCTGATTTGTATATTTCTCTGAAGCAATGGATTTAGTGAGAGGAATTCGCCAAAAAGCTGAAGATGAAGAACCGTAGGAACTGCGTTTCAGGCTTTTGAATAAGCCTGCCGCTAAGACTATCCTTGTAACTCTCTCTCTCTCTCTCTCTCTCTCTCTCTCTCTCTCTCTATGAATAAAAGCATTAAACTTGACGTAGAATCAAATGCTGCCTTCTCGACTGTTTCCTTGTCAACTGATGAGTGAAATACTCCACAAGTGTTAGTAGGAAACTCTGCTGGCTTGGGTTCTTTTCAAGCTCGGTCGAGTCATCCAAGAGTTTGGGGGAGGCCGCACCAGAGAGAAAGTTTGGAGAGTGGGTTACGGCTAGGGGTGGAATCGATTTGATTTGAAACTGAATTAGAACAGAACCGACTTGGTTCGGTTTCCAAAGGAGAGAACCGAAACCGAACCAAGGGAACTTAAAAACCGAACAAAAATCAAACCTCGATTTTCATTTTTATTCGATTTGGTTTCATTTCAGTTTGAATTTCACACTCGGTTTGGTTTTTTCTCAGGTTGAACTCGATTATGTTCTCAATTTTTACTCGGTTTGGTCTCCACTTCACAATTATCAACAGCTACTTCACATATGACATGCATGAAGCCCATTTCAAACCAAAGAATAAATAATACAAATATATTCCAAAATAATAAAGTACAATGAGACTAACTGAAAACTCAAGCAAAAGCCAAAAATAAAAGTTAACAACTAAACAGAAGTTAACAGTTGTCTGTCTTGACGCCACTATTGTCTTCGAACTCGGTCTTCATTCTATGTGATTTGTAAATTTAATGATGGTGCATCAAATACCTAACATAATTAAAAAATACAAAACAAATTAATCATAGTTTTGAAATCAATCTTTAATTGCTTCTGTTATAGTATAATTCAAATCTACATAAAAAAATTAGTAAGCAATCATAATAAATCAATTAATATTAAGTAATGCAATATGTAAATATTTGTTGACTTATTTTGTGACGACCCTAGCACTGTACCCAATTTTCCGTACATATATATATATATATTTTTTCCCTATACTTTAAATAAACTCTAGGCGGAATCAGAATTGAAATCTATATTTTAAACCATTTAAAACACCACTGTTAATAACTTAAAACAATTAACCAATAAAGTAAAAACAATTAAAACAAAACAAATAAAACAGGGAGGACAAAAACGTCAAGGCTGCAACAAACAGGGGGCGATTGATCGCTGAGGCTAGCAGCGATTGATCGCTGCAGCCATCGATCGCGCCAGCGATCGATCGCTGCATTGGCAACAGGGAGGGGCGATGTCGCCCCTCACACCCGCGCCCGATCGCCAACTTCACTTCTCCTTTCTCTATACTTTAGCATACACGCTCTCTGGAATCCGAAATTCCAGAAAGCAAAACTCTTTATTTCTTTCACTAACACTGCACATCACACTTCACAAATTATATTTTCCTCAACACTTTAACCCCATTTTTAAACATAGCTAGATTTTTCTAAAAAAAAACAAACCGCGTGGATATATTTAAAACTATACTTTTCCTCCTGTTTTAAAATGTCCAAGCAGTTTATAAAATCAAGTTTTCAAAACGTTTAAAACATGTAAACATAAACCTATCAACTATCAATTCCCAAACATCCTAAAATGTTCTAACTGTACAATTGCTTTTTCTAATCTACCATCAGCCTAAAACGCCCCGATACCCTCAAAACACGTACATACTTCCCCACGGGTCTAGGTCAAGCATCGACTGCGCAACACACCACCGCAAGCCATCCTCCGTCAACTGCATCACTCCTCTGGTGGAGGGATTTCGTCCTCACCTATGTTGGAGTCACCTACACCATACAGACACCTATGAGATAAAAATCTCAGCAAGCTCTAGTAAATGTAAATGCATGCTATGCATATGAGTTCAGAAATCATGCAGCATTTTCTTTATCTTTACTCTGTGGATGTCACCTGAGATCTCAGCCTCCTAACCGGAGAGAGCACATCCAGCGGTCGGACTACTCTTTCCAGCTAGACGGGGGGCCGGGGGAGGGGGGGGTACACGCTTACAACACGTACAGCCGTGCCTGAGCCTCATCTCGCATGACCTATAACTGTATAACTGTATGAGTATGCAATAGATGTGGTATTGTGACAAATCCGTAATCGATCTTCACAATAGGTCGTGCCCGTCTCCAGGCCAGATCGTCAGTTTCTTTAAAACATCATGCGGAAATTCATTTTCTATGTTCTTTTAAAACACGTGATGCGTGAACAGTTCAATACGACAGAAAGTAAACATACATGATTCGTACCATCGCGACAATAAAGCATTTAAAAGCATAACCTATACAGAACTAATCCTAACTACCCGACCAAAACAATTTAAATATACGCATCACCAAAACTCCTTGAGACGAATTTGACATACGGTGTAGGCCAATCGGCCAGAGAAAATCACGAGAACTTACCTCGTGTCCGTTGCAGCTCAAGCTCCGTCCACGAGCGTTGTTTGTCTGAGGCAAAACACAACATCGACGTTAAAACTAATTTAAGTCAATAAACGTCCAAATTTAACAAAACCTTAACTAAGGAAATTCCCTAAAGCTTTAATCCAATTCATTGAGCTATCTTATCGAGTAATACACGCTCGGCACCTCAAATCCTAAATTACGAGTTTTTCCTAAATCTCGAATTTTTACAAAATCTAACATTCGTCCTAAATCAATTAAATTCGTCCAATAACGTTCAATACGTTCACTATATCCTTAATTACGGCAAGCCTATCGGTTTCGAACCCTAAATCGGATTTCTAACATAAACCCTAACGAAAACCCTAATTGTATAACTTTCTAAAAACCGAACAATAACGCTCTAAAACTATAGATTCATACCTAGAGCGTCGATTGGAGGAGAAAACGTGAAGAACGGAGGACGAACGGAGGAAAAACGGAGGTCGGATATTGAGGAATCGTCGCGGGCAGAGAGCTTTGCTCTCTGGTTTTCTCGTGCAGCAGGGAAGAAATGAGGAAGAAAGAGATTATGTGTTATTTTATAATTTTGATTTGGCAAATTACCGTTTTGCCCTTGCATTGTTTTTATATTCGTTTCGTCGTTTGTTTCGTTAATTAACTAGCTATTCGATTCCACCAAATCTCCTTATTTCACCAATAAGTCCAACTTATTATTTGGGTTCTATTAAAACTGTCCGTTCGAAAAACGGACCACGTTTACTATTTTTACTAAAACGTCCTTTATATTACGAAAAACTTAATACTCGAAATATAGCGCTATTACTCCGAAAATTCTCGTAAATTCCTTAAAATTCCTTAAAATTCCTATTAATCGTTAGGATTCTAATAACGCTTTCTTTTCGTAAAACGAACTTGATTTGACATATTTACGAAAATGCCATTACATATTAAAATAATAATATCCAGAAAAGCTGGGTGTTACATATTTATTTGAAGCCTGAATCTAACTTTGAGTATAAATAAGACCTTATATAATTTTTAGAGCTAAGAAACTCCAAAAAGTATCTAACGCTGGATCACCACAATTGAATGCCGACTATAAGGTTATTGTAAAAATAAGAATAACAAATACATCTTTTGTTATTTTACTCAAAATTGAATATTCCAACGAGTTCAGTTCTCCACCAATTCAATTTATCTATATGGTTTGAAAAACTCTCAAGTTTGTTTGACAAATATCTTTCAACTTCAATTATTCTGCCAAGCTCATTTTCATTGTTTAATTCTTCTTGAAAGGTCGATTCAAGTTTGTCATCATCCATAATGTCACGAGATACATCAACCATATGCCTACGTGATAATTTCATGTTATTTGTCGGTGAATCCACTTTGTACTTGAAATACAAGCTTCTAATTGTATGTTCTAATTCAATTACCAACTTATGGTCACACGAAGTCCATGCAATTTCATAAGCAATGTTTCACAAACTTTAGTTTATGTCGTGGATTAAGCATGACAGCCATATACATAAAGTGGTTGACTCTATTGAAATTTACTCAATATTTTTCATACTTACTTTACATACCAAATGTCATGCTTTTTAATGATATGTTATTACTTGTAGTAAATTTCTTGATAACTCTAGAAAGTTTACATATTTCAATGTTTCTAGCTTTAGCATCGTGAGTTTGAGAGGAGATATTAGATTATATGTATTAGCTTCAAGGTCTTTTTAGTAATTTACTTTACTTGTTTATTAATTTTAGTTATATAACACTTTCAGGTTGTATTATTCAATTACTCCTTTCTTATTAAATAAGATCTTCATTTTGCCTTTTTCAATTTCAACGGATAAAAAATGATAGCCATATACATTAAGTGGTCAACTCCATCGAAATATACTCAATACTTTTCATACCAAATGTCATGGTTTTTAATGATGAGTTATTACTTGTAGTAAATTTTTTGATAACTCTAAATAGTTTACATACTTCAAAGAAAAATATATTACCTGTAATATGTAAAGTTGATGAAACTTTCAATGTCACGTCAAAAAATTCTTTCAGCAATACTATAAACTCACGAATGACACGACAATTTTTATCAACTGGAGGACCACTTACCTTCTCATCTTTAAGAAATTCGTATAAATTGATTGTCATGTTCACCTAATTTTGTAAAAGGTTTTTCAAATTTTTCAGCAGTGTCCAATATTAAATATGTTGAGTTCCATCGAGTTGGAACATCAAGACATATGACACTTTTACATGTTCAATACATGCTTTAAACTTTTGCAGCCTAAAAAGAGAAAACTTAACATATTTCATAGCTTTATGAATTTCCATGGTGAAATCATTATGCTCTTTTAAGTTATTGCAAACAATCAAATTTATAATATAAGCAAAACACTTAAGTACAAAACTCTTCATCAAGCACCAAACCATTTCTAATGCTTTAAACATATCGAAACTAATTATCAAATAACCAGTAACGGACATAGAATCTGTGACGACCCTAACACTGTACCCGATTTTTCCCGTACTATTTTTTTTTTCTTTTAATACTTTAAATAAACCCTAGGCGGAATTTAAACCGAAATCAGAATTGAAATCTACGTTTTAAAACAGATAAAACAAACTTCAAAACATTTAAAATAAAGCTTAAATATTTAATTAAAACAATGTAAAATAAAACAAAACAGCAGGCGGGGCAAAAGAGGAAGATCGCCACAAAAATGAAGGGGCGATCGATCGCCCAAAACCAGCGATCGATTGCGCCATGGCGATCGCACACTAGCGAGCGATCGCCAGTCGGATTGCCCCTGGGCGATCATCCCTGCTCAGCAATCGCCACTGCCTGGCGATCGCTCGGCATGCGCTCTGGAATTTCTTCCAGAGCGCTACCGAATGAGGGGCGAACGATCGCCCCCCTTGGCGATCGTTCGGCAGCCCCTCTGCCTCTCTTTTATTTCTTCTGCCTCTTTCCTTTTTCCTTTTTCTTTCTTTAATTTTCTCCTGCGCCAACTACACAAATACAACTTATACATACACCCTAACCAACACAATAATATCAAATAAAAACTCACTCATATCCTCATCCTTTTCACGTTCACCGAATCACCTTAAATAACGACTCCAAACGTATTTAACACAAAGTACATTTTCAAGAAAACGAACTACGTGGATACGTTTAAAACCTAAACAAATCCTCCTATTTTGAAATCACCCAAACAGTTATAAAATCAGTTTCCAAAACATTTCAAAACATCAAAACATAAACCTATCAACTATACAGAACCAAACACCCTAAAATGTTTCTATCTGTACAATTATTCATTTCATCCCGACAATTCCCAAAACATCAAAACACCTAACCATGAGTCCCACGGGTCAAAATGCGCCTCGACTGCGCCAGCACACCACCGCGAGCCATCCTCCGTCAACTGTGTCACTCATCAGGTGGAGGGATCTCATCCTCACCTATCTCAAAGTCACCTACACCATACAGACACACTATGAGATAAAAATCTTAGTAAGACTCGTAAATGTAAATGCATGCTGTGCGTGTGAGCTCGTAAACCATGCGTCATTTTCTTTACTTTATATGTACTATAGGTGTCACTGAGATCCTATCCCCCTAACCGGAGAGAGCTCATCCAGCGGGCGGACTACTCTTTCCAGCTAGAGGAGGGGGTGCACGCTTACAACACGTACAGCCGTGCCTGAGCCCCACCTCGCGTGACCTGTAAACTGTAAACTGTATGCCTTGCGGCCTGTAAACTGTATGCCTCATGGCTGTTTTTCTTTGCATTATCTTTAAAACATCGTGCGGAAATTCATTTTCATGCTTTTCTTTAAAACACGTGATGCGTGAACAGTTTATATCTTAAAGTAAACAATCGCATATATACCATCAAGACTATAAATACATAACCTATAACCTATAAAACAACTAAACCTGTCTACTCAACCAAAGCAAATAAACATACGCATCTCCAAAACTCCTCGAGACGACGTCGACCTACGGTGTAGACCAATCGGTCAAAGCAAGTCACGAGAACTTACCTCGTGTCCAAAGCAGCTCAAGCTCCGTCCACGAGCGTTGTTCACCTAAGCAATTCACAACGTTTATTGTTAAAACGAGATTAAACCTCTAAACGTCCAAATTCAACAAAACCTTAACTAAGGAAATTTCCTAAAGCTTTATCTTAACTAATCGAAGTATTTAAACAACGATTAACGCTCGATAGTTTAAAATTACAATTACGAGTTTTCCTAAAAACCCGAAAATTCTCCAATTTTAACACTTCTCACAATTCACTCTAACTTCGTCCAATAACGTTCAATACGTCCCTTATATCGTTAATCACAATAAACCTATTAATTTCGGACCCTAAATCGCGTTTTTAACAAAACCCTAATCGTATAACCTAAACGTATAACTCTACAAAACTCAAAATCTAACGCTCTAAAACTTTAGAATCATACCTAGAGCGTCGATTGAAGGAGAAAACGTGAAGAAAACGGATCGAACGGGCGAGAAATCGGAAGTCGGAAGGTTGGATCGCCGCGGGCAGGGAGGAGAAACGCTCTCTGTGTTTCGCGATGGCAGAGGAGAAGTGAGGAGAAAGAAAAGGAATTTGATTTTTAATAGAAATTTCCTTTACAAATTACCATTTTGCCCTTTGCTCTTAATTATATTTGTTTCGTCCTTTGTTTCGTTAATTAGTTAACGATTCGGGCTCTCCAACTTTTTTTTATTTCACCAATATGTCCAAACTCATTATTTGGGATTTATTAAAACTGTACGTTCGCAAATCGGACCTCATTTACTATTTTTACTAAAACGTCCTTTACATTTCGAGAGACATAATTCTCGGAAATATAGCGTTATTACTCCGAAAAATCTCGTAAATTCCTTAAAATTCCTATTAATCGTTAGGATCGAAATGACGCATTCTTTTTGTAAAACGGGTTTGATTTGACATATTTACAAAATGTCAATATGTATTATAATATAAAATTCCTTACAAGCCGGATATTACATTCCACCCACCTTATTTAGAATTTTGTCCGCAAAATTTTTAACTACACAAATAGCTCAGGATACTTAGTCATCATATCCTGCTGTCGCTCCCACGTAGCTTCTTCCACCTCGTGGTTCCGCCACAAAACTTTGACTAGCGGGATCTCTTTGTTGCGTAAGACTTTAATGGAAGACTCCAAAATACGTACCGGCCTCTCCTCATAAGTCAAGGTAGGTTGTACCTCGATCTCTGTAGCCTCCACGACATGTGATGGATCGCGTAAACACTTCCGAAGCATCGATACGTGAAATACATCGTGGATACCCTCCATAGAATCCGGAAGCTGTAGTTTGTACGCCAACTTCCCGATCCTCTTCAGAATAGGAAAGGGCCCCACATAACGAGGGTTTAACTTGCCCCTCCTTCCAAATCTCGCAACGTCTTTAAACGGAGAAACTTTAAGATAAACCTCGTCACCTTCTTCAAACTCTAGCTCTCTCCGTCTAGTGTCAGCATAGCTCTTCTGCCGGCTCTGAGCTATCTCAATACGCTGTCGGATAATGGCAATCTTCTCTGCCGTTTGCTGTAACATCTCTGGACCAACGATCCTGGCCTCGCCAACCTCGTCCCAATACAACGGAGACCTACACTTCCGACCATACAGCGCCTCATATGGAGCCATGCCAATCGTAGCCTGGAAGCTGTTGTTGTACGAGAACTCAATCAGAGGCAAATATCGGCTCCACGAGCCCTGAAATTCCAGCACACAAGCTCTGAGCATATCCTCAAGAATCTGATTTGTCCTCTCTGTCTGACCATCAGTCTGAGGATGAAATGCCGTGCTGAAATTAAGCTGAGTCCCCATTGCTTTGTGTAGGCTCTTCCAGAACTTCGTAGTAAATCTCGGATCTCTATGTGAGACAATAGAAACCGGTACTCCGTGCAATCTAACAATCTCCTGCACATAGAGCTCGACAAGCTGGTCCATAGAAGATGCCATCCTCACAGATAAGAAGTGGGCCGACTTTGTCAATCGGTCCACGATCACCCAAACACCATCATGGCTCTTCGTCGTCCTCGGGAGCCCCATAACAAAATCCATGGAGATCTGCTCTCACTTCCACTCCGGAATCGGCAGTGGCAATAATGTTCCGGCCGGTCTCTGGTGCTCTGCCTTTACCTGCTGGCAGACTAGACAGGTTTCAACGTACTTGGCGACCTCTCTCTTCATGTTCGGCCACCAGAAGTGTTGCTTTAAATCCCGGTACATCTTAGTACTTCCCGGGTGCACAGAATACGCCGAAGAATGTGCCTCGGCCAATATATCCTTCTTCAGATCCTCGTCGTTAGGCACGTACCACCTATGCCTGAACTTCATAATACTATCATCTGATAAATGAAAATCTGACGAGTCTCCCAACGTCATGCTGGATCGAAGCTCCTCACACTCCGTATCATTCTGCTGAGCCTCACGTATCCGATCCAGAATAGTCTGCCTGAGAGAAATGTTGGTGAGCATACTGGACAACTCTGCCACTATCTCAATGTCGAACCTCTCAATCTCAGACCGCAGCGTAACTGACATCGCTGCTAATGAAGGCTGACTCACAGAAGGCACTCTACTCAAAGCATCAGCAACCTTGTTCGCCTTTCCTCGATGGTACTTGATATCAAAATCATAATCTTTGACGAACTCAAGCCACCGTCTCTGTCGCATGTTCAGCTCCTTCTGCGTAAATAAATACTTCAAGCTCTTGTGGTCGGAAAATATCTCGCACTGCTGCCCATATAAATAATGTCTCCATATCTTCAGTGCGAAGACCACAGCTGCTAACTCAAGGTCGTGCGTAGGGTAATTCTACTCGTACGGCTTCAGCTGCCGAGAAGCATAAGCAATAACTCTCCCCTCCTGCATCAATACACAACCGAGTCCAACTCCTGACGCATCACAATAAATACTGAACTTGTCACCCTCAACAGGTAATGCCAATACTGGGGCGGTGGTCAATCTCTGCTTTAACTCCATAAAACTGCTGTCACAAGCAGCCGAGCATATAAATCTCTCGTTCTTCCGAGTCAATCTTGAAAGAGGAAGTGCGCGATCTTCGAGAATCCCTCAATAAACTTCCAGTAATAACCGGCTAATCCGAGAAATCCGCGCACCTCTCGTACGTTCTTCGGCTGTGGCCAATCTCTGACCGCCTGAATTTTACTTGGATCCACAGAAATCCCTTCTTCTGATATAATGTGGCCCAGAAAACTGACTCGATCCAGCCAGAACTCGCACTTAGAGAACTTTGGATACAATTGGTGCTGGCATAGAATCCTCAAAACTATTCTCAAGTGCTCCTCGTGTTCTTCCTTCGTCTTTGAATATATCAGAATGTCGTCGATGAAAACCACCACGAACTTGTCCAGATACTCCTTGAAGACACGGTTCATCAAATCCATAAACGCTGCAGGGGCATTAGTAAGTCCAAAAGACATGACAAGGAACTCGTAATGCCCATACCTCGTTCGGAATGCCGTTTTCGGTATATCCTCCTTTCGGACCTTCAACTGATTGTAACCCGAGCGTAGATCAATTCTCGAAAATACTCGGGCACCTTGCAGTTGATCAAATAAGTCATCGATCCGAGGCAGTGGATACTTATTCTTCACTGTCAGTTTGTTCAACTCTCTATAATCAATGCACATCCTGAGGGTCCCGTCTTTCTTCTTGACAAATAAAACGGGCGCACCCCAAGGTGAAACGCTGGGTCGAATAAAACCTTTCTCTAACAACTCGTCAAGCTGAGTCTTCAGCTCTTTTAACTCCGCTGGTGCCAACCGATATGGGTTCTTAAACCTTGGCGCGGCATTTGGATAAACATCAATGGTAAACTCAATCTCCCGGTCTGGTGGTAACCCGGGAAGATCATCAAGAAAAATCCCAGAGAACTCTCTGACTATAGGAATGTCGCTCGGCTTTATTTCGCTGAGCAACTGAACATCAAATACTGAGGCCAAATAAATAGAGCACTGACCTTTAAACTGCTCGTTGACCATCATGGAATAAGAAATAGGCGAGCTACTCAATCTGTTCATCGCCTGATAAGAAAACTCGGCTTTACCCGGGGGTCGAAAGGTGACAATCTCGGATCGACAATTGATGGTGGCGAAGTGCTGTGACAGCCAGTCCATCCCCAAAATAAGATCATAATGCTCTATGCCAATAACAATAAGGGGAGCATAGAGGGTTCTGTCCCCAATCAAGATAATATCGCCCTGGACCACACGACCTGACTGCATACGCTCTCCCGAAGGTAGCATCACACTATATTCGCATTCTGCTAACTCAGGCGCAAGTTTCAATCTAGACACACAAGCAGTGGAAACAAAAGAGTGCGTAGCCCCCGTGTCTAACAAAGAAAATACAGCTACGCCCATAATCAATATAGTACCTGCTATCACGGCAGGCTGATCCTCGTCATCAACATCACTAGGCTCTATGAAGGCGAAAATCCTAGGCATAATCCTCCTCTGATCACTGCCTGTCTGATCTCGACCCTTCTTCGGGCAATCTTTAACAAAATGACCTAGTTCTCCACACCAATAGCACACATCCGTGCCCACTCTGCACTGGCCACGGTGTTCCTTCTGACATTTAGAGCAAAGAGGTATCTGAGGAGCCCCCTGTACCTGCTTGCCCTTCCCTCGGTCATTGCCTCCCTCTAGAGGTCTTTTAACACACCTCTGCTGCGGCTGGGGTTGTGCTCTAGGCTGCCAACCTCGTGACTGAGGGTGAATCTCTCGGAAGAAGCCCTTAGCTGGCTCCCTCGGTTTAATAGAATCTCTGTCAACTGCCTCTATGTCAAGCGCCCTGGCCACAATCTCGTCATAGGATACATTCCGTACCCCAGATATAGTAAGGCGCATCCGGAATTCCTGGCTAAGCCCCTGTAAAAATCGGCGTACCTTGTCCTCGTTTACGCTGACCTGGCGTGGCGCGAATCGAGAAAGGGCTTCGAACTTCCTCACATACTCAGCAATCGAACCAACTTGCCGTAACTGTATAAACTCAACCATCTTCGCCTCTCGTACGGTATGGCTGAAATACTTGTCGTAAAACAACTCTCTGAATCGCTCCCAACCCATAATCGTCACATCGGTGGTCGTCTTGATGGAATCCCACCAAAATCGGGCGTCCAGTGCCAAGTGGTAGGTCACCAATGCGACCCTCTCTCTGTCCTCTATGCTAGCATACGCCAGCATGTCCTCCATAGTGCGAATCCACTCCTCGGCTGAAGAGGGATCCGTAGATTGTCCATTAAATATAGGGGGCTGGAGCTTCTGAAATCTCTCCATCCCACGATTTCCCGGAATGGCTGCCTCACGATCTCTCCATTTGCTGAGCCTGTCGCTCCATATGCTGAGACTGCTGGGCAATAAAATCCTTGAGAGTGTCTATCGTATCGTCTCGGTCGTCTCAGTCATTTCCTCGACGCACCATAGCTATATAACTCCTATATACAAGTTAAAACAAATACGCTAAGAAACTAGAAATTAAATAAAGCTATACACATACTTACAGTTGATGAAGAATGTCCGCGTAGTGGCTGTGCAGTCGTGCAGTCTACAGAACCGATTTTAAAACCCGGGGCTTTGATACCATAATTTGTGACGACCCTAACACTGTACCCGATTTTTCCCGTACTATTTTTTTTTTTTTAATACTTTAAATAAACTCTAGGCGGAATTTAAACCGAAATCAGAATTGAAATCTACGTTTTAAAACAGATAAAACAAACTTCAAAACAATTAAAATAAAGCTTAAACATTTAATTAAAACAATGTAAAATAAAACAAAACAGCAGGCGGGGCAAAAGAGGAAGATCGCCACAAAAATGAAGGGGCGATCGATCGCCCAAAACCAGCGATCGATTGCGCCATGGCGATCGCACAAAAAGAGGAAGATCGCCACAAAAATGAAGGGGCGATCGATCGCCCAAAACCAGCGATCGATTGCGCCATGGCGATCGCACACTGGCGAGCGATCGCCAGTCGGATCGCCCCTGAGCGATCATCCCTGCCCAGCGATCGCCACTGCCTGGCGATCGCTCAGCATGCGCTCTGGAATTTCTTCCAGAGCGCTACCGAATGAGGGGCGAACGATCGCCCCCCTTGGCGATCGTTCGGCAGCCCCTCTGCCTCTCTTTTCTTTCTTCTGCCTCTTTCCTTCTTCCTTTTTCTTTCTTTAATTTTCTCCTGCGCCAACTACACAAATACAACTTATACATACACCCTAACCAACACAATAACATCAAATAAAAACTCACTCATATCCTCATCCTTTTCACGTTCACCGAATCACCTTAAATAACGACTCCAAACGTATTTAACACAAAGTACATTTTCAGGAAAACGAACTACTTGGATACGTTTAAAACCTAAACAAATCCTCCTATTTTGAAATCACCCAAACAGTTATAAAATCAGTTTCCAAAACATTTCAAAACATCAAAACATAAACCTATCAACTATACAGAACCAAACACCCTAAAATGTTTCTATCTGTACAATTATTCATTTCAGCCCGACAATTCCCAAAACATCAAAACACCTAACCATGAGTCCCACGGGTCAAAATGCGCCTCGACTGCGCCAGCACACCACCGCGAGCCATCCTCCGTCAACTGTGTCACTCATCAGGTGGAGGGATCTCATCCTCACCTATCTCAAAGTCACCTACACCATACAGACACACTATGAGATAAAAATCTTAGTAAGACTCGTAAATGTAAATGCATGCTGTGCGTGTGAGCTCGTAAACCATGCGTCATTTTCTTTACTTTATATGTACTATAGGTGTCACTGAGATCCTATCCCCCTAACCGGAGAGAGCTCATCCAGCGGGCGGACTACTCTTTCCAGCTAGAGGAGGGGGGTGCACGCTTACAACACGTACAGCCGTGCCTGAGCCCCACCTCGCGTGACCTGTAAACTGTAAACTGTATGCCTTGCGGCCTGTAAACTGTATGCCTCATGGCTGTTTTTCTTTGCATTATCTTTAAAACATCGTGCGGAAATTCATTTTCATGCTTTTCTTTAAAACACGTGATGCGTGAACAGTTTATATCTTAAAGTAAACAATCGCATATATACCATCAAGACTATAAATACATAACCTATAACCTATAAAACAACTAAACCTGTCTACTCAACCAAAGCAAATAAACATACGCATCTCCAAAACTCCTCGAGACGACGTCGACCTACGGTGTAGACCAATCGGTCAAAGCAAGTCACGAGAACTTACCTCGTGTCCAAAGCAGCTCAAGCTCCGTCCACGAGCGTTGTTCACCTAAGCAATTCACAACGTTAATTGTTAAAACGAGATTAAACCTCTAAACGTCCAAATTCAACAAAACCTTAACTAAGGAAATTTCCTAAAGCTTTATCTTAACTAATCGAAGTATTTAAACAACGATTAACGCTCGATAGTTTAAAATTACAATTACGAGTTTTCCTAAAAACCCGAAAATTCTCCAATTTTAACATTTCTCACAATTCACTCTAACTTCGTCCAATAACGTTCAATACGTCCCTTATATCGTTAATCACAATAAACCTATTAATTTCGGACCCTAAATCGCGTTTTTAACAAAACCCTAATCGTATAACCTAAACGTATAACTCTACGAAACTCAAAATCTAACGCTCTAAAACTTTAGAATCATACCTAGAGCGTTGATTGAAAGAGAAAACGTGAAGAAAACGGATCGAACGGGCGAGAAATCGGAAGTCGGAAGGTTGGATCGCCGCGGGCAGGGAGGAGAAACGCTCTCTGTGTTTCGCGATGGCAGAGGAGAAGTGAGGAGAAAGAAAAGGAATTTGATTTTTAATAGAAATTTCCTTTGCAAATTACCATTTTGCCCTTTACTCTTAATTCTATTTGTTTCGTCCTTTGTTTCGTTAATTAGTTAACGATTCGGACTCTCCAAATTTTTCTTATTTCACCAATAGGTCCAACTCATTATTTCGGATTTATTAAAACTGTCCGTTCGCAAATCGGACCTCGTTTACTATTTTTACTAAAACGTCCTTTACATTTCGAGAGACATAATTATCGAAAATATAGCGTTATTACTCCGAAAAATCTCGTAAATTCCTATTAATCGTCAGGATCGAAATGACGCATTCTTTTTGTAAAACGGGTTTGATTTGACATATTTACAAAATGTCAATATGTATTATAATATAAAATTCCGTACAAGCCGGATATTACAGAATCAATGCGCAATTGAATTTTATGAATCAAGTAAAAATAAATATAATAATGTAAAAACTTTTGTACTACATATAGGGACGGTCCAACAACTAAAAATTGAGAGATACAAACACTAACAAATACATGAATTCAAATTATACGGTTTGCAAATCAACTATTTCTTCTAAATTAGACAAATTATGAGTAAAAGTACTTTCTAGACCATCCTAGATGAAGGGTAAGCGTCAGAAATAATAGAAACCCACAATGTTGAGATCCTAAAACGATGCATTTAGACTCTTAAACCCTAATACAAAACCCCGTGTGCCTTGTTGTCTCCTGCTTTCGTCATCGAAAATCATGTCTTCCTTGGTTCTTCTGGAACGCATAAGAGCTGTTTCCAAGCTAATTTGCAGGCTCCTCTTTGATCGGCCAATGAACGGCAGTTCTCAAACCTTCCCAGGCGGTCTTAACAAGTGATAGTGGAAGCGAATGCACGAGAAACGAGCTAAAGAAAAGGAGAGGAAACTTCTCGATCAACATGATTTACTTTATGTACCATGGAAAAAAAAACGTAAGGAATTTGTACAATCATTTAAAACGGATTTCGTAGTTTAATTTATTCGTATCTTTGTTTAAATTTATTTTAGTGTGAGAAAATCTAACTTAATTTTAGAATTTGGACTTCTTTCTACCCTTTTGAATTGATGTTGTAACTCAATGATTTTTGCTACTAATTTAAGTTTGAAAGTTGAAAGCTATGAAAAATCAAAAACAGATTTTGAAGATCAAGGTTGAAGTGATACATGAATGGTGGGAGGTAGTTATATTTTCGATAATTTTTCTACTTTAATCAATATGCCCATGGTTTTTAGCATGATAGATAATTTTACATAATAAGTATTGTGATGTGGGAACTTACAACCAAAACTTTAAGCTGATACTTAGCAAAATTTCGAGAATATAATGTTTGGGTTTGTCTGCAAGCTCATATTATCTGTGTCACCGGAAAAAAATGATTTTATTGGTATTATTTAATTAGGTATTAAACACCTATTTACCATACAAGTATTTTATTTAACAAAGTCTTTTGAATACAAAACAAGTTAAGAATTCTTACTTTGTAAAATTTTGGTTTTGAATTTGGGTCGAAACAGATCTTATTGGATTAGATTAACTTGGGTCATGCCATTCTTTTGGGCTGGCCTCTATAACGAAAAATGATTAGCATTCCAGCTCTTCATAGAAAAACTTGGGATTTGTGATCCCAGGTAAGATCGGTTTAGGAACATGGGATCCGGTTGGAGAAGCGGGTGGTTCGATAAAGAAGCTTCACCAATTATGGTCTTTCGGTGGTCATATATTTACTCATTTAAGTTATCATATTTGTTTTAGGCATTAAAAAGACAATTTTTTTTCTTCTATATTCATTAACGCATATTTCTTTAGATCTCACTGGCTGCTCCCCTTTTAGGTGCATCATACTTTTGCAACCGCAGGTTCTGATGGTGCTTTTAATTTCTGGGATAAAGACAGCAAGCAAAGGCTCAAGGGTGTGTCCAAATTTCATTCATATATCATTATTTGACAAGGATTTGGTGCATCATGTATGTGAATGAGCTAATTTATTTTGTTGTGGTGGTTGGAATTATATATGTGAACGTGGATGCACATATATTCAGTAAAATACTTTAGTGTTCTCTCCGACGAGAAACAGAGTTCTCTATTTTTGAACAGTAGAATAACAAACGAAGAAGAAGAAGAAGAATGGCGGTAATAAATGCTTCAGATGATTATTGAAAATGAACGTTTTTACATGTATATAACCAAGGCAGTAATGATGAAAAAGAAAACTAAAAATGAATAGTAAAAGAAAACCAAAGATGAATAGTTATAATATCCCCCCTCAAGAGCAAGGCTGAGGGCCAAAGATCTTGGATAAGAACATGTTAAATGTTGCTGGCGGCAGAGGCTTCGTGAGAGCATCCGCGAGTTGGTTGGAGGAAGGAGTGAATTTGACGGAGAGTTGCTTGAGAAACACCTTTTCCCAGACGAAGTGGAAATCAGTCTCGACGTATTTGGATTTGGAGTGGAGTACTAGATTGGAGGCCAGATAGGTGGCACTCAAGTTATCACATAGTATGAGAGGTGCTGGAGAAGAAGAAAAACCAAGCTCTTGTAAGAGCGACTGCAACCAGAGAACTTCGGCAGTGCCATTTGCAACACTGCGATATTCGGATTCCGTGCTAGAGCGCGACACAACTTTTTGTTTTGTAGATGACCAAGAGATAAGGTTGGTACCGAGAAGAATACAGAATCCACTTGTGCTTTTCTGATCATCGGGATAGGAGGCCCAGTCAGCGTCCGTATAGTAGACAAGGTCACAGGAGCTAGATAGCGTAAAAGAGATGCTAAGTGAAGTGTACCTTTGAGATACCGGAGAATCCGTTTCACGGCCTGCCAATGGACGTCAGAAGGAGAATGCATGAACTGTGTAACGACCCTTACCCGTACCCTGATTTTTTACCGTACAAATTTTTCTTTTTCGATTGCAAATTCTCTATTTAATCTTTCAACTGTTTAGGCGGAATTAATCTCGTTAAAAATCTTTCTAAAAATTGGAAACCGTTTGGAAAGTCCTTCGATATAGTTAAAGCGATTTGAATTAAACTTGAAACATATAAAACAATATTTAAAACTATTAAAAATTATTTAAAAATCATCGGCCAGGGGGTAAAAAGGGACTTTGTCCCAGCAATTTGAGGGGCGCACGGACGCCTAAGAACAGGCGCCCGAGCGTGCCCTGCATGGCCGCACAGTCGGCCATCACTTGGCCGACTGTGCGCCCCATTGTTGGGCACCTGCGTTCGGGCGCAGCCCTTCCTGCGCCCGGGCGCCAACTTCTCTGGAAAACCAGAGAAGTCTGCGATCCGGCGCCACTCGACCCGCGCCCGTACGCCAAACTCTCTGGACTCCTTCCTTTTCTCTCACGCCCTGCACACGACTCACACAACACACACATGACATTACACTATACAAAACACACACCACATCTTCCCTTTTTCTTTCCTTCATCATTCATCAATTACACATTTCACAAAAACACACTTCTACTTTCCCCACTTTACCACTTACCACTAATTTGACTAAAAACACATTTAAAACATTACAAATTTCTCAAAACAAATTGCGTGGTTCCATTTAAAAGTTCAACATATCCTCCTGTTTTCACAACCAGTAAAACTTTAAAAAATACATTCAAGTTCTCAAAACACTTTCTATTAACTATCTAGATTCCCAACAACCTATAATATTCTAACATTTTCTATGCAAAACAACCCAAAGTACCTATGTGAGTCCCCACGGGTCAAAATCACGCCCCGACTGCCAGCGCACTCCCACGGGCCTCCTCCCTCAACATGCTCATTCTTCAGGCGGAGGGACTTCTTCCTCACCTGTCTCAAAATCACCTACACCATAGAATTAAACACGTGAGCTAGAGGCTCAGTAAATCTAAGTGAATGCAAATGAATGCTATGCTATGCTATGTTCTTTTGAAACTCTGCATTTCTTTCATTTCTTTGTTTCTTTGTTTCTCTGTCTATGTGTCACCCGAGGCTTCGCTCAGCTAGATAGGAGCGGCACATCCTGCGATTGGATAGCCCCTCGGATCTAACCGGGGGGAAAGCATGCTTCATCCGACAGCCATGCCTGAACCACCGCACACGGCGTGACTATCTCTGTTGTTCAATTACGTACTTTGTTTACCATTTTCTATGTAAAAACTCTTTGAAATTCATTTTGCGTGCGTGCTTAGAAACCAAATGCATGAACGTGCTCTATGCAATGACGATAACAAAACTGTGATAATAAGGCACTAAAAATCGAAAATCAATGAACACTATAATTTAAAACCTAATCGAAAGTAAACTAGCTACCCGTTCTCAATACCCCGCACATATAACATATCTCCAATTTCCTCGATCGACTCAATTCATACGGTGTAGGCCTAGATGGCCAAACAAGTCACAGAGACTTACCTTGCGTCCGTTGTTCACCGAGCTTCGTCCACAAATGCTTGTTCACCTATAACATTTCACAATATACGTATTAACTCGAGTCTAAAATAACCAAACTCCAAAATCATTATCTCCTAACTAAATGAAACTCCCTAGAATTCTAAAACATCTCCTTGAGGCATTTCATCGAGCAACTCGTGCTCGTGATTCACCAAACTCCATTAATGGAGGTTTTCAAGCTCCAAGTTAACCAAATCTCAAATACAATTCTACAATTCGATGAACTAAGCTCCAATAATAACCAATACGTCTATTTGAGGCATAACAAGCTCAACCTATCGATTTCAAACGTCGATTCCTGTTTTCAACGAAAACCCTAACAAACCCTAATTGTTTTAAACTCTAAAAATCGCTATCTAAAGTTCTGAAAGCTTAGAACCTTACCTAGAATGCCGCTTGGAGAAGAAATAGTGAAGAACTCGGCTCGATTGGTGGAGGAGTCGTTGAAAGAGAGGAGAATCGACGTTGGAGAAGAAAAATCGCCAAGGAGGAATGCTCTGCGATTTTCGTCAAGGGCTGGAGAAGAAATGAGGGGAGTTTTGCCTTTTAATTGAATTAGATTGGTAAATTACAAGTCCGTCCCTCATTTCAACATTTCGTTTATTCTATTGTTCGACTATCGGTTCGGTTTCTCTAAAATTTTCTTATTTCTCCAATAATTCCAACTTATTATTAAGGCTCTAATAAAACTCTCCGTTCATCAAACGGACTTAATTTACTATTTTTACGAATTAAATCGCTATAGGGGCAAAAACGGAAACTTTACCGTTTCACCATCGATTGAGATTCCAAAAATTCTCATCTTTCCCCTAAAATTCCTATAAATCATAAGGGTTCCATTAAAAGTCTCGATTCGCAAAACGGACATATTTCGATTATTTACGAAATTACCACTTATAGCGGAAATCGAACACTTGGGCGTTATGCTGTCAATTTGGATTTCTGAAATTTCCTTATTCTTCTAAAATTTCTCATAAATTACTAGGGCTCTAACGAATCTTTCCGTTCGTAAAACGGACTTAATTTGATATATTTACGAAAATGACATTCATATGCAGAAAATCGAAAACCCGATGAAAACCGGGCGTTACAAACTGTGAGACCTTGTTTACAGCAAAAGAGATATCAGGACAGGTGAGGCAGTAGTATTGGAGACCGCCCACGATGTTGCGATATAAAAAGCCATCTGGGAGAGGGAGGCCAGAGTGAAGGGATAAAACGGGTCCAGCAACCATCGGAGTCGGAACCGGTTTGCAAAAACCTATATTGGACCTGTGAAGGAGGTCAGAGATGTATCAAGATTGAGAAAGGCGCATACTGGTAGATGTCGCGGTGACAGAGATACCAAGAAAGTAAGATAACGGGTCGAGATCTCGAACTCGAAACTGAGAATGGAGATATAGCAAGAGCTGATCTATCAATGAAGCAGAGTCACCGGTCACAATGATGTCGTCTACATATACAAGCATGATGAGGACAAAGGAGGGCGTACGACGGATGAAAAGTGACGAGTCTGACCTAGAAGCAGAGAAACCCCAGTTAATTAAGGCAGTGTATAGCTTGACATACCATACTCTCGGAGATTGTTTAAGACCATAAAAAGCTTTATGTAGAAGACAGACGACCGACGGAGAAGAGGAGTCAACAAAGCTAGGAGACTGTTGCATGTACACCTGCTTAGATAAATCTCCATGTAAGAAGGCATTGATGAGGTCGAACTGTCTGATATGCCAACGAAAAGAGACGGCTAAGGCGAGCACTCTGCGGACGGATGCGAGTTTGACTACCGGACTGAAAGTCTCATCATAATCAATACCTTCGGTTTGGTCATAGCCTTTGACGTCGAGACGAGCTTTGTAGCGAGAAACGGTGCCATCAGAGTTGAGCTTCGTCTTAAAGACCCACTTGCAGCCAATAAGTTTTGCACCTCTGGGGAGGGGAACTAACGTCTAGGTGTGGGTTTGGTGGAGGTCAGAAAGTTCCTCGTTCATGGCGGTGAGCCAACGAGGAGACTTAGCAGCTTGAGAGAAAGTGTGTGGTTCAAGGGGAGGCGCAAGAAGGAAAGCCTTAGGTTTGAAAACACCATCTTTGGCCCGGGTTGTCATAGGGTGAGGGATGAGGCACGAGGGGTAGGGAAAGGTGCAAATGGGAGAGTGGGTGGAGAGGGAGGTGGGGTAGGACTAAGGGAGGGTTGAGTGGTAGAGATGGGTGGAGAAGCTGGGAAAATGGGAGGTGAGGAGGGTGGAGGAGAGGAAGAGGTAGGGGTGGAGAGGGGGTGAGAGATAGGATGAATAGTAAGTTGAAAAGGTAAGGATTAAGAGACAGGATTAGGGAAGGAAGAGAACGGGAATTGAGACTCAACGAAAGTGTAACGACCCCTTTTCCCAGCAAGATATTGTCCGCTCTAGGGATTGAGCCATAGCCCAATATCCTCCCCTCACGGCTTTGTTTGGCGAGGACTTCCCAGTCGGTCACCCAACCTAGTACTACTCTCGCCGAAGCACTTTTAACTTCAGAGTTCTTATGGGATCCGTTGCCAATCGTGCTCCAAAACGCGTCTTACTATATTGGGAGAGTCTCTTTACATATGTTTCATTTCCACATACTTCCCCAAGCGATGTGAGATTGTGACAACCCCCTTCTTACGACTTGTCACTTTCTGGTTCGCCCGCGCGGACGTACCGCCATCTGGGTTCCGGTTCGTGCAGCCATCGTACATATACTTACACATCCGGGTCATCACAATCACCCCCCTCGGGGGCCCAACGTCCTCGTTGGCCACATTTTCGGTTGGGTACAGGCTCTGATACCATTTGTAACGACCCCTTTTCCCAGCAAGATATTGTCCGCTCTAGGGATTGAGCCATAGCCCAATATCCTCCCCTCACGGCTTTGTTTGGCGAGGACTTCCCAGTCGGTCACCCAACCTAGTACTACTCTCGTCGAAGCACTTTTAACTTCGGAGTTCTTATGGGATCCGTTGCCAATCGTGCTCCAAAACGCGTCTTACTATATTGGGAGAGTCTCTTTACATATGTTTCATTTCCACATACTTCCCCAAGCGATGTGAGATTGTGACAACCCCCTTCTTACGACTTGTCACTTTCTGGTTCGCCCGCGCGGACGTACCGCCATCTGGGTTCCGGTTCGTGCAGCCATCGTACATATACTTACACATCCGGGTCATCACAATCACCCCCCTCGGGGGCCCAACGTCCTCGTTGGCCACATTTTCGGTTGGGTACAGGCTCTGATACCATTTGTAACGACCCCTTATCCCAGCAAGATATTGTCCGCTCTGAGGATTGGGTCGTAGCTCAATATCCTCCCCTCACGGCTTTATTTGGCGAGGACTTCCCAGCTGGTCACCCAACCTGGTACTACTCTCGTCGAAGCACTTTTAACTTCGGAGTTCTTATGGGATCCGTTGTCAATTGTGCTCCAAAACGCATCTTGTTATCTTGGGAGGGTCACTTTACATATGTTTCATTTCCACATACTTCCCAAGCGATATGGGATTATGACATCCACCTTTTTACGACCCGTCACCTTCCGGTTCACCCGCACGGACGTACCGCCATCCGGGTTCCTGTTCGTGCAGCCATCGTGCACATACTTACACATTCGGGTCATCACAATCACCTCCCTCGGGGGCCCAACGTCCTCGTTGGCCACATTTTCGGTTGGGTACAGGCTCTGATACCATTTGTAACGACCTCTTTATCCCAGCAAGATATTGTCCGCTCTGGGGATTGGGCAGTAGCCCAATATCCTCCCCTCACGGCTTTGTTTGGCGAGGACTTCTCAGTCGGTCACCCAACCTGATACTACTCTCGCCGAAACACTTTTAACTTCGGAGTTCTTATGGGATCCGTTGTCAATTGTGCTCCAAAACGCATCTTGTTATCTTGGGAGGGTCACTTTACATATGTTTCATTTCCACATACTTCCCCAAGCGATATGGGATTATGACATCCACCTTTTTACGACCCGTCACCTTCCGGTTCACCCGCACGGACGTACCGCCATCCGGGTTCCTGTTCGTGCAGCCATCGTGCACATACTTACACATTCGGGTCATCACAATCACCTCCCTCGGGGGCCCAACGTCCTCGTTGGCCACATTTTCGGTTGGGTACAGGCTCTGATACCATTTGTAACGACCCCTTATCCCAGCAAGATATTGTCCGCTCTGAGGATTGGGTCGTAGCTCAATATCCTCCCCTCACGGCTTTATTTGGCGAGGACTTCCCAGCTGGTCACCCAACCTGGTACTACTCTCGTCGAAGCACTTTTAACTTCGGAGTTCTTATGGGATCCGTTGTCAATTGTGCTCCAAAACGCATCTTGTTATCTTGGGAGGGTCACTTTACATATGTTTCATTTCCACATACTTCCCCAAGCGATATGGGATTATGACATCCACCTTTTTACGACCGTCACCTTCCGGTTCACCGCACGGACGTACTGCCATCCGGGTTCCTGTTCGTGCAGCCATCGTGCACATACTTACACATCGGGTCATCACAATCACCTCCCTCGGGGGCCCAACGTCCTCGTTGGCCACATTTTCGGTTGGGTACAGGCTCTGATACCATTTGTAACGACCTCTTTATCCCAGCAAGATATTGTCCGCTCTGGGGATTGGGCAGTAGCCCAATATCCTCCCCTCACGGCTTTGTTTGGCGAGGACTTCTCAGGGTCACCAACCTGATACTACTCTCGCCGAAACACTTTTAACTTCGGAGTTCTTATGGGATCCGTTGTCAATTGTGCTCCAAAACGCATCTTGTTATCTTGGGAGGGTCGCTTTACATATGTTTCATTTCCACATACTTCCCCAAGCGATATGGGATTATGACATCCACCTTTTTACGACCCGTCACCTTCTGGTTCACCCGCACGGACGTACCGCCATCCGGGTTCCTGTTCGTGCAGCCATCGTACACATACTTACACATTCGGGTCATCACAATCACCTCCCTCGGGGGCCCAACGTCCTCGTTGGCCACATTTTCGGTTGGGTACAGGCTCTGATACCATTTGTAACGACCCCTTTATCCCAGCAAGATATTGTCCGCTCTAGGGATTGGGCAGTAGCCCAATATCCTCCCCTCACGGCTTTGTTTGGCGAGGACTTCTCAGTCGGTCACCCAACCTGATACTACTCTCGCCGAAACACTTTTAACTTCGGAGTTCTTATGGGATCCGTTGTCAATTGTGCTCCAAAACGCGTTTTGTTATCTTGGGAGGGTCTCTTTACATATGTTTCATTTCCACATACTTCCCCAAGTGATATGAGATTGTGACGACCACCTTTTTAAGACCCGTCACCTTCCCGTTCACCCGCGCGGACGTACCACCATCCGGGTTCCGGTTCGTGCAGCCATCATACACATACTTACACATCCGGGTCATCACAGAAAGTAACGTGACGAGAGATATATACTTTGTGAGAGGTGGGTTTGAGACAAAGGTAGCCTTTGTGATTTTGACTGGGACCTAAGAAGACACACGCAAGGGACCTTGGTTGAAGCTTGTGTTGGTTGAAGGGACGAAGAAGTGAAAAACAAAGATAGCCAAAAACACGAAGGGAGAGATAAGGTGAGAGTTTGTGGAACAAACACTCAAAAGGGGGCTTGTGGTTTAAGACGGGAGTAGGAAGGAAATTGATGAGACTAGTAGCTGTGAGAAAGGCATAAGGCCAAAAACGTTGAAGAACGGAAGAATGGAAAAGAAGGGAGAGACCAGTTTTAACCACATAATGATTTTTGCGTTCTACCCGACCATTTTGATTGGGGGTATATGGACAAGAAATACGATTCTGAATGCCCAGAGATTTAAATAGAGGGGTAAGAGACTGAAATTCACCTCCCTAGTCAGATTGGACACTTTTGATTTTAATGGAGAATTGAGTAAGGACAAACTGATAAAAGTTTACAAAAGTGGTGTAGACTTCGCTTTTTAATTTTAGTGGAAAAAGCCAAGTGAAACAAGTACAGTCGTCAATAAAGAGAACAAAATATCGGGCACCCGTGACAGAAGTAATCGGGGAGGGACCCCACACATCCGTATGTACAACATCGAAAGGAAAACGAGCATGTGATTGTGAAATTGGAAAAGGAAGCTAATGACATTTACTCATTTAACAGGGGGTACAAATGTCATACAAAAGATTGTCATAATTGAAATTACAAGCAGTAAAAACTTGATGAAGTACCCGTGGAGAGGGATGTCCAAGCTGGCGATGCTAGAGAGTGGCCGGGGAAGACACGGAACCCGGAAGCCGAGCAGCAAGAGATAAAAAATGAGAGGCTGAGGGAGTACGGTAGAGCCGATGAGGAGTTGGTGAGAAAGCCGATCCTTAACAAGATCGGCTTTCTCACCGCCTCGTCGAGGGATGGTGCTGGTGTGTAGCACTTCGAGAAGGCCTCTACATGAGATGCACCAGTGAAAATATGTAAGCTTGTCGTGAGTAGGAACGCCTCGATGTTAACGTGCTAGTGAGAAAGCACTAGAGGGTTCTATGATCGATGTTGGGAGGAGATCGTGGTATGGCCGTCTTGTGTGTGGACATGACGTGTGCCTCCGATCTAGCTCCGCTGGGTAAAGGCGTGGCTGTCCTGAGTGGTAATAGGATGGGTGCCTGCTTGATCCACACGTGAAAGCAAAAAATTAATAAAACGAAACAAGAACAACATTGAGTGTAGAAACCGTATGTGCTAGGGGTTGAGTTTATGCATTGTTTTTAAGTTCATTGTTCCATACTTGCTAAGCATTAGACTTACGTTTTGTGTTCTATGGTGTAGGTGACGACAAGCTCTCAGGTGAGCTTTATGAGCGAGGCCAGAACTAGGATGCTGTTGGTGACGTATTTTGCATGCTGGTGCGGGCAATGTTGTTGGGGCGCCTTGACCATGGTGTGAGGTGTGGTGATTTGGTAGAACTCTTGATGAAAAATTTTTGGATGGTATATATGTTAGGATACTTGGAACCCTTTTTGGGTGTAAGTTTGCATTTTGGTGTATAAAATGGTTTGTTTTACAGGTTTTGGTTTTAAACTGTTAAACGCTATGCTGTTCAAATTTTTAAAAAGAAACGTTGTTTGTTTTCACAAAGTTTTACTCGTTCGCTTATATTTTCGAGTCGTGTTTTCGTGGTTTTAACGTGTTGAGGGGTTGAAATTATTGGAAGATGGTTTGGGTAAGTTTTTAGGTGAAATGTTGGTGCAGGAAGTGAAGAAAAGTAGGAAAATTGAGAAAAAAGGCGAAGTAGGCGTGGAGGGCAGCGTGGGAGGCGCGCAGGTGGCGCTGGGCACCCACGCAGCAGGCGCCCAGCCCATCGATCGGTGATAGGCGCGATCGATCGGCGAGGGTTTTGTAATTTTGGGCGATCGCTGCAGAGTGTCTATCGATCGATCGGCGCTGTACGCGATCGATCGGCGAGAGTTCGGGATTTTGTTGATCGAGGCAGAGAGTCTAGCCGATCGATAGGCGCTTTGCGCCGATCGATCGCCTCTCTTTGCCAGGCTTCTGTGCACGCGGTATCTGTGCGCGCGCTGTCTGGGCGAAGCGCTGGCTGAGGGTGTGCGCGCTGCACACCTTGTGGCCAAAAATATTTTTTTAAAATTTTTGATTTTCAAATACATTTCAACGCAATCTTTTCCGATACCTTTTAAATGTATTTTATGAACGTTCCCCACGTGTTTTCAAGTGTTTAAAAGACCCAAAAACCGAGTCAACTTTTTATGGAAAAATGATTTAGTCCTCGTTTCAATGTGTTAAAGTCGATGTAGTGGCACCCCGGTGGCCCGTGCCGGACGGGGCGTTACACAGTAAGCCGAGGAGTCCAGACGAGGCGAGGAGACTGCTGAAACACAGTGTTGGCCTGAAGCTGAGTCGGCATCGGTAGAGCAACGACGAGATGTTGTTTATCTAGCCGGAAGTCGTAACTTTGTAGAAGGCTGAAATTTCTTCAATCGGTGGCTGGTCGGAGTGATTGGTAACAGAGGTCACGAAAGGGTTGTACTCACTGCCCAAACTGCCCAAAAAATAAAGAAGCTGATCTTGAGAAGGGACACTGTGGTCGATTGCAGAAAGAGTGCTGTAGAGAGAGGTGAGTTTGTGAATGTAAGCAGCAGCCGAGACGTCATTTTGGAAAGACAGTGAAACTGATTTCGGAGGTCAGTGACGTGGGCCAGCGAGGAAGAAGCAAACCGCACGGCCAGAGCCGTTTAGACTACACCAGCGGTGGTGAAGGCAACAAATTGGGGCAGCAAATCCTCCGACATTGAGGAGAAGATCCAGCTCAAGACGAGGCTGTTGTATCGTTGCCAAATTAGGAAATCGAGATTTGGTTCAGGGGAGAGATTGTCCGGGAACGAGGGAGGAGGTAAGTAAGATGCTTCGAGCAGGTGGGCAATGCTATTGGCAGTGACAATATGGAGGAGTTGAGTTTTCCAGACGAGATAATTGGTTGAGGTGAGTTTTGTGGTTAGGGTTTGATTTATGGACGGAAAAGGTGGGAGGGAGGGAGAAACAACAGTGGAAATTGATGAATGAGTGGAGGAAGAAGGGAAGGCCATTTCAGCCGACTCTGATACCACGATGAGAAACAGAGTTCTCTGTTTTTGAATGGTAGAATAATTAACGAAGAAGAAGAAGAAGAAGAACGACGGTAATAAATGCTTCAGATGATTATTGAAAAAGAACGTTTTTACATGTATATAACCAAGGCAGCACTGATGAAAAAGAAATATAAAAATATATAGTAAAAGCAAACCAAAGATGAATAGTTGTAATACTCTCTATTTGGCTTTCCACATGACTCTTCGTTGACATCACTTCTGCTCATTCCCTTTATTAGTCCAATATTCTTTTTTTACTGGCTACTTATTTTAGAAATGAATTCAGAGAAATGAAAATTTGCTTGTGCTTTCATAGGAGGTTTTCTTTATTTTTCCTAGCAAAGAAGAAGAAGAAGAAGAAGAAGAAGAAGAAGAAGAAGAAGAAGAAGAAGAAGAAGAAGAAGAAGAAGAAGAAGAAGAAGAAGAAGAAGAAGAAGAAGAAGAAGAAGAAGAAGAAGAAGAAGAAGAAGAAGAAGAAGAAGAAGAAGAAGAAGAAGAAGAAGAAGAAGAAGAAGAAGAAGAAGAAGAAGAAGAAGAAGAAGAAGAAGAAGAAGAAGAAGAAGAAGAAGAAGAAGAAGAAGAAGAAGAAGAAGAAGAAGAAGAAGAAGAAGAAGAAGAAGAAGAAGAAGAAGAAGAAGAAGAAGAAGAAGAAGAAGAAGAAGAAGAAGAAGAAGAAGAAGAAGAAGAAGAAGAAGAAGAAGAAGAAGAAGAAGAAGAAGAAGAAGAAGAAGAAGAAGAAGAAGAAGAAGAAGAAGAAGAAGAAGAAGAAGAAGAAGAAGAAGAAGAAGAAGAAGAAGAAGAAGAAGAAGAAGAAGAAGAAGAAGAAGAAGAAGAAGAAGAAATGACTCTTCGTTGACATCACTTCTGCTCATTCCCTTTATTAGTCCAATATTCTTTTTTTACTGGCTACTTATTTTAGAAATGAATTCAGAGAAATGAAAATTTGCTTGTGCTTTCATAGGAGGTTTTCTTTATTTTTCCTAGCAACTTATGTTTGCAAGCCAATTTTGGAATGATAGATTTAAGTCATTTTGTTGTGAATAGTTTTTATGAAGCCATGAATACTTGTAGAGCAGAGCGTGGCATAAACGTAAAACACATGCATAAACGTAAGTAATAGAGCATGTATGCATGCCTGCATGTACACAAGTACGTGAAAACTATTTTCTTCGGGTTCAAACCTTGGGGTTCTCTGACTCTTAACGTCTAATGATATTATTTTTTATAGGATAATTATCAATTTTAACGATGTATGATGCACTTTATTTCAGTTAGACTCCTGTACTAAAAAAACTGGCAAACTAAATCCTGAATTTTAATTCTGTTATCAGTTTTAACCTTCTAT